>JANZLD010000236.1:11999033-12011021 GCA_026413575.1 Erythroxylum carthagenense
AATTTCTCACAATAATATATACAATTAGTAATAAATTAAATAAATATTCATAAAATTTATAATTTTAATAAGATATAATAAAATATTAAATATTAATTAATTGAAAATAAATATGAATGGAAATTATAATTTAAGATAAATATAAATATTAGATTGGGATTAATTTTTTCTAAGCTTTTCATATAATTCAAACTTGATATTTAAAATTTTTTACTTAATTTTATGTTATAGTAAATGATTATTAATATTCAAAATTTTTAATTTTCGAGTCTAATTCATGAAAGAACATATTTGTTATGCAATTATATAAAGAGCATATGCCTCTGTGAAATTGCTTTGAGTGCGTTCAATTGCTTAAAAAACTAAAAAAAGTTTGTTTAAATTTGATTTGAATTAATATTTCTTTGAGTGAGATAAATTGATTAAGTAACTAATTTTTAAAATTGATTTGATTTTAAACTCACCAGTTTAAAAATAATTTAATTATATGGAATTAATATATCTTACATAATAATAATAATAAAATCAAAATGTGCAAAAGAGTTCTATTCTATCTCACTTGAATTATAACTTAAATATACAAAATATCCTAACTAAAAGAAAGTGAAAGTTATGCGCATTCGAGAAAGATTGTATTGATAAATCTTCAATTTCTATCTCTTTTTTTTATTGCCTACGAGATATTCTAAGAGGGTTCTAATTATATGAAGGTATCTTTAAGTCATTTACATCTAAATTAATCCCCGCTAGAGCTGGATAGGTCTTTTGCGAGAAGCAAAACTCTGATTCCAAGTTTTAAACGACTGCGTAAACAAGAGAAGTTTAAACCCGCAACTTCAATTATGCCAGAAAAGTCTTTTATCAACTCACCTGCAGTCTAGGGTTAATTTCATCTCTTTTTTAATAATTCGTTGTAACTAATTAAAATTTCAGCAATATATGTCCGTCTTTTACCTATTAATGCTTTTTCAACTCTCTCTCTTGTCATCGTGGAACTATTCCTTCCCCATAATTGCTAGGTCAAAGTTACATCAAACAACCAACGCTACCAACGACTTTGGAAAAGGAGAGTATATAGCATTGTAATTTTGTCGCTTTCTTGAACCTAAATTTGATAATTTCCCAACAATTTCCAGAAGATATATCTCTTCAAGACTTTAACGACGTTGGGATATATAGTTCTATTGAAAATCAAGAGGATTCAGGTTTCAGCTATACCTGAAATTTTATTTTTCCGGGCCCAATCGCTTCACCCTGGTAAAGAACATGGAAATCCAATAGTTTTAAAAGGTCAAAAATATCTTCTATCTACCTCTTCTGCTCCAATACAATAGCGACGTCTTCTGGGGCCGCCAAACAGAAAGAAAAGTTCCCATAGTATTATGCATGTATTTGGAATCATACTTGATATAACATTACAGCACACATATTTGGAAGAGGAAGTATCCAAAACCTTCAAAGATGCTACTTTTGAACATTTAACAATAGCTTGAAAAACGCATGCTAGAGCTGTAGGAAGTGGTCATATTTTACCCTGATAACAACTGGACAAGCCAAAAATGTGTCAAAGAAAACCATCAGTTGCTTCAAGGTATACCATTGTCATGAAATTATTAGGCGGGCAAGGAAAGTTGGATGGTTTATGTGGGGCATTTATAAGTTATATGCTTCTAGATCAGCGATTGAGACATTGATTTGTGTTGATGTGTCCTTATCAATACAGACCCCATCACCTTCTGTTGAACTTAAGAAATTTCTATTAGTCACTCCCTGTTTGATTACTTGTGTCACTTAACGTAGCACGCTTCTCATTATCTCCACCTTATCAAATGTTACCATTTGAATTTTCTTATCATATGCAACATCAAGACTGAAGTTCATGGGCACGCTAGCTTCTTCTCTAGTTGCGTATCTGAAATAGATTGTTGCATTAACTTATCCTCGCAGAGTCCATGTCAGATATGAATGTACATTTTAAAAGTTAAAACAGTTTTTTTCCCTACATATCTAACGTCACCGCAACATATTGCTGAGAAAGTATTTGTTGAAAATTAACTTTATTAAGTTATGCGTGAATCTAAAATATTTACAGAATATAAATGAAAGCAAACAGAAATGAGAAATCTCATTTACGCAATAGTAAATTTGCATGTGGATAAGATCTCTAAATCCAAACTTGAATTGAATATGTTATAAAACCTTTCAAATATTTGTTAGCTGTAAAAATTCTATGAGTTCTTATTAGATCAATTTTGATGAATGCTCCCAATTTGTTCTTCTTTTGCGCGTGAAAAGAGCTAAAAAAAAAAAAAAAAGTGGTTGGTCCAAAAAAAATACCGAAAAAGAAAGAAAAGGAGTTGAGCGATGGGAATCGTTCACAAAGACGATTCACGTGGCACTGTGGGGTCAGCCGTACGGTTTCTAAAAGACTAAACCGCGCTTCAGTTCTCTTCTGTCAACACAAGCCTTTCTCCACGTATCCTCTCGCCCCCACCCTACCTCCTATTACTAGGCGCTGTCTATTCTGTCCACCTTTTGTCTATTCTTTTGGATTTGGAATACAATTTTGATAAATTTTCCTGGACTTACATTGTTGTTTCATTTTAATTCAATATATAATATTCCTCTCAATAAATTCTTATTTATTTTGGAAATTGTGTTATGAGGTTCCTCCAACTATATTCTGCTGTAGATGACTGCAGAATTCGTCAGAACTGCATGTAGTTTCCGTGTGTAATTAAATCAGTGTGGAAATGGAAAGAAACATAAGCATGAGTGGACCGTTTCACTAAAGAACAATGGTCCTTCAGTTGTTACAATTTTTTTTTAAAGTTTTTATTTTTAACTTGCCTGTCATGTCAACTCTTAATTCGATATTTGATTCAAGTATTTTTTTCTTCTCAAGCTAATTATTCCTTTTTAACCCCAAGTATTCACTTAAACAGATAAATTAACTAAAGGGATTCACTTTGATGGTAAGAACAAAATCTCCTTTCTTTTGTCTTTCACTTTTTGTCATTCTCAACTGAATTATCCTGGGAAACACTCCAGGAATAAAAACAAGCCAAGTCGTAAATAATAAAAAGGATGGATTTGATTGAATTGCCATTCAATGAGACTTTCAGAGTCTAATTTACTGATTTGTCCTAATAGACATTTCAGAACTAATAATCTTTATTTGGATTGTTTCGTTCCACTCCCTGTCTAGTCTTTGTAATTGTTAGGTTTTTGGTTTTATTTATCTTACTTACTGAATAGTAAAACTGAGAATTGTCGCCTCATTTCCAATTTTATATTTTAATTTAACTCTCCAACAAAATCGATGTCGATTGGGAAAAAACTAAAGGCCATTAGGAATGGTAGGATAAGGCTATTTCAGAATCTTCAAGTATTATAGGCTTTGGGTTTAGGTTAAATAAAATTTTTAGATTTGGAAATAGTCGTTGAAATTAAGTTTATTTTATGAAATGAATCGTTTAAATTTATCATTTGTAAAGTTATTGTGTATAGAAATTCAATTATAAAAATAATTGTGAATTCTTTATTGTAAAAACTGAAAAAAAAAAAAGAGCAGGTGGAGAATAGTAAGTGGCCAAGACGTGAAGGCAGATGTGGCGTGCTTGTGGCCCTGCAAAACAAATTCACCTTATTTATGACAAAAGGCAAAAACAGCCAACTAGGCTGCTAAGAAAAGCCAATCTTATCGACAAAAGCCGATCAAAGAGATTGTACATTTTCTTGACCAAGTGAAAGCGGCAGCTGCCCAAATAAAATATCACACTCACGTTGCATTATCGGTGTCCTAATTCCAGGTTAGATGACCACATTTTCCAAACTTAGCTCCAAAACTTGAAGAAAACTCTTTCCAAACTCCTTCAGTTTGACTATCCACGATCTACATTAGCTTTTTCTTAGTCTAACCTATAGCTTTTGAAGTTAGGGGTGTTTACCTTACCATTTTAATGTTTCAAAGATTTTTATTTACCTCATTCGAACTTCTCTACGAAATAGGTAAATAATCCAAAGAAGTGATAATTTAGTCTTCATTTAAAAGCAGTTTTCTCCATCAACCTCAATTAAGCTATGGTCCATAGAAATTGATTTCCTTTATGGAAAATGGCCTAAGTTGATGCAATTATAGAAAGCGAAGGGGCTAAAAGGAATTTTCAACATCATCATTTTTCCAAATGACGATGATGAGACGAAGAGACCAAAAGAAATGGCTATCAGGAAAATCTGAACCGGCCACGTCAGAAAACGTACGGACGCTCACGGTTCTTCAGGTGGAGGTTCGATGGAGGGAATCTGTCACTGTCATGTTCATCTTACTTGTGTTCATTATTGTGAATGCTTCATGAGCTCTCGGTGATTATGGGATGAGATATTTTTACATACCATCTTGTCTCGATGCTTGTAAATTTCTTCTTTAAAATATTAGATCAATTTATTGTTCTAAGAGTGTACATACGGATTTCATGTGTATTGTTTTTGAAGTATTGAAATGAGGTCTAATATTTCTCTATTTTAAATAAATATATCGTTATAATTTCTTCAAATTAAAATTAAATTTCTATGAAGATTCTTTTTCGTTGTTTTAATTGATGAATAAATCTGAACATCTTATAACCAAAAAAATAAAATTAAAAATATGAAAAAAATAAAACAGAACGGTTTCAATTAAATTTAAATAAGAATTTTAAAATTATGATAGCATTCCCCTTAATTTTTTTTATTTTTGAATAAAATAGCAATAATATTACAAGAATAATTATATAAAGATTTTTTCAAATAAATTTTGACTTTGACATGTATATGTTGCATTGGTAGGAGTAAGAAAGATATAACGCTGTATCATATACAACATTATTTCTTGTCTATGCTTAATTTTTCGAAAGAATAAAAAAATTATCAAATAACATTAAGTTTGTTATTTATACTGAAAGAACTTACCACCAAACTTGTGGACAGCTCATGAAAAGGAACTCCCAACGCAATGTGGTTCACCAGAGCTCTTGTGGTCGCCTGGCCGGCCGGGTCATACCGTGAAAAGAAGTGCTAACCTCTCTTTAAGACTAATACCATGAGGTTATAAAGTCACAACCCAAAGAAGATCATCGTGGAGATCTCTTTTAGCTTTACATATTTCAATGTATAGTTTAAGAATTATTTAATTACAATAGTTATTTTAGAAAATATAATTGCTTTAATTAAAAAAAAAGATAGATGACCATCAATTATAAATTAAAATATTCCTCTATATCATATAAGTTAATTATTGATGTAAAATGATAATTTTATTTATATTAGTCACGATTGTTATGAAATTATTCCTAAAATGTGATTACTTCTATTATCATATTGAAATTGTTATCTTATACGGAAATTAAAAAATTATATCAACAATGCTCAAATTTTTATTTCAACTTACTTCTTAAAGTAAAAATGAAAAAAAAACAATTTTTAATACATCGATCGACTATTTTCCATATTCCTGATGGAAATTATTGCCCCTAAACTCCAACTCAGTTTATATGGTCAGAAATATCTTCAACTAATCTACATAAAGCCAAAGTAATTTGATATGCATCTCTAAGTTATAAAATGTAAAAAGTCGAACCAGCCTTCATTTCATATATACTTTAAAAACCATAAGCCAAACTTAAAATTCTTACCATCTTCAAAGTAGGTTTGGACATGACTTATAACAATGGACCTACTTGTTAAAAAGGAACTATATATAATTCCATCCTTGTGTAATCATTTCCAATATTAATTCGTTCTTTTCATTTTTAATGAATCAAACTCAATTTTTTCAAATTTGGTGACGGTCTTGCAAGTTGACATTGAAAGATTAAAGCATTGTGCATAATTTTCTTTGTGTTTGAAAGCAACAAAACAAAGCATAAATGCAATCCCATTCCGTTGGAAAAAAAAGAAAAGAAAAGAAGAAAAAAAAGGATTCTATCCGCACTGTTAAGTTGCCCAATTGCTAATTTAAGTTTTTTCATTCAACTTTTCTTTGTTGATAGAAAAAGAAATTAAAATTTTATGGGAAATATTATAGGTACAGGGGAAGTGAGACGAGATATGTGAGACCATCTATCATGTGATCTGTTCTCTTAAATTTTCAAGGCAACAATTGATAATTAAAAGTTGTATTGTTTCTTAAATGAAAGAAACGAGAAATTTACTCTCATATTTTCTCGCGAACAAAAAGAAAAAAGTTAGGGTTTCGGGAAGATGGCGACGTGAGCTATAATGGCATATAGTCTATAGTACTACTATACAGCTAAGCGTCAACCAATTACGACTGATATGCAGAAACAGTGGAAAAAACACAAAGAAGAAAATTCCTCCGAACAAAAATCAAAGTGAAAGAGGAAAACTACCCATACTCGACGGTATAACTATGAGACATCTCTGTGTATATACCTCACAATCAATTCCTCTCTTGTTACTGTATCCTTAACTCTCCTCCTCTCCGTCTCTCTCTCTTTCTCACAGTCAGTGCAGAGGCATGTAGAATGACTACAGATCTCAGGCTTCCGCCAACTATATGTATCATTGGTCAATCGTTAGGTTTTCATGCAAAACAATGGTTTTCCATTCCTGCTGTTCAGCCTTTGCTTTCGGTTTTGTTGAGTAATTTAGGTAGTCTTTCTTTGGGAGATTTCGTGATGTTTTGCTTTGTCAGAATCGACACAGAAAAACCTTAACAGCAATTGAAATGAATGTTTTTTTTTATTTGACTGAGCCCGAGAAAACAACGACTATTTTAAGACCACTCAGATGCCAACTTTCGCTTTCATTCTTATGTGTGCTCTTTTTCCTCTTTTCTATACTAAGTTTGCTTTATTAAAGAAATGGCAATTACTTTTAAGGAGAAAAAATTTATGGTTCTACAGTTTTTCCTTGCTCTAAGGATTCGTCCTCTAAAGGTGCCCCTCTTCACGCAATGAATTTTGGTTTTATTTGTGGTACAGCACATGGTCTCAAGGAGTCGATCGATAGACAGACGCTATTGTTTCTTGAATTTTTCCGTTTTTCTAATCTTGGATACCTTTATATAAATATGCAACATTATTTCTAGTTAGCACCGAAGATGAGAAGACCCTTTTGTGCATGGGATGAATTGGCAGTCGTTGTTTGTGGGTGTAGCATCATCAAGATTCACATGCAAATGCACGGTGGTCATATGCAACTCTCTATCTCCATCTTCAATCGAAATTTGTTTGGAAAGTGAGAATCTTGATGATGCTGCATCGGCAATAGACGACTATTTCATCAACAAAGTTGTTGGCTCGATGATGGCTGATTTGTGGTCCTTTTTGCTTTTCTTCCCCTTTTCTTAATCCCAGTATGTGTACTTTAACTTTCATTTCTGTTGCTGTCAGGTATGAGGGGCATATTTGTTTAATCAGCTTGTGGTTTCTATGTGCTTCTTTGCACGAAAAGCAGCCCCATCTCGTGGATTTAACTTTGCAGATCTATGATTATTACCTCCTCGCTGAAGTTAGTTGGATATGGCATTTCTTTTACTAGTTTATCGCTATAGATATGATGTGAAGGACAAAGATCGGAAGAAAGAAAGAGGCGGCGGGCGGAGAGAGAAACAAAGCAGTACTCTTGATGTGGGGGAATGAGTTACGAAGGTTAGGTACTATTTCCCTTGAAAATTCGGTCAAGTTTTGCAATCTCGTTCTTGAAGACGTTATAGTTTGATCAGTTTCCTACTGGTATACAGGTTTTAGATCCACCTACGATTTTTATTTTCCTGTCAATATTGCTCGTACAAAGATCATATTTATGTGGCTATTCAAAGCCGAAAGGCCAAAAAACACTCAGTAGAAAGTAGGGTACTGGGTTAGAACAAGAAATATACACGTATAGAACTTTTGGTCCAGATTTTCTGTTCAATATGGGATTTTGATGAAATCAGCTAAATTAGCACACGCGAGTTTAGTTTCTATTTCCAAAGACCACTTTGTGTCCATTGAAATTGTATATAAACAAGACTTGTCCAAGGACACTAGTAGACATAGATCATTGAACTATAAAGCTCTCTAACTCTCTCTATCTCTCTCTCCCCATCATCATCAGACACTTTGATCTATGGAAAATATATGGAGGGAACATGTCACACTGCCATTGCCCCTTTGGCTGGTAGGAGCCTAGCTTGGTATAAAGAACCCGTCACTCTTGTTGGTGGACCATCTCCCTTTTCAAAGTTTAGTTTTCTTCACCTCTTTCCCATATGAGCTTTTAGAGCAATTCTGTCATATTTTAGTTTATCATCTTTGACCATGA
The DNA here is from genome assembly GCA_026413575.1 of Erythroxylum carthagenense. NCBI lineage: Eukaryota > Viridiplantae > Streptophyta > Magnoliopsida > Malpighiales > Erythroxylaceae > Erythroxylum > Erythroxylum carthagenense. The sequence goes on from JANZLD010000236.1 coordinate 12,007,341, forward strand.
TAATTCGGTCCTTCGAAGATCATGGATACGTCTGTGCCTGTAGCATGTCCAAATCTTGTTTATATTTGATAAGCCAATCAGCAAATAAGTTCTATCCACAGCTATACAGCTTGCTGGCCAGTTGTTGATGGGAGCTACATCTCCACCTTTCATTTGTTCAGACAGCTTAGTGAAAAGATGATAGTACGATTGACGATGTTAAACTTCTTTCTTTTGATTTTCATTATTCATTCCAACTACGCAATTTCTTGAAGCTGAAATAGCATGATCAGTGTTTGTATTACTATTGCTTCCAAGGATTAGCTATACAAAGTTTCGGTTACTTCAATTGGAAAATAATCTTTAATTGACCTGCCTCTTTTTTCTTAAGACCGTATATATCATTTCATGTCCATATCTGTATAAGACACGAGTTCCGTCTGTAACTAACCTGTTGATAGTACACTTGAAGTTTGCTGAAGAATCAAGACCAGGATATCTGGGTTCTAGTGATTCCTTGCTCTTGCTCGTACACATATGCTCAAAAATTGAGGGTCTGAGCTTAGGACTTGTCGCGTGCGTGTCTCATCTTGCCCATGTCCCCTTTAGTATAGTTTTCTTGGAGAAAGCATATATGGTTCGATATCGTCTTTCTACTGATTATACTTGGTTAGCGTGGTTCCCGAATATCTATCTCCACCTTTAGGAATATCAATCTTTGTTTAATATTTTGCGATCAATCTTTGTTTAATATCTATCTCTACCTTTAGAAATATCAATCTTTGTTTAATATTTTGTGATGTGTAGCAAAAGTGTAAGATTGTTCACATGTCTCATGGAGCTTGAGTAGATTTTCAATTAATATATTTACCTGCCATGTGTTCTGAATCTTTGCTCTACTCTTGCCAGTGGTTATCAATTCTATTTTGTCTTTACCTATTGCAGGTGACAACTTCTGGCTTCTTATGATTACACTTGATGTGAAATTGTGAGTACAAATGTATTCATTATGGACCGAGATTATGTTAATCAAACAATTTAACAATCTTCAAAGAAACATCATCGTATCTATATGATTGTCGTAGTGGACCATAGTGGAATTCTAGGTGCATGATAGCTTTAATGATTACTTGTGTGGTCCAATATAGAAGAAAAATCTTTCGTATACGGAATCACAAACACTTCAATTTTGCTTTTAATAGTGCGATTAATTTTATCTCTAATATGCCACATTCACGTCTTTAATCAATGTGTCCTTTCTTATCTGCCATGTCAATATCTGTTCTTTTCAATCCAAAGGAGAAGCTTCAAAGTTCAAACTGTTCATCCTTGATAAGTTGGTATATATATCAAGTTCACCCTTTTCGTGATCTCAATGGGGCATGATTAACAAGTTGACAGAACACGGTACCTTTTGAAGGGAACATTTAAATGCCCAATTAATCACTGCTTATCGTTTGTAATTGATCATGTAATATTGTTAAGTACGATATCCATTAATGTCACTGAAAAACAATTTTATTGAAGGACACGAGAGACTTATTCATATCCTTCCCCGGTAGTCGGGATATCTTCATGCTCTTTTGTTGTTAGTACCGTATTGGAGTAATAATGGGACTGTTAACCTGTCTGATCTAAGTGGGCTTTCAGAATATTGACAGGTTACTGAAGCTTTGGAAACTGCTCAGCTCTGACCATCTGCTAGACCCGATTTAATTAGGAGAAGCCTCCTGATTATCATTTGCTTTGTCGATAATTATACATTCACCTTCATCCTGTAAGTTTTCTAGCTACTTTCTCTCTTAGAATTTCCCAAATCCTATAGTATCCCGTATCTTATCATCAACATGAAGTAACCTTTATTCTTCTTCATTTTACTAACTCCACGGTTGGCTAATCTCTGGTGCAGTCAACTACATACCGAATCAAACAAAAAAAGATAAGTGAAGAATAAAAGAATTTGTTAACGCTGCGAACTGTTTAACTTGGCTGGAGCCTATCGTCGGAATTCAGTTTTAAGGTTTTAAATAATTCGTTACATGTGATATTGAGGTGGCTAGCTATTGACATGGTTATTGCAGTCCGTGCATTAGCTATCATAGAAATTTAACATCTTATGTAAAAATGGGTATCAAATCATATATTAAAAAATGAAATAATTTATAGATTTATAAAATATTACTAGCTGTTAATCAACTCGTAATTTATAGGAATGTAGCTGCCACTGCAACTGTTAGCTGCCATTTTTCTTTTGCAATTCTACCTGTACAACGTATGACTTGGACTAGAATGAACATTACTTTTGCAGTCATCCCTTTAGCTAATCTCTTGTAATTATCGTTGAGTACCTTGTCAGTGTTAACTTTGCAAATGAAACTTGTCCAATTATGGTAAATGATAAGAGTTTTTGACCAAACTGTTTTTTTCCTGTGCATTACACTTATTATCCATTGCATAATTAGCCCAAAAAAAGAAAGAGAGAAACTTGAAGGCAAGTGAAGAATTTCAGAACAATAATTACTAAAATGATAAGAGTAAAGAAAGATCCATGTTTTAGGTGCGCTTGGTTTACAAAGAGTAATGAAAACGAAAATGAGAATGAATATATTGAGAAATAAGACACTACAAGAAAACCGTCATTTAGCAACGGAAATTACCTTTGTTAGTAATATAAATTAGCAACGGAATCAACCAATGGATAAAAGTATCGTTAAAACGACCGTAAGTAAATTTAACAATAGACATGTTATGTAACCGTTGATAAATATACCTACAGACAAACTGGTATAATCGTCGATATATTTACCGACGGATTTGCTGTGAACCCTTGGTAAGTTTACCTATAGAATAAAACATTCTGTTGCAATATTTTCCAACGGTAATGGTTATTCTATCCGTGATATTCTGACGATTTTAGTAGAGTGTCAATAAACTGTAGTTCAGAAAATCCTGATAGTTTACAATATTATCGATGGAACGAAGAATAACTATTGGTAAATATATAACATTTTACTGACAATTTATGATTTTCCATTGGTAAATATAATGCATTTTATCGACGTACTTTGATTTTCTGTTGGTAAAGAAAATTAATTTTTTTTAAAATATCCCGACATTTAATTTTATTTCATGATCTTATGATTAATGCATATTTTTAAGATTTATTGTGCATAATATTTTGATTTGTTTTTATATTTAATTTGTTTAAATATAAAGTTGATTGATGGTATAAAGTTAAAATTATCTTAATTGATAATAAAAATATTATAGTATACATGATAAGTCTTCGTAACTCAAAACAAATGGTTACAACAATCCTAATGTCCTGATGACTGCGGATACCGTGAGGTGCTACCCCTTGCCTTCAACTCATCCACCTTATATCTCAGCTGAGCAATGTAGTCCATTAAAGTGTCCACTCTAGTCCGAAGCTGATTGATTTCATTGGTTTGCTCACTACAACAAAAATGACATACGGTAACAGGTGATAAATGTTATTAAATATGAATGGTAACACTAATGAATATGCTATGACAGCCTATGTTACTAAAGATATGATGCTTTAGTAACAGTTTTGACATGTTATTGTCAAGTTTAATATGACATCTATTAATAGCTACAAATAATTTTATATTATATTTTATAAATGTTATTAATTAACTATTTGTAACATTTTTACACTGTTATATATTAACTTTTTGC
>JANZLD010000236.1:12022435-12032822 GCA_026413575.1 Erythroxylum carthagenense
TTCTCATTTAATTATGATCCAGTCAGTCCAGTCAGTTCCAGTTCGCAATTCAATACCGGAAAACCATGAATGCATGTACCTATGAATAAACGCATATGCAATAAACCTGTTCCTCTATGATTAGAGGCCAGTAGCATGCTCAGTCAGTGAATGCAATACAACCTATCAGTCTGTCCCAATTTACCAAAATGCCCTTGCTAACAGTAACGGGATGTTACAGATTTAGTCTAACATTCATAAAATAAACTGAAGAGACTATTTCAAAGAAATAAGGTTGATGAAGATTAGAGGAAATGTAATTGGATCAATTTCATAGCAACTAGCACTAGTCGATTTTTCACCACCTCATCTTTTTCTTTGTTTCAATTAAAATAATATTTAACCAATGAACTGAGCTATGCATCAAAATCTGAAGGATAACAAAATAATAGAAAATTTGACAATAGCATATAAACCAACTCATCTAATATAAGAGAAAGTTTTTTGTCTTCGGAGCAAATGAATCCACATTCTTTAACATATGACGGCAGCATCATAGAAAATAACAACTTTCAATTACTCTCTTTGGTTATCCATTTCAAAAATTGTGATAAGAGCATGCCCAAGTGAGTATAACGAAAATTCTCAATGGAGAGATACATTAATTCATGTTTGAACGTTAATTCTGTTAGAATATCATATAAGTATTTGCTTAAAAAATGTGAAGAGTAATCCCTCACGATAATATGGAAGTATTCTTTCAAATAGTCTAAGAATAGCCTCAATCAGAGGTCTCTACAGAAAGTTATGCAAGTTGTACCAAAATAGGTACAATAGGATTGAAGATATAATCATGTTTGACTAATTTGGCCATAACTTCAGCATCTGACCTCCAAATGAAGTGATTCTTGAACCAATAGATTTCTAACACATATTTATACCTCTCCATGAAAAATTGTGAAATTAGGAATTTATTTGGAAAAGTTTGATTGAAATAAAGTGATAGAATCTGTTGGAAGATTATGAACTGGTATGTTTTGAATGAACATGTTTGGGTATTTTAGTTATATCTTGATCTATAGTCATCCAAATGAGATGATTTTTAATTTGGAGTAAAGAAGAGAAATGGGGCTACAAATTACATGAAGATGCCAAATTTTTTTACAGTTTCTAAGACTTCCAATTTTAGGATGGAAATTAAGGATATTGTACTATTTTAGTATGGAAACAATAGAGTCGAAATTCAGTTTTGGAGAAATCTGAAAGTGATTGAATGAGTAATGAATTTTGATTTCGATGGTTAAACTTAAGTGTAAATTATGCTTAGGTGAGTTTTGGTATTGAATGAATTATATCACAAGAATATTGGAAAAATACCCGGGATTGTCATGAGCATGCATGGTACATATTTCATTGCATACATGTGCATTGTTAAACACTTATAATAGTGCAAATTGTGATATGTGTAGGTTTTACATGATATAGAAGAACGTATTGAGCGCCATCATCTAGAAATTTCCAGACCTTTGAAGCAAATGTTAATCTGAAGCTTACTGTGAGTAGACGGAGATGGTCTCATTTCATTATTTGTTCTGTTTTGAATTTTGTATTGATTAACTACTGAATGTTTATATGAATGTGAATGATTGTGTTGAATTTTGGACAGGAGGTCCGATGTTTGTGATGTTGATTGGGATATTGAAGTGCTACTTGTATGTGAGTGAGATGAAATAAGTGTGCATCATATGATTGTTAAATGCCGAATCACGGTTCGATGACAAATGTGTTTTAAATGTGCATTTGTATATGTATGAAAGTGTGATTCTCAACTTAAATGTTGAATGCCAGTCTAAGGTCTGATGATATGTGAATATGAGTGAATGGGAATATGCAAAGGTAATTGATGCATTCGATTTCATGAATGCATGAAACATAATGGCTGTTGTGACCAAAGAAGCCACCGATCAGAGCTTAAAGCTCAACGAGTGAAAATGAGTCTTGAGCTCAAAAGTGATTTAGAGCCTCAAGCTTAACGTTTAATGAGCCCTGTATCCCCTAAGTGGATAATGAGCAGTTATCAATGAGCCCTTTAAGGGATAGTTTAGGTACTCGGTCATAACAAAATAATAAATGGGAAGTGAGTCTCATGGGCACTGCATATGCATAATATGAATGATTAAATGTATTGAATGTGAAATGAGAATGATGTGAAATGATGAGAATTATGTGTTATATGACTGGGTGAGCCATCGATGATGGTCACTCATTGAGTTCGCAAAACTCACCCAAAATTTGCAAATATTTTTCAGGACTCCGAAGAATATCCTGTTAGGAAAACGAGAGTATACTTACTGCATACAAGCGAAAGATAGAGGTCAGGATCAGTTCGCGTCTGCATTGAATTTTTTTCTTATTTTTGTGTAAAATTATGTATTCTATGCACACTATATAATATGTATATGAATGATTTCGAAATATAATAACTTTCCAATTTGGAAAGGCTAGTAAATGATTTTGCAATGTAATGAAATTATGACTGCAAGTATTTTGTAATTGATTATGAAGTGTACTAATATTATGATTATAAGTGTTTTGACTTAGAAATGGGCCCAAGTGAAAAGTGAAATTTTGATAATTTATGTAAGGGTTGATATGCTGTAAATGCAAATATTTACAAAATAAAGTGTGGCCAATTTTATAATTGATTTTCGCAAATGTGTGCATTGCTTTGTTTAAAAATTTTTTATACTGAGTATTTGAATGAGTGAGTGCTTTAGCATACCACCCTCATAGGACATAGACTCGAATATTACCCAAGATGTCGGGTTCGGGTCCTACGGGAGTGGGATGTTACAAAATCAATCAAGCTAATTTTAGTAATAACATCGTACCACCCACTTCAAACACCAAAAACTCAAGCTTTCATAAAACCAATTTCCTAGAGACTTGAATGCCAACCTCTAAGCTGGAAGATGCTGATGTTGATGCATATGTAGCATAGCCATCACTAGAGGCAACTGGTTCTACGCCACTACCATCATATGGTGCTGCTGATATTAAGGATGCTCCAACAACACCACTTTCTCCTTTGTGAAATCTCGCTGTCTTGCTAGCTTCTTCACTGACAAAATGCGCTCCAAAAATATAGAGCAATCACTCCCATTCCTCTAGATTACAAGAGGAATGGAATAATGCCTAAAAACGAGGAATCTAAATATAAGCTATCCAATCATAGTTACTTACCAATCGTTACTTTTCATTTCATATCCATTCCTCTTTCCTCATACCCATTAAACTAGCACACCCTTAACGTAATCATGTTAAGTAACGAACATAGAATAGTTTGGCTTTTCTCATTGTAAAACGGTTTCACCTTTTTGCTTTATTCGGACCAGGAATCATCTTCAAATAATTCACTATTTATTTTTATATATCTATTTATATTGTTAACATCAATGTACCCTAATTCACAAAATTTGTCACTTTAGGATGCAACTTTTCTTTTATAATTTTTATAAAGAGGTTATTTTTGTGATTCAAACATGTGATCTCAACTTTTATCAGTTGTTCCAAGACTCTCCCTCATATATATTGCTATGCAATAAGTAAGGAAAGAATTTGCCCTTTTGATATGATAATCATAACTCTGTTAGGAAAATAATAACTCTTATCCTTACGTATACTTTTGTTAGTATTCTGATATAGCTCTTAGAATACCATTGGTTTCTGTAATCTTATCTACACTTTAATTAGCTTTCAGTTATAATAATACTTATTATTGTATCAAGCTATAAACTATAAATGGTAATCCTCTTCTTGTACAATATACAAGAAATATTTTTATCTTAATTAACTTTTTTTTTCTTTTTTCCTTAACTCCTTTTATTACCGGTCTATAAACATACTCATAGTTTTAATTGACTACCCTCCAACATTACCATCATTATCGTCCTTATGAAGCCTACAAATAGGAAACAAAAAGCAACCCACCATTTACCAAAGCCAGTAGCCCCCTATAAAACCATTAATTAGAAAGATATAAATAATTCCCATTTGCCGGAATTAAACACACCAACACCAATGAACTCAAGTCTTCTTCATTTTTTCTCCCAATTATTTTCAGTTGGTAAATGTCTAATTTACCATCTTTCCCCTGCATGTGAATCTTTTCTCATATGTTCCCTCATTTTGTTTGTTTGCAACAAGTCGTTAGGAAATTGTGGAGGTTACTAACTCTAAAAACCCTTAGCATATAGGTAAAATTCTAGTAGCTATTATATGCCTTTTATTGTGACTTTTAATCATCTTACACTAGTTTATAGTTGGATTGCATGTTGTGATTGCTCGGGACAATAATTGAAGTCATGGAAAGAGATAAAAATGGAGAAAAGGTGGCCAAAGAATGAGAAGAGAAGAGGAAATAGTAAGAGGGTGAAGAAGATGACAATTTTTGGAAATTTTAAGTTGCATTAAGGGGCAAAATGGGAAATGCAAAAAGTTAAGGGTAAAACTAAAATTTACTTCCAAGAATGGTATTTTTGGTATTAATTGAAATAAATGAGGGTATAAAAGGATTTTTAATTAGTTAAGGGTATTTTAGTAATTATGGTGGTTAGGTTAGAAAGGATATTATTTTTATAATTAAGAATAAAGTGGAAAAGGGAATTAAATTAGACTATTAATTGATAGGAAATCTTCTTAAACTAGTCTCATAGAATTTTGTAATTTCTAAGTCCAAAGGTCCTATTAAGAATTGAATTAGACTATCAATTAGTTGAGTCTGAAATTGAGGTAAAGATAACCTTAAATTGTATTCTTAGAATAATAGTATTTTGTTATTAATAAATTCTTTAATAGTGAATCATATTTTGGATTAGTCATTAATTAAATTAATGATTAATAATTACATTTATAGATTTCTGAATTATATGAATTGTGTTATTTTATTTCCCAAATTATTACAAAGTATAAGGTATTTTACTTTTATTTTTTGTTAAATAAATTGAGGTGTAATGCTTGTTAATTGGGCAAAAATGTGCTATTAAATAGAGATTGACTAATAATATGTTCTGAATAAATGGTGTAAATTGTGAATTTTTGGCTTGACTAGGATAGGTTATATTTGATGGTTATAGATTGATAGGTTGTTTAAATATAAGTGAGTGACGGCTAGATGTCTATTTGTGGAGTAGGTACTGAGGCATCCTGAGTCTCGATAATGTCTTGTGTCGATGGCTCGGCATCAGAGTGGTACTGCGATATCTTGAGTCTTAGGGATATCCTGTGTCAATAGGTAAGTACTAGAGTAGTACCAGGGTACCAAGTGAGATTGAGAAATTAAGGTATCTGTTAGAGAAGTGCTCTAATAGTAGTCACCTTTAGCACTTACTTACAAATCATTTTATGATTAATAAAAGCATTTTTCATTATTTTGATGTTCATACATTTATAGATTTGATGATGATCTTAAATTGATTTAATGAAGTCCTCGATATAAAACATAACATGGAGGAAATTATGATGAAATCATGATAATGAGACTCCTATCATTTGTAATTATGTTAGTATCTAAACTTTCCCTAGTCATAGGATTAATGAAATGAGATATCATTAATCTAAGTAGACTAGCACATGCTATACTCCATGATTGGATCAAGCAGTAAATATCATAAGTTGTAGACATGAGTTGTTTAGAGTAACATGTGGATGCTTACTAAGGGTACTAAGTATATTAGATTGACCTACTATGAGACAATCATATGGATATTCTATTCTAGTGTCAATAGTAGTCTCATCATAGCAATGGTGTAAGTATTCTTTGACTTGGGGTGCTCAAGGATATCTCATATATTGATTATGTGCTTTGACTCCATTCATCGGTGCATTTTAGGGGTTACCTATAGAGAGGTGATTGGGTACAGCTTGAGGTATTTGGAGGTAATTGAGTAACCAATAAAGGATTCAGCACTCCTGATAGAATGAGATGGTATTCACGACCTCTTGTCGAGGTCATTACTCGGGGGTCTCTGGCTAGAGCAGATATATGTCATAAAGAGAGTCTTTAATGATACATAGAGTAATGAGATCCTTATGACAAGGTCTAATGTCACTTAGACTACATGTGATATAGTCAATCTAGTGGGAGTTGACACTTTGACTATACTTTGAACCAAGTGGGGTTTAGATGGTGAAAGGATGAATTTCATGGAAACATTACATATGGAAGGGTTCGTAGTCAAACCACTAACTTTTTTGTCAATTGGGGGTAATGACGTGTTGTTAGATACTACTCTTGACTTACTTAAATTAAGTGTTAATTCAAGTGGCCAACATAACCGAAAACCTAATAGGTCACACATATAGGAGATCCGAAGGATGAGTAAAATGGTCTTGAATAGTGATTCAAGATATGAGAGAGTGTTTTGGGATGGATTAGAAACAAGTGTTTCTGGCTGCCAATTTGGTCATTAACTTCTCAAAACTTCCATTAATGCATACTATTCATGGTCATTAACTTCTCATAACTTCCATTAGTGCATGATATTCATGACCATTAACTTCCCATTAATGATAGGGGTTATGGGAGCCCAAAGAGGGAAAAAATAATCATCTTTTTTTTTTCATCTTGTGTAAGACACAAGTAAAAGAAAGGTTCTTTTCTTATGCACATACTCTTTTTCTCTCTAACTCTCACAAGAGTTCTTGTCTTTGCTAGTACAAAGAAAGAATTCTAGCCATTTCCTAGTGAGATTTCATCCTTCTATATTCTTATGGAATTTCATTATAGATGATTTACATTGTTCATTGTGGTTTACGACAACCCAACATGGAGAAGATTAAAGAACCGAGGAGATCGTCAAAAAGGTATGTAAACATCTTACATTTCATGTTTTTGTTTTCTATATCTATATCAATGAGTATATCTATTTTTTGAGGTTTTGTTTTATTTTTCACTATGTATATTTGATATATATTATGTATGAGATGCATGATCGGAACCTTACAGTGGTATCAGAGACATCTTGTGCATTGTTAGATGTAGAATACATGACATGTGAAAACTGTTTTCATGGTTATGACAGCTTAGGGTCCTGTAATGTTTTGTGTGAAATTAATTATAGAAAAATGGTTTTCACAATTTTCTTTCACCATTCTGTTCATAAGATGTAAGTTAATGATTCAGTATGATTGCAAATATTTTTAATGTTTTTAAAATATTTAATTTCAAATTTACAAGAACATGCACAAAATATGTCTTTTTGCTAGGCATGTGATGTCTATTGTCTAAACTAATGAGGTTATACATGATTTAAATTTTCTTAGAATGATTATAGAAATATTACTTGAAAATATTTGGGATGTGTTTATGCCTCTTTAATTTTTTTAGAATTATTTAAAATGTTTTAATAATTTTATCAAACAATTTCTAGATCTAGAAAGTTATCCAAAAACTCTAGGATCTATTTTGTTTGATGTTTTTGTATGCTTATATTTCTGTTTTAGAACTTTAAAAATATTTTTATGTTATAAAAGAATGTGTTAATTTGATTTTTGATGCATGCCTAAATGATTTTGCTTGAAATTTGATCTCCAAAAGAATTTTAGAAGTCATATTTGTCGTTTTTGGTATCTTATTGGTGTTTCAGTAACAATAACAATCTTTGGGTGATTCCTAAATTATTTTGGTCATCATGAAACAACATAGAGATGCTTGGAATGGTGATTTGATGTTTTGAAAATTTTGTGAAATTATAGAAATAATTTTGAATTAATTTTAGTAGAGAAATAGATTTTATAGTAAGACTAGAAAAATTGGCATGTGTGACAAAATTGAAGTTGTTTAATTTTTTACATCAAATAATTATTTTAAGGTAAATTAATTATGAATTAATTTTACAAAATTATGCATTAATGTTAATTAGATTAATATTAATTCCAAATGAAATAACATACAGTAGTAATTTTAACCAAGTTAGTAAAAGGAAGATAGTAAATCTAAGTGTTGGATTGAGCTTCGTTCCAAGTGTTAAATTGGGCCTTTTATGTTAGGATCCATAAGCTATCATAACTAAAATGATGTGTTTACATATATGCATTGGAGGATGCATGGTTAGGATGTTATGGGTTTACGCCCAATTTGATTGGGTAGTTCATATCATGCCATGTGGTTATAGTAACTATATATATATATATATATATATATAAAAGTTAGATGAGACCTTAGTCAAACCCCTCACTTAGAATATTAAAACTAATGCCTTCCTTTAATATGGCGAGAACCAAAGTCCTTTTAAAGTTAGGGTTGTTGGGCAAACATAAGATCAATGTGGACAGAGACAAAGTTGGATAGTGTACATTAGATGTACATGTGTCAAGAGTTGATAGCCTAATGAGTGTGCACACCTTAACAGTTGATAGCATTAGATTTGATAGTTGCATTGGAGATGTAATTAGTACAATTGATACCTACTAGTTGAACTAAGGTGGGTTGTTAGGCAAACCAAAGGTCATTCTTAGGGATAATTAGATATCGACCCATTAGGAGAATTTCTCTATGAGTTCTCTAAAATTTATATTGACGATTATGAATTTGTGAAAAATAGTGGGAGCTATAATACGTGTTATTAAATTCCTTATAGATATGCATTTAGGTACATTCTTATTTTTCTCTTTTTGACAAAAGGTTGTTATTGCCCGTGTCAACACCATAAGTATTAGTGTGAATCTAAGAACATTGATGGAAGCTAACAAGTTGATTGGACCAAACTTTCTCAACTGGCTCAGGAACTTGAGAATATTTCTCAAGTCTGAGAATATTGGTTATGTCTTGAAGAACCACTTCCCGATCTCCCTGCTGCTGATGCCTTTTGATGATGATCAGAGGGCATATAGGAAGCATCTCGATGATAGTGAGATGGCTAGTTGTATTATGCTAGCCACTATGTCACCGGAGCTGCAAAAGCAGCATGAGGCTATTGATGCTCATACCAGAGTCTATCTTTTTAGGGAGCTCTTTGATGAGTAGGCTAGGTCCAAAAGGTTGAAGACTTCGTGATTGCTCTTCCGCTTAAAGATGGTTGAGGGGACGACAGTATACACTGAAGATGAATGTCTACATCAAACAGTTGGCCTCCTTGTGTTTTCTTTTGCATCATAAATTAAGTATTGACTTAATTCTGACAATTTAACCAGTAGTTACTCACAATTTGTGCTTAACTATTGGATGAACAATATATCCAGCACAATTCCCCTTCTAATCAATATACTGAAGACAATTGAACCATCTATCTATAAGGACAAGGTTGTGATGTTGGTGGATGCTTCTAGTTCAAAGAAAAAGATCCAAAAGAAGAAGAAGTCCATAGGGCCTAAGGTAGGTATCAACAAAGCAAAGAAGACTGCCTTAAAGCGAACTTGCTTCCACTGTGGCAAGGATGGCCACTGGAAGAGAAACTATAAGGCCTATCTAGAGTCCTTGAAGTAGAAGAAGGCATCTGATGACTTTTAGACCTAATGCATACTGATATATATGTTCCGATGTCCATACATGCTAAAAGTGGTTTCATATACTTCATTACCTTTATCGATGATATACAAGTTTGAAGCCTTTGAAAGTTTCAAAGAATTCAGAAATGAAGTTAAGAAATAACTTGGAAGAAGTACTAAATCACTTCGATCAGATCGAGGTGCTAAATATTAAAGCTAAGAGTTTTTGGATTATCTTAGGGATAATGGAATATTGTCCTAGTGGACTCCACCTTACATGCCACAATACAATGGTGTGGTTAAAAGGAGAAACCGAACCTTGTTAGACATGGTGAGGTCTCTGATGGGTTTAGTGGATTTACCAAAATCCTTTTAGGGGTATACACTCAAAACTTCTGTTTATGTATTAAACAGAGTCCCATCCAAGTTAGTTGATGTTGGTCCATATGAGATATAGACTAACAAGAAACCCTATCTTTCTTATATGAAAGTTTGGGGTTATGCTGCTTAGGTGAAGCAAATTCAGTCAGATAAGCTTGAAGTTAAATTTGGCAAGTGTCTATTTGTAGGATATATTAAGGAAACTATAGGATATCAGTTCTACCACGTTTCAGAACAAAAGGTTTTTGTTTCAAAACATGTTATCTTTTTAGAGAAAGAGTTTCTTCTAAGAGAAGACATTGGGTGTAGCGCCCCCTTACCGTAAGGTACATATCGGGACGCCCGAAGGTCACTCCGGCACGTATCCCACGATAAAGGTTCACTACCAAAAAATTTTGCTAAAATCCATATGGCATCGCAGTAATTAAATCACTATATATATCAGAAATCAGTAAATTAACATCCAAATAATAATCATCTGGTACAGTCATCCAATGTCAGAATAGACAAGTCTATCAGTCTCCTAACAAAACCAAAAAGG
>JANZLD010000236.1:12100722-12116176 GCA_026413575.1 Erythroxylum carthagenense
CAGCATCAACAACCTCATCACTGAACACGTAGGAAACGCAGGTGGAGGTAATCGAAGAGCAATGCAGGTATAGAAACGGACCTGGAGTATGTACAAAAACCGAGGGGGAGTTGATTCCGGTGAGTCCGAAAATGACCGGGAAACAAAATATAATTATGATCGGAGATAGAGACGGTTAGGGTTTATGGTAGCGGAGAAGAGCAACAACGATCCGACATTTGATGACAAGAAGCAGAAGGATCGTGCCATGTCTATGTCACCTGTCCACGCATCGCAAAAACAAGCCCTCCTCGAGTCTATTTTTTACTACCCTTCTTCTGTGTCCTTCTCTTAAAAACAGCCTCTGTTTTCTTTCGTTAAATTACTGATTTGGGGTTGGATTGGAATTGAAATTCCTATAATGGGATTAACCTCTCTCTCTTGGTGTAGGTATTTATAGGAGAAGGGAAAGTGGGGCCCTGCCCGAATATCAATGAATGGCAGTATCGGTAATTTTTGTGGTCATGTAAGGGGGAACTCGGATAAGGATGTCACTTTCTTTTTGAAAGGATCAAACACGAAAGGGACTTCACGCCAATTAAATCAGCGGCCATAATTGTGTTTTCATTGTGCTTGTTTCTGTTTTCTCATTTAAGTGACAGACTAATAAATAATTATATTATTTACAATTGAGTTAATAACCTACGTTAGTCTTTCAAACTTTAAAAAGTATAATCAAATTTTTAATTTTTAATTTTTAATTTTAACCCAAACTTTAAAAGGTGACAATAAAATATTTAAATTTTCACGTTTCTTCAATTTTAGCGTGATATTATATATTGTTCTCTCGATACTATCAATCCTTTGTTTTCTGTTTATTCTTCTAAAATTCCAAACTACTCTTACATTACAGCGCAATGCATCAGTAAGTTATTTATTTTTAGTTCATTCTTCTAATGTTCTTATTGTGATAGCGTTGAAGCTGCGTAATCTAAACATCAAAAGGTGAAAGTGTCGAAAGAATAAATTAAAAATAAAGAAAAAATTGAAATCAAAGTGTAAGGTCATCAAAGTTGCATAATTTGATTTAAGTCATTTTTAAACAACACCAACGTTTTAATTATGTGATTAAATAACTTCATTTTATTAGTCTTTATTTGTTGTGTTAATTTTAACTTATGTGTATTAATTGTTAAGATTTTTAAATCACATGACAAACTACGTCAACAAATTTAACGGAAATACTAACATTGGGTTAGAATTGAAAAAATAAAAGTTTGAATATTTTATTGCTATTTTTTGAAGTTCAAGCTAGAATTTAAAAAATTTAAATATTTTATCATTAATTTTAAAATTCAGACTATAATTGAAAATTTGAAAAAAAATTAAGCTTTTTTGGTAATTAATCCTTTAGAATTTTACTTAAATGTTCTTTTTAGGAATTAATTAGTTATATCTCCCACCCTAATATCATCTAGTAACTGCCCTAAAATTCAGCAGGAGTTTAACCAGCCCTTCACAGTGAACCAAGAAGGCTCAGTCACCGAATAACTCAAATTGCTCTCATTTTTTTTCCTTTCCCTTACGGAGGTTGGATCAGACAAAGGGGGAATATAAAGACATTCAGCCGTGTGAGATTTGCACATTGTCGATCTACAAGAGTTAGGTTGCTCCTTACGTACACG
Source organism: Erythroxylum carthagenense (assembly GCA_026413575.1). Classification (NCBI taxonomy): domain Eukaryota; kingdom Viridiplantae; phylum Streptophyta; class Magnoliopsida; order Malpighiales; family Erythroxylaceae; genus Erythroxylum; species Erythroxylum carthagenense. The sequence continues at coordinate 12,102,387 of JANZLD010000236.1, forward strand.
AAGAGAAAAAATCTACAGAATAAACAAATATAGTTTGAGCTATTCTAAGTAACTATTCAATAAAAAGTACTTCTAGGAAACAAATTTTCCACATTATTTTACCAAATAGACAAAAACTGTAAAGAACCTTAAGGAGTTCGTTTTGGTCTTTAAGACCAGTTTATTAGGACTTCCAACAGCTACGCACTTTGGCAATCCACGAAAAATCTTCACATTTGACATATATGAAAAAAAAATTGCATATAAATATTTTATAAAAAGTAAATGTTCAAATTATATGAAAAATTCAAACTTTCTTTTTCCCAAAAAGTAATTTTAAAAAAGCGTTTGCTCATTTTTTAACTAGCTAAAAACAAGAAAATTTGAGAAGAAGAAGTTGTTATCATGATCAACAAACGAAATGAGAAAGAAAATAAAGTAAATGATTATTAAAAAAAATTGTTGGTATGTTTAATGTATTTTCCGAACTAAGATTCCTAAAGACTATTTAATACTTTAACTTAAGCTAAAATTTTAAAATTGGAAGATTTTACATTAAATATCATCTACTTTCATTAAATTAGTACAATTTCTAATTTAGACAAACGATAGTTTGTAATAAAACTAGAATAAGCATAAATGGTTTCAGCTCCTCACTTAAGACTCTCTCTTTCAGGAGGTCTTGAGTTCAAGTCATGCCAAAAGAAGAGAATTAGGAAATGTTCTTGTCAATAATCCTTTAGCCCTCTGGGCAAAGCTCCTTGATTGGATCAATTACGGACGCCTCACTTTCAGCGACAGTGTGAAATTTGGAACTACTAGGGACCCTGGGCGCTAATGAGAATCAATCATCAGCTTAACAATCAAGTATATGAAGACTCTTTGTGAGCAGAAGTGTACAGGCTACATAAGAATCTGAGAGATCTTGAGTAACTAGGTTTACATCCTCTAAAACTTTTAAGGTAAGGTCTTAGGGGTTTAAAATTAATCCGACTAAGTTGGGATACCTAATATAATAAAAATAAAAATAAAAAAATAAGCATAGTCAGTCTCATCTAACCACCGACAACACCTAACACCAGCTGAAGTCGTGACTACGAGGTTAGGAAAAGAGATCCAATGGTGATTTAACATGGTACTATTATTTAGTGTATCACTTTCATGCCTCCGAGGTGGACCAACCGAGTCCGTATATACACACACATATATATATATATATATATAGATATCATGTTGTGTTACCTTAGCACGATAAAAGATATTTTATGCATGGGCTCAAAATAATTTCAGTCGTACCGGGGATGAATAATAAAAATTCCAAAAAGAAAGCTAGGAATGGGTCAATAAAGAGATCATAGAATGGGTCAATAAAGAAATCATACATTGGTTGAGACTGGACCATGTGACTTCAAACATCTCTGCTTGCTCATTCCAAGGCTTTGCTTTCATAAACTATAACTAAAACCGCCTTCAATTAGACATGGAATGAGATCCCAATGGTCCATATTATTAAATCCCGTCATCCCAAGACTTTTTGCCCATTCTGAGGCTTTTTATTATTAAAAATAAAAACCGTTTTTAACTAATCCTTGGAATGGGATCCATCTATTGCGGTCTAACTAGGACTTCCGACTTCCATGGCACGAGCAAAGAAAACAAAAGTAAAAGTAAAAGCACAATCATGTCATAGCTTTCTTTTTCTGTCTTTTTGCATACCGGAAATTAAGAGTAATCCGTAATAAGATAAAGAAATAATGTTGTGGCTTAATATGATTCGATTAATGACAATCTAATCATAAACGCATGCTCCTTTGGAAATTTATGAGACGAGAACCGGGGACCTACTGCTTGGAGATTCATGTTCAATTTTGATGTAGATTTGAGTAATGATAACCAAACATAAGAAAGCATGAATAGACGGTCCCTCCGTTTCTTTTTCTTTTGGGAAACTGCACATGGCGTTTGAGTTGGAGTTGGAGTTGGAGTTGCAGTCGGGGAGAGTCGTGGAAATTTTGAAGGTGTAAGTAATTAAGCGAATGGAATATATCCGCAACGTTTGAATTGACGTCCAACGGAGGAAGCCACCTCCCTGTCCATGGCATGCCATGTGGTTTTAAGAATAAAACAATGGCTTTCCAAACCAATACTCAAACCACTATTTTTACAATATATTAAGTATTATTTTACAAAATGAATTGTTGTTCTCTAATCTAAAGCTGAATTAATGAAACAGCTATATGCACGGCTTTGTTACGCAGATCGAAGAAAAAAAGACAGTTGACTTTATAAATGGTTGTGGTGCCTTGCTTTGGGCTTTCGCATTCGCAATTTCCAAAGGTTCGGCGCAATCACATTCGTCGCGCCATCTATCATGCCCGCCTTAATTATTGTCATTATGGAGTAGGCGAACCTCTTTTTTGAATGAGTTTATTCTTTTTTTTTTTCATTTTAAATTTACAATTGAGATGCTTCTTCTAGATAAAGCTTTTTTTTTTAATTATTTTAGAATAACAATTGTCCTTCATATTTCATTATATAAAATAATAGAGTAAGCTACGACTGCTCTTTGTAGTCATTAAATTACAAGTTCAACAAACTCTTCTTTTATCAAATAAAGTAGGAATAATAAGTAGAATTTTTAACCTAGCAAAATTTGTTTTTTCTTTCAAAAAAATATAGCAGAAAATAACCTTCATATATTTAAATAATATAACATATATTTTTATACATACAATAATAAGTACACAACAACGTGAAAATAAAGCTAAGATATCCATTCTTTTGCCAAATTTGGATATTAATGTTAAAAAGACAAACTATAGATTATAATGTTAAGACAAAATTTGAGTCAACTAAAAGCACACATTTTCAAGATAAACTTAAAATAAATTTAGAATAAGCAAAATGTGGGTTTATCTAAATAAGATAGGCTTTTGAAATAATAAACTAATTTCACAACAACTCACATACCATAAGAGATACATAAATATTTGATAATGCCTTTTAAAATTAATCAATGACTTTGTTATTACCTATATAAACCTAATTCGTGGGATCGCCATTCACATAGGTTGGGTTACCATCATTGTTACTATCTTGTATTGACTGTAGTCCCATTCTCTTTGATGTTTCAAATATTTGTTTCTTTCTAGATGATTTAGTTAAAGATTGGACAAATTCATGGCTGAATTTACATAATCAATGGATATAATTCCATTTAAGTTGTCTCTTTAATACTTCATATCTCAAACGAATGTGTCTATTTTTGTCATTAGAAGTTTTTTTTTTGTTTTTGAAATCACTATTGTAACCTTACAATTACAATGCATAGACACAGAAAATGTTAGTTTTATTCCCAAAGATATCTTAACCATTTAGCCTCATTTTTTACTAACTATAGGGCTATAAATTTTGATTCTATTGTTGATTTAGAAATAATAGTCTTTTTTTTTTTTTACCGAATTCTAAGTTATTGCACCTCATCAAGAGAAAATACATATCTACTAGTATATTTTATCTCATCTGAATTAGAGATCCAGTTAGCATTATTGTACCCTTTTAATACAGAGAGAAACCTACCGTATAAAATATCATAATTCATAGTGCCTCTCAAATATTTCATTAGTCTGACTAAAGCAACCCAATGATCACAATTGAGATTATGAATATACTTACTCAATCTACGCACATCATAAGCTACATCAAATCATGTAATGTTTATTAAATGCATCAGACTCATAAAAATTTAAGCATACTCAAACTGAGCCACAATATCACTTTTATTTTTAACCAAAAGAGTGTTAGCATCATAAGAAGTACAAACTAGTTTCACATCGAAAAAATTGAACTTCTTACTAAGTTTTCAACTTAATGGTCTTGTGATAGTATTTACCATATGAATTCCTTGTTATTCTAACACTCAAAAGCTTCCCCCATATCTTTCATATTAAAAAGTAAAGATAAGAATTTTTTAGTACTACATACAACATTACTACTAGTAACAAAAATAAGTAAGTCATCCACACATAAACTAATAATCATACATTCTCCATCAATAACTATAGTATACACATATTTAACCACTTCAATAGAAGAGAAAACTTCACTTAATAGAACTTGATCAGATTTTTCATGTCACTACTTAGGGCTTGTTTAAGACCACACAAATATTTTTGCAATCTACAAACTTTGTTTTCAAACCAGGTAAAAACCTTTAGATTATACCATATAAAATTTTTCATTGAAATTACCATTTACAAATGTAAATTTGACTTTGATTTTGTGAATAAATAAATTATGGATAAAAGCTAAAGCAATCAAAATACAAAATTGATGAAATTCTAGTTACAAGTGTGTAAGTACTAAAATAATCAATATCACGTTTTTAGTAAAATCTTTAGAAACCAAACAAGCTTTATATTTCTCAATAGAACCATTAGTTTAAATTTCCTTTTGAAAATTCATTTGCAACCAATAGGTTAGCACTTGGTGGTTAATCTATTAAATCCCAAATTTTATTTTTTAAAATAAAGTCAAGCTTATTTTTAATGACTTCTTTGTAAAATGGGGCATCAAAAGAAAAAATTGCTTCAAAAAATAATAATGGATAATTTTGAACAATTCTTTTCTTGGTCTTTTGCTCCTTCTCAACAACTTGTTAGAGTTTTCACAATCACTAGTAATAGTGGACACACAAGAAGTTATCTCAAAAAGTGGAAAAATATGTTCAAAAAATTATGCATTCTTTGTCTCAATGATAGTTATTATCAATGACATCACTTTTCAAAATAAGAAATTTATAAGCAACATTATTATTAGCACAACTAATTATGCATACTTTGTCTCAATGATAGTGTTACTATCAATGATATCACTTTTCAAAATAAGAAATCTATAAGCAACATTATTATTAGCACAACAAATAAACATGCAATCAGAAGTTTTTAAGCCTATATTCTTTATTTTTTTTAGGATTAGGCATCATCACTTTAGCAAGACATCCCCACACTTTTAAATATTTCAAATTAGAAAGGTAACCTATCCATAATTCATATGGTGTCTTATCAATTATTTTATAAGGAATGTTTTTTTGTAAATGACATGCAGAAAAAATACTTTCACCCCATAAATTATTAGGAGTAGAACAACTAACAAGCAAAGTATTCATCATTTCTTTTAAAGTTATATTTTTTTTCCTTTCTACTACACATTTGATTAAAGGGCATAAGGGGCTGTAATTTCATAGATTATTCCTTCCTTTTCACAATAGTCATTAAATAAAACATATTCACCTCCTCTATTTGATCAAACTCTTTTTATTTTCCTATTTAATTGATTTTTACCTCAATTTTATACAATAAAAACATAATAAAATCCTCATCTTTATTTTTTAACAAATACACTTTAGCATATCTAGAAAAATCATCTATAAAAGTTATGTAACATTTCTTACCACCTCTAGATAATGTTTTAGTTCACCAAGATCAATATGGATTAAACTTAACAATTTAGATTCTCTATTAGCAATGCACAAGATTTGTTAGTTATTTTTGTTTGAGCTCATATGCCACATTTATCCATGCATGCATTACCATTAGCAGAAATAAGACCAAGAGGTCGCATATCTTTAAGATAGGAAGATTAACATGGCTTAATCTAACATGCCATAAGTCAAAAGAATCAATCAAGTAAGGAGAAGAACATGCATTATTTTCATTAATAATCTCATAAACACTTAATATAAATAATCCTTGATCATAGTAACCTTTCCCTATAAATATATCATTTTTTTCATAACAATCTTATTGGATTCAAATAAGACTCTAACCTTAATTTTTCCCAATAAGGCCACAGAAATTAAATTAACTCTAATAATTAGTACATGAAGTACTTCATTCAATGCCAAGTTCTTGCCAAATTTGAGTTTCAAAAGGACTTTGCCTTTATCAAAAATTGTTTTTCTCCTTTATTTAATAGAGTATAGATGGTGAATGCATTTTTATTTGCATATATGTGCCATATAGCACCATAATCTACCACCCAATCATTCACATTGACTATAATATTAACTTGAGAAAAAAAAGTAGCTATAATTTTGTTGTCATCTCCTTCAACCAAATTTGTATTTAATTTAATATGATTGTCGTTTCTTATTTGTTTCTTGCATTGAGGTGCAGGACGACCTACCTTTCCACAAACAAACCAAGAGCCTTTCTTTTTAAAGTTGGGATTATTCATTTTAGGTTTGAAAGTAGGTCTACAACTATTATTCTTATTTATTTGTGTACCTTTTGTTATTATAGGAACTTTAGTTACTTTTTAACATGTTGGCTTTCGAAGACATCTCTTTTGCTTTACCTGCTTGAAACTCCTTATGATTCATTTCTTTAATAATTATGTGCATAATCAGATCTGGTGATGACCATTGTCAATATTTAAGCTTTAGCTATTATTTGTAGTCATTCCAAGATTTAGGCAGCTTTCAATTAATAAACCTGCAATAAATTCTTTTTGCAGATTGATGTTTTCAACTTTGAGATCCTTTAGAAGCTTATGGAGTTTGTTAATTAGAGATTTGATGTCTTTATTATCTGTCATCTCCCACTGATAAAATTTACCAATTATGAACTTTTGCTTTTCCACTTTATCAATTGTGTACTTAACAATGATTGAATCCTATATCTCTTAATTGGCCTGACTCTAGTGTTCAATTTGTTCTATTTGAAATTTTATCATAAGGCTTTGGTTTTGTCAAGGCAATGCTACACCATACACATCCATATTTGAGAAAATCCTTTCAAGCTATCTTTTAAAATTATCGCCATCAAATATTTCAAAGTTTGAAATATCATAAAATGGTCTTATAAAAGGAACAACTATAGAAGAATTTGCATTTGCAATGGCAGCAATGTATGGATTAGAACCTATGTCACATACACTTAAAGTTCCAACATCTCAAATAGCTTCTGTAGTTACATCTTTAGTTGTTCTACCATTCTTGGTAATATCCATGTCTAATAAGAACTTCAACCAAACTCTATAAGCCAAGTTGACAAGAAGCAGATGGTGATACGCTCCTCTTCTGCAATATGTTTTAATTGATCCTTTATCACTATAATGGCCAATGTGCGAGACATTTTAATTATTCGACAACCAGAAACATTTGAGGATGACTTTGACAACACCACTGATGGCAACCTGCAAATCTCAGTGGTAACAAATGGAGCAAAATTTTGGTTGTTAGGAAGGATAGAAATGCTAGCGAACAGGAAGAGTATTGCAACAACGTGGACTAAATTTGAGCCAACTATATACACCCATTTTTTAGATAAACTTAAAATAAATTTAGAATAAGCAAAATGTGAGTTTAGTTAAATAAGATGGACTTTTGAAATCACTATTGAGTATCCAGCCCTATTTTTAGATCTTGGATTATGTGACAGATAAGATTATAGTAGATAGACATCAACTCTAAAACATAAATAACACATAGGAGGATTATCTGAAGATAGTGAAGATCTTCATGGGTAGGGATATATCATTCTTAGTTAAATATAATGTCTTATCTTGTTAGTAGTGATATAGATAAATTCTATCAGATAGAGTCTTATTTAGATAAGAGTGTTATCTTATTGGATGATGTGAAGTAATCTGATTACGATAAGATGCGATCTAATTAGTTAAGTTCAATTAAGATTCTGAATTGTAAGTTAGATGAGCTTATAAACAGCTCATTAGAGCTTTGATCTATACTTGAGATAAAGAAGAGATAATGAGTGTTGTCACAATGTCCAAAAGTGAGAAAAATATAGAGAAGGCAAAGAGGGTTAGATTCTCATCCTTATCTGATTGTTTTTAGGATTAGTTTGAGGGTGATATCAACTTTGGTTTCAATTCAAAAATTTTGTGAGACAACTTATTGTTGGGGGGATGAGAGATCAACTTTTTCTGTAAGTCCTTATTGAGTTTAGTGAATTTATTTTTCGGCTTGCCTCATGATTTTCCCCTATATTAGAGTTTTTTATGTTAAATCTTGATGTTTGTTTCATCGTTTAGTTTCTTATTCTCGTATTGTTTTACTGCTACAATTCGAAGAGTTATTTCTTATCATTGATATTCAATTGGCTTTTTAGAAAGTTCTATTATTTTCTCCCAATAAGTGATATTAAAGCCGTCATAATGGAAGGTGGAAGTAGATCTACAGTCAAGTTAACATCATCAAATTATTCGATATGGAGGCCCATGATGGAAGACTTTCTATATTATAGGGATCTCTTTGATCTTATTGATGTGGATAGAGGAATGAAGGATGATGTTTCTTCAAAACCTGAAAAGTTGTCGGATAAAGAACAAGAGATCAACTTTTTATGTCAATTTTTATTGAGTTTACTATATTTATTTATCGGTTTATTCCGTAGTTTTTCCCCCCTACATTAAAGGGCTTTTTTTTAACGTTAAATTTGGATGTTGGTTTTATTGTTTAGTTTTTTATTCTCATATAGTTTTTGCGTAGATGTTCGGTTCACTTTTTAGAGAGGTGTGCTATTTTTTTTCCTAACAAACTAATTTAACAACAATAAGTACAATCATGAAATAAAATTTTAATATTTTCACTTCAAGAAATAAAATAAAGCCTGTTAAAATTTTAAAATAACAAAGATAAGGAAATTTTTTAATAAAACAAGAAAATTTAAAGAATAAAAAGGAGGAAAAGAGAGCTTCCTGCTATATATTATAAATTTCGAAAAATTCCTAATTATGCACATATTCAATTGCCTTTACATTCTGATATCTTTTTTTTTTTTTTCTAAATACGTTTAACGGCACCGACACAAAAGAATCATTGTAAATATTGTCCCTTAATTTTCATTTCACAGGAATTACGAAAGAGAAAATAGCGGTCATACGATATACAATAAAGTCCTCCATGGAAAGTAGTATTGTGATTATGTAATGACATTACGACAAGCCTGAAATTATTGAAAATAGAAGAGAAGAACAATTCTCAAATCTCCAAGTGTTAAACAGAATTTACAAAAGGTGCCAACAGAATAGAATAGATATGCCGTTTCTCCACCAACTAAACAGCACCTTAGAATACCTAGATCATGTTCGATTCTATTTCTAATGCAAGAAAAGCTTGCATAGTTTTTAGTGAAGCAAAGGATGTTTGGTTGAATGCTTCCTAATTTAGGCAGGAAACTCAAAGCACTCCAAATTACTCTTTTTGATCAAAGCAGTTGGTACGTAACGGTGGGAGGTGGCATTACTGGACTGTTCCCTTCGATACTCATCGGCTTATATCCGTTGCTTTTGGCAACCTAATTAGTCCTTTTTCTTTTTCTTTTTTCCTTCTAAATAATGGAATCAATTCCATGATTTTTCATGGCGCAGGATCGATGCCATGTTTAGTAAACACCATATCTTTTACAAGTGAATAATTAAATATTTAGCTGTTATTATAATTTTTTCAGATGAACCAATTATTATAACAATGATAAATCTTGTTTGCGCCAAACATATATTAAATTAGGTACAGGCCAACTTCAACATTTAAGGTTTAAATATGAGTTTAATTATTTCCAACTGGAGTTTGTTTGAATATCCACATTCGAATTTGCATTAAATGCATTTTTAGTTAATTGATTCTAGATTATTCTCGGAACTTTTTTTACGATTAGTTGAATCTGAAAATTTTTATTAAATTCAAATAGGAATTCGAATTTAATTAAATGACCAATTATTTTATTTTAAAAAATTAAATTTAATTATAAACATGATTAAATTCAAATATCAAAACTCAAATTCGAAGTTAAATTCAATTAAATCAAATTTGTCGGTTGATTTCATATTAGACATAATTTTTCATATTTAATTACATGAATTATTACCTAATGCTTTTAAAAAATAAAATATTTTAATTTAATATTAAAATGTATGTTAAATTTTTTTTGCTAAAATGAAAATAAAATTATAAAAATAATATTTTGGATTGCAAGTGGTACATCTTGTCATTGAAGAATTAACTAAAACTTGATGATTAATTTACATTTTTAAATTGTCAAATAAAACTAAGATTGAAAAACAAATAGTGGAAATAGTTAATATCTTTATGTACCGTATCACATCTTCAACTCAACCTACTCGTACTTAATTAAGAGTTTTGTAAGACCTTAGGCCGCCAAATTAAGGCAATAGTTTGAGCAAACTTGGGTAATTAAAAGATTATAAGAGAGTCATGATCGTTTTGAGATTCCTGTTGATTTCATGAGAGATTTTCGTATTCTCCTAAATTAATGTTTAGTTACACTTCATCTAATGCTAATTATGAATTAAAGCACCATGTATTGAATTGTATTACATTAAAATTATCTATTTTTACTAATTTTATTTTGAAGTTGTCGTAGGACAGGCAGTTCCTTTTAACAAAACAAGTGGATGTTGAAATCAAACCTACGACCTCTTCAACGGCCTTAATCCATGTTTTAAACTGCAAGCCAAACGCTTGCAGGTCACTTTCGTAATACTGGGATTGTTTTTTTGGTTGGCTTATTAATACAGAATATAAAATAATCCATCAAACATAACTGTCCCGTACGAAACGCAGAAGGACCATCCCATCCCATCCAATCCAATCCACTCCTCGTGCAACCTCTATGGCTGTTGAGGGAGGAAATCCTATCTTCCCCTTATAAAACTAATCTTGATCATTTAATATTTGTAGGTCCTATTTATCAAATGCATGAATTTTTATGAAACAGAGTAATCACGAAATAATGATAATAGGTGATTTGGTGTTGTTGTTATGCTAAATTATTTGTATGAAATTGATTTCCAACTCTTTCTCATTCCACTAAAGTCTTCCCTTTTTGTTTTTCCCTGTTTTCTTTTGTCTTATGACCACTGGCTCGGAAGCTTCTTTTCCTACCCCACCAAAAACTTGTACTAACCTCAATTGACCGCCATCAGCTATTAACAAATTTGATTGAAAAGAAAATAATAGTTGATGGCAGAGGGATAAAGTCTATCAGTTGTAGGTGTAGAAAACATGGTAATAAAGTAGAGACAGGTGCTCTGGCAAAGCAGATTCTATAATGGAATCAAATGTTTGTGTGAAAAATGGGGGGGGGGGGGGATAAAAGGAATTTAATTTGTCAAACATAAATTACATATTGGACGGAGTTGTCACATTTTCCTTATCAACTCAACTCAGCTGTCTCATCCTGGGCCAGACACGCGACCTCTTTCTTCAAGTCAATTCCTCAACTTTGCAGGGCATATGTGTGCCGTGTATTTCGGTTTCATGTCGTGCCTCCAATGAACAAAGACCCACCCTTTTACTTTTCTTTTATTATAATTAGAGGTGAGGAACAAAATGCAATATACAGTACAGCTTACTTATAAGAAAACGACAATCGTAGCTCGCGGAGTTCAGATATTATAAAACACTGTATCCATAGATAGAACTCGAACTGTATATTGCTTAGTCAATGGGCTCTGTCCATATATATTGTCTACAAATGGTACTGAGCCCAACTTAACATTAAAGGAGGAGCCAGCAATCAAAGAATTGTCAGTTTGCTCATATGCTGATTTATTTAAAGTTTGTTTGTTTGCTCTGGAATGTTCATTTTGTTGAAAACAGACAGCAGAAATATTAAATATAAAATGACAGAATACGATACTGCAAAGGAATATATATTTACTGAAATAGATTCGCCTTTTATAAGCATACATAAACAATTAAATAGGAATATATCATGACATGATCTCTATCACAACTCTACAAATTTGACATCAACTAACAAATAGAAACATAATACAATTAATTTCACTTGCAAATAAATAGAAAATCATAATATTTAATAGATTCATTGAGAAATAAATAATTTAAAGAAATTTAGGTACTTAGTTGTATATAACCATGGACGGAGATATATAGGGCCCAGTGGTGCATTGGGCTCTGCCAAATTTTAAAAAATTAAATATTTTTATTTTTAATATATATATATATCAAAAGTCAAAACCCTTTATCTTTGATAACTGATACAGGCATACGGCACAAGCTTACAAGAATAACTTACACAAGCTTGAGGATGAAGATCCTGACACATGCTAATCGACTTTCAAGTTACTTTTCTTTCGCTTCTTAAGATTGCCCATAAATTAGATATTGAAATTTCTGATGCTCCAATCTTGAAAGAGATTGCCAATAGGAAAAACATAAAGCTTTCAAGTTAGTTTCGAAACTCAAATTTGGATCATCAATGTTTTCCTGCCTTTTTTTAATGTGATCGAGCTAAACTAGATTTACTCCTGTGTAATACTTGTTCATAGCTAACTAGCATGTCTGATCGTTTTCCTTGACTTTTTGTTCTTCCGTCATGCCTGCTTTTTATATCGACAAGTTTTATAATATTTATTCCACGACAGGATTTAGGGTAGTTTCAGCGAATGCATGTATGACTATTTGATCAATAATTTAACTAAGTTGTTCTGGTAGGGAATGAGTGTTTGAGGCTTATGAACAGTAGGGAATATATATATGTATATATAAAAGAAAAGGAGATCCAATTATTTTTTAGTACATTTGAGAGCTGCTACCTCTTTTATGGAATTAGTAAATATTGGTTCTAACTAATTTTTTTATTTTGTAATTATGAAAAAATACTTTAAAAAATTAAGACCGACTATTCAGTCATCATCATGTGATTTAAATCAGAATGTTAATAAAGTACCTCCAGCATCGAAGGAGATTATTATTGAAGAACTTGTGATTGACTCAGAAAATATTCCTTCCGATCCAGGATTGAGACCTAATATAATGAAGTATCCTCCTGAAAAACGAGATCAGGTGCGTAGAGCTTATTTATTAAAAGGTCCTTGTCAACTTCGAAATCATAACTTTCTTCAAATCATGGATGAAGATCGTAAGCGGAGATTTATTGTATCATGGTTTGATGGTTTCAAGGATTGGTTAGAATATGGTGTTAAAAAAGATGCTACATACTGCTTATATTGTTATCTTTTTTCAGTTGATCGTGAAAGGAAACATACTAATTTTGTATTTGAGAGTTTTAGTGCTTGGCAAAAGAAAATAAGATTAAGAGAACATGTAGGAAATCATGACTCTGATCATAATCGATGTCGAATTGCTTGTGAAAATTTAATGAACCAATCCCAATATATTGAGTAAGATTTTTCAAGACAATTAGAGATATCAAAAATTGAATATCGGTGTAGGCTAAATGCATCAATAGGGTGTTTTCATTATCTCTTGATGCAAAGACTACCTTTTCGGAGGAATGATGAGTCTGAGAATTCAACAAACCAAGGGAATTTTCCAGAATTACTAAAATTCATAGCTTCTAACAATGAAGAAATTAGGAATGTTGTTCTAGGGAATGCTCCTGAAAATCTCAAACTTTCATCACTCGATATTCAACGTGATATCATTAATGTAGCTGCACTTGAGACAACAAAGGCCATTATTTTAGATATGGGTGATGATTTGCTCTCTATTTTAGTGGATGAATGTCGAGATGTGTCAGTAAAAGAGCAAATGGGAGTCGTCATTTGACATGTTAATAGTTTTGGATGTGTCATTGAAAGATTTCTTGATCTTGTGCATGTATATTGTAACATCCCGTTACCAGTGTGACGGGTATGTTGGTAATTTGGGATTGGATAGAGTACAGGCAAAAGTGGCATTGCACATGCATTATAGTTTTGATAGTCATTGGTAAATGATTATTTGTAACATCCCATCTCCCATAGGAAGGGTTTATTGGTAATTTGGGACGGGTTAGAAG
>JANZLD010000236.1:12116276-12127766 GCA_026413575.1 Erythroxylum carthagenense
CAAGAGCTTAACAATCGATTTGATGAAGTCAATACAAGTTTGCTTTTATGTATGGCATGTATTAATCCTAAAGACTCATTTTCTGCATTTGACATGGACAAATTGATTGAACTTATCAAATTCTATCCATCAAAGTTTCCTCCTATTACTTTAATTGAACTTGAATATCAACTTGAGAATTTTATCATTGATGTACGTACAGATAAGAATTTTTCTGAATTGAGTGGAATTGGAGACCTTGCTAGGAGAATGGTGGCTACAAGAAAGCATCATGTATTCCCTCTGGTTTATTTGTTAGTCAAATTGTCATTACTTTTACTAGTTGCTACAGCCACAGTAGAAAGCGCTTTCTCTGTAATCAAAATTATCAAGAGTTCACTTCGTAATAAAATGGGAGATGACCCATTGAATAATTGTTTAGTGTGTTACATTGAAAGAGATGTATTTGCAAATATTGACTTCAATATATGAAAAGTAGGCGAGGATCATTGTAATTTTAACTATTTTATATTCTTAATAAATCTTTATTTTTGTATTTAATTTTGATATGAAAATTTGTGTGAAATCTATATTTTATTTGGGCCCTCCTATCTTAAATTCCTGGCTCCGTCACTGTATATAACTCTCGTACATCTTTATCCAAAAGTTAGTAATGTAGTTTTTAATACCTCTCCTCAACATCATCATGTTGTCCTTTGGTTACCCAGCGGTGTCCTTAAGATGAGTCGTCGTTGTTTATTTTGAAACCTCACGACTTTTTATTGCGAACCATCACCTCCTTTTATTATTTTCATGGAAGACAACAGAAAGTATAAAATCTGGGAAACGATATTGGGTCCCTAAGTTTAGCTTTTTTTTTGCACAAATCATCTGATTGCATTTGTTAAAAGCTTAGAAGAGTCCTCTTACCGATTTGAATCTCTCAACATTAATAACAGGAGGTATGAGATCGAAATTCCATATTTCCTTTTTTATTGTAATAGACATGTAGCCTCATTTATTAAACAATCAAAATCACAACTCTTGACTCAAACAAACTTCATTATACTACTTAATGCTCCTGCTTAGCACCAGATCATGATGTATAAAATAAGATACTAGTTACGAATTAAATCGAGCATAAAATAGACATATGATTGTGGATGATTTAAAGTAATGTATACGCCAAGAATAATGTAGCTATCAGTAAAGGCAGGATGAATGAGGATAATTTAATCATCACCAACGAACTACTCAATTGCTATACCAATCAAAATGCTCAATATCAAGACGGTGAACACAACAAAACCCACCCAACAGACAAAACATGCCATACCCATCTAATGTTAAACCAAATAACACAGACACTCACTTATGAGAGAGATTCTTATACGATGATGCTTGCGGTGGATTCTCTCCCAATGCAATGCCTCCTCACCTTATAATGATAGCGACGAATGAGAAGAGATATGAGAAGGTAAGGGATTCCAAACATTGACAAATTCTAGACGATGAACGATTCCAAACTCTCAAACAGAATATGATGAGGGAGGGTTGGAGGAATGAGGGAGGGTCGGAGAAATGAGGGAGGGTCGGAGGGATTTCAGAGAAAGGGTAAACAAAACTATGAAGGTAATATCGTTTTGTTTACCAATTTGTTAATCCCTCTGTTTAACAAAAATGATTTGTTTAATGTTTAATATAAATGGTGGATCCCATAATTAATAATAGAACAAATGCACTTAACAAAAAGGTTAGAATTTTTAATTAGGGTGAGGTTATACTTTAATGTTTTCCAAATGTTAGGGTTATAATTGTTCACTTTGGAATGCTAAGATTAAACTTGTCGACCGGTGAAAAACTTAGAATCAAAAGTGACCTTTTGGTCAAGAATTTTATTTGAAACATTACTTGTATGTCTATAAAAATTCTTATTGCGATAATTATAAAAGTATTTCTTCGAATTGAGATGTTTAAAATATCTCATATAAGTATTTTTATATTTTGATACTACTTATAACATATTCTCGTCAGCTTAATCAGTAGGTTAATAGATATATATCAACTATATAGAGGTAATTGAATATTCAATATTGGATTCATCATCTTAAAGTGATCAAGGAGAATATTTCATTATTCTTAACTAACAATTGATTTGAAAAATCTTTGACTAAAGTAGAATGATAATTTAAAAAGTTTTCAAATATCATTAATTAAATTAATTACTAAAGTCAACATACCCAGTGTACAAGGCTCCTCGCTTTACGGGAGTCTGAGGAGGGTCATAATGTATATAACCTTCCCTTAGTATTTCTACAAGGAAGTTGTTTCCTTGATTTGAATCTATAACCTAGTCACAAAGGAGTAACTTTATCGGTTGCTCCAAAACTCACCCTCAATTGAATTAATTGCTAATGATGTAAAAAAAAAAAACATGACTAGATTAAATAGAATAAACATTAGCATGGATGAAATGATTGAATTATAAAAAATTATAAACTAAAAAATTATTGAAAAGTAATTCAATATTGCTAATATTTAAGTGATTATAATAAGTTAGTCAACGGTAATAGCTAAATGAAGATAAATTAAATAGGATAAATTTTGTTTATCTAATCTTGAATATAATTAATAATTACAATTTGTATCTTTCACCAACATATTTAGGAACTTAGCGATACATTCAAAGCACAATTAAAGAGAGAATTTTTTTTTAAACAAGTTAGTGAAATTTAAAAAAGTAAATTAAATAAAATATTTAGTAAATAAAGATAAATATGATATATTAAGTCTTATTAAACTTAATCAATATTTAATTATAATTATAATTTAAAAATTAAAAAATTTTAATTAAATTACTAAAAATTCAATCCCATTATAACAAAATCAAGTATCATTTCTATATTGGCATTTCTAATTTCTAAAATTTTATCCCTGATTAACAAAGGATCAAAAAAATTTTTTAGTTATGAATCAGAACCAATAGGTGATGCTAGGTTATAATTTTAAATCCGTTATTATATGTACTCTAGTTTTTATTGTTTTTATGTTGAAACGAATTTTCTTTGTTCATAAATAATGACTGTATTTATAGAAGCTTTTATTTTCATGCTTGTACCTGTATTTATAGAAGCTTTCATTTTCGTGCTTACCATAATTGTTAGTTCAATTTATGGATAAGAAAAAAGGAGCAGCAGAACAGTCTTAGGTGTTAAATATTTCAAAAAAAATAACAACAACAATAATAATAATAATAATTAATAAGATTAAATTTTCACTTTACCTAACTTTCTCTATTCCACTTGTAGTATCTATGTAAATACTATTAAAAACCAAACACATAGACTTATGATGAAATAATTTCACAAACAATTTAAGAAAAATTAAAAAAAGGTATAAATTTATAATTCATTTAAAATCAAAACAAAATGAAATTCCAATTTAATTTCCCGACAATTTATTTTTGTAACTCATTAGATATTATTTAATTATTATTAATTTAAAATTTAAAATTAAAAGTAGAAACCCTGAAAATCATATTTGAACCTATTAAACCTGAAAAGTTCGAAAGAATTTTCCTCACAACAAACCCAATTTTCCTTAATTTGTAGTCGTCCCCAGCAAAGAAACTTCCATACTTAAAGCCTTCTCATATAGAAATCATCATTCATTGGATTTCAAATCTTGTCCAATTTTACTATTTTATTTAACCCTATATTATTGTTGAACACAAGTTTAGAGGTTGCCCAAGCTTGTCTTGTCTAGTGACATCGTTTTGCATATTAAACAGGATTTGACAGTATAAAAGTGATCAGAGGACCCCTACTCTATTCTTTGGGTTGTTTTCTTTTCCCGGTGGTTTCTGGGAGCGTCCACTTCTCCCTCAACACTTACGACAACATCCATGCACCGTAGATATTGCTGAAATGGGAAACGGGACTTCAACTCTATATGCCAAAAATCTGATTACAGGCTTTCCAGATCCTCGTATCTAATAATATAACATTCCATAATCACTGAACCAAGCTTTTCTTTATCTGCTCACCACATTCACCGCCTACAGAACACTCTTCAAGTACAAATCTTAGCTACTATATTTCTGTGTCTAAATGGTGAGCCCTTGTGGAGGAGCTGCTGCAGGTGCCTTGGGCTTTGGCTTTTCAACGACAATGGCCTGAGTAGTAAGGACCATTCCAGCAACCGACGCTGCATTCTGGAGACCACATCTTGTGACCTTTGCTGGGTCAATTACTCCCGCGTTCAGTAGGTTCTCGTACTTGTCTGTCATAGCGTTATAGCCAATCTCCCACTCACTAGCCTTCACCTTCTCTACAACTACTTCACCCTCAATCCCGGCATTCTGAGCAATTAATGATGTCGGTGATACCAATGCCTACAAATAGCCAAGTCCATAGGAAGCAAGAATCAACATAAAAGAGAACAGAAAAAACCATATAAAAGCTCATAGAAAATGATTTTAAGGAAGCGTTATAGCTTTCGTGCAGGAAAAAGTGATCTCAGGCTCCAGATTCTTTATCTCATTGTTCTATTCTCAAATGTAAAAAGGTCAATTCTAGTAAACAAATTATCCCCTACATATGATCAGAGATGTATTACCTTCTGCACAATATCAGCACCTAGCCGCTCATCTGCATCGTCAAGTTTGTCCTTAATTGCAGGAACTAGAGTTGATAAATGAGCCAATGCAGCCCCACCACCAGGAACAATCCCTTCCTCTATGGCAGCAAAAGTTGCATTCTTTGCATCTTCAATACGGAGTTTACGATCCTCAAGCTCAGTTTCTGTAGCAGCTCCGACTTTGATAACAGCAACACCGCCAGCAAGTTTTGCAATTCTCTCGGCCAATTTCTCAGAGTCATAAACAGAATCTGTCTCAGCCAACTCTTTCTTCAGCTGCGCAATCCTAGCCTGTAATTCATCCTTAGATGCAGCATCAGCAATAATGGTGGTGGAATCTTTTTTGATCGTTACTTTCCTAATCAAGCCAAGTTGTTCAACTGATGTGTTCTCAATGAGCAAACCCAAATCATTGGCTTGGAACTCAGCCCCTGAAAATGTAGAAAGATGGGTCAACCTGAGGAACCCCAATCAGCAGATGAACATTGACCAATGCCCAAGTCATTAAAAAAAAAAGACTAATCCAAATAAAACATTAGCTGGCTTTTACTGAAAGTATAAACTATGTGTTACACGTCTTATGGGAGAACCTACCCTAAAAGCTAGCTTAAATGGTGTAAGGGCCCATAAGCCTATAAACCCCACATCAACCTCTGTTATTGCCAATGTGGTACAATTAGACCGTAACACTATCGCCTAACAGAGTCTATAGCGCACAGGAATTGAACATCTGGCTTTCAATCAAAAAGTGTAGCTAAAAAAACAGCAGTTCATATGTAAAATATAGCCAAATTAATCAACAATATTAGGCCAACAAATAAAGGGGAATCGTATGAAGCCAAAGCACATACACTAAACCTTTACAAAAAATAGTACCAGATTGCTTCCAAAAAAACATCTTCCTACCTGTCAAAATGGCAATATCTTGGAGCATAGCTTTTCTTCTTTCACCAAAACCAGGAGCCTTGATGGCAGCAACATTGAGGATGCCCCGGAGCTTGTTCACAACAAGGGTAGCTAATGCCTCACCGGTAACATCCTCCGCAATTATCAGTAAAGGAGCTCTCAATTGAGTAGTCTTTTCAAGCAAAGGAATTATATCCTTTATGGCTGAAATTTTTTGATCCGTCACCAAAACCCTTGCATTCTCAAATTCACAAATCAATTTCTCAGGATTTGTCACAAATTGAGGGGAAATATAACCCCTATCTATCTGCAATCATCAAACAAAAACAAGAAAGAAAGTCAAGAGTATAAGCAGGTAAAGTTAGAAGATAACAATAAATCAATAATAAGTGTCATGAACTTCTCAACACATGCACACCTCCATTCCTTCTTCAACTTCTACTGTTGTATCAAATGAAGATGACGACTCTATCGACAGGACGCCATCAGGCCCAACCTTGTCAATTGCATCAGCAATCATAGTCCCAACAAGATCATCATTCCCAGAAGAAATGGAAGCGACAGCTACGAACACAGTACAATACCAGTTACAAATTGCCGAATCATTGATAAAAAGAAACACAATATAATCCTCACATAAATTAAAATACCTTTAATGTCATCACGACCTTTTACAGCCCTAGCCTTCTTCTCTAGTTCCTCCACCAAGCGCTGTACAGTTTTGTCAATACCTTTTTTTATTGAGACAGGGTTTGCACCAGAAGTGACACTCAACAATCCTAGTTTAATCATCTCTCTTGCAAGAATTGATGCAGTTGTTGTTCCATCACCAGCAGAGTCATTAGTTTTACTGGCAACCTGCAACCCAATACACAGAACCAGTAAATACACGAATGATACAGCCATTACAACTTAGCTAATATATTAACAGTGAGTGAACATTGATAAGGAAGCCCCACCTCTCTTATAAGAGCTGCACCAGCATTTTCCATGGGATCGGGCAACTCAATAGCTCGGGCAATTGTTACCCCATCATTGACTACCTTTGGACTCCCAAATTCATCTAAGACAACATTTCTCCCTGCAAAACACATAAAACATTCATTAATCCTTTTCCATATTCAGAAATTGTTGTAAATAAAAGCAACATGACCAATATAGGACGAGAACAATTTTGAAGCAAAGCTTTGCAACTCGCAAGACATGGTAAAGGACATTTGAACATTTCCAAACAGCATATGGAGAAGCATTAGCTCTCCATCCATCCTATACCCAAGACAAGTAATGTCTCAAACATGGGCAACAAGGTTGAAAAAAATAGTTACCCCTGGGACCAAGAGTAAGCCCAACAGCATCAGCAAGCTTATCAATCCCAGACTGGAGAGCTGTCCTCGACTTCTGATCGAAAGCAATTTCCTTTGCATTAGCTCTAACCATAAATCTTCTGGCCGGCTGCCCGTAGTTTACTCTTTGATTCACTCGCCTTCTCAGAACCCCCTAAATGAATGCAAAAGCATAAACAGGTATATCACAACTGGCTGAAATTAATCATTTACAGTACAAAGCTAGGAACTTGGGGAGAATCATAAATTTAACAATCACATTCCAGTTTTCTCTACCACTTTCCTCAAGTAATGAGGACCTAATAACCAGTAGGAGTAGGAGTAGTACCTGTTTGGGAGAGCAGAAAATGGAAGCAGTAGAGATTGCATTTGCAGTCGCCATTTTTCTTCTCCCACAAAAATTACAGAAGCTGTTAGCTTTAAGAAACAGGTCTTGAGAGGATAAGGAAAGGAGGCTAGAAATGAACCAGGGTGGTTAGGGTTTAGCTTTATATTTAATGCTTTATGAGAAAAAAAGAGGTTCCAGAAGTTTCTTCCATTTTGTAGAAGCCTTGTGGACTGTTTTATGATTTTACCTTATTAGGTCAGTTTGTCAGATATTGGATTGCTCGGCACTATTTTCAGGTGTTTACTTTAAGATGTCTTCATATTCTCGTCTCTTGGAACTGGTCAAAATTTTAAGAGTAATAATTCATGTAAATCTTTATTAATATGCGAAACGCAGAAAGATTTATAATTTTACTCTTAATTAATAAAAATACCGTTTTTAATTGACTAAAGGACTGTTTCAATATATAAAGCTTTTCATTTTACAAGAATTGAGAGATGTGATCGATTGTACACAATTTTTTTTTACAATTTTATAAAGAGATTATTTCGAGTCGAATTAGGCAATTTTTTATTTTATGATATTTATACCTAAAAATTTTAACAAAATTTCTATAATTAAGTTAATATGCTACATTAATTATTAAATGTTAGTTTATGATAAAATTTAAAAAATAATAGTTCCTTTTCTCTTTAATCATATATCAACTATTTAGTTTTAATGTTTTATAATCTAATATTTCAATTATGTAAAATCTTAATTGTTGTATTTATGATTTTTGAAAAAAAAAGAAGTTAATAAAAAGTTTAGAAAACTTATAAAATAGTAAATATAAAGATTTTTTTAATATTAAACCGTATAATTTTATATAAATGAGTTAGTCGTTTAATCAAAATCATGTCTCATTGACAGAAAATGCTTTGCCTTCTCACTACATTGATTTTATTCAGTTTTGGTTTTTTCATATTGTTCCTTCAAACTTAATCCTTTCTGTATAGTTTTTTCAAGCCATTCCACTCCTCCCTCCATTTGCCCAACCTTTGTCTACTGATTACCCCTTAACATAAACCTAGCTTCACATTCAAATCCTTAACCAACAAACTGAATAGAATCTTGTACCCTCTTCCTCCATCTTATTCCCTCCTCATTCCACTCAAAATACAACCCAGCAACCCTCCCCTATATCTTCTTCACTTAATCATCCTTAGAACAAAAGCTGGAAATAGGTAATGGGAGAGCCCTTTGGTGTCACTCTTCAATAGAACCCACCAAAGGTCATTGATGGCAAGTCAGTTGTGGTACCAGACATCGAGAACCTGAGGAATGGAGCATAAATATGGGAATCCTCCCTTTTGGGATTCTTCATGGGACAGATATCTACATTGTCTATCATTCAAAAATAGGTAGTCAATTATTGGAAGAATAGAGGACTTACTAATGTACTTCTTATAGAAGATAATATGGTTTTATTCTTTTTTACCTCTCAAGACATAGCAAGTAAGATTGTGGAGGAAGGTCCTTGACACATAGCACAACTTCCTCTATTCCTACAAACATGGCAGCCAGGTATAAATCTTGAAAACATTAAGGTGCACAACTTTCTGTTGTGGATAAATTTACATAGCATACTTTTAGAATATGGGACTACTCAAGGACTTAGTTCCTTGGCTAGTTTCATTAGCAAACCTCTCTGCATGGATGAAGCTATTGCAAAAAGGAAAAGAGTTGGTTGTTGACAAATTTAAGGAGCTCCTTAATTATATCCCAATTATGAGTCTTGTCATTGATAACTTTTTGTAAGAGGATATAATTTATATTTCCTACAATTAGAAACCTTCGGTCATTACATAAAGGAAGGTATGGAAGCCAACCAATAAGGTATTTATAAAAGGTGATTATGTTGAATTAATGGGTTTTGAAGTTGATCCAAGTTGCCCAAATGAATCACTGTTGAATCTAGAAAGTAATGTAAAAGAAATTATGGAAAGAGACAGCTCACCTACTCCCTTAAATGCTAAGGTGACAGAACATGATCAAGTTATTTTTAGGGAGATGAACATCCAGGAGGAGGCTAAGATGACATAACATGATTAGATTATTGATAGGGAGAGGGTCATCTAGAAGGAGGCTGATGTACCAATAAATTCTATCCAACCCCTTGGTGATAAAATGGATTCTTCACATGAGGAGGACAATAATTCTTGTACTAATTCCTACAATAACAAGGAAACTGTTGGAAACGAGCTATAAAACTTTCAAAATGTGATCAGTACAAGAATATAGAGAAGTGGAAGGAAGAAAGTGGCCAAAGGTAAAAATATTCTGACATGTCAATCCTAATATGGAATGTTCGTGGTATTAACCGCCCAAAAAAGCTAAATGCTTTAAGAGATTTTGTCGTGAGGATTGGATCTTTTATCGTAGTACTATTGGAAACTAAAATAAGATTTGAGAATATGAATAAGGTGAATATTTTTTTGTCCTTGTTGGTCATTTCTTTCCAACCACTATTATCATGATTATGGAATAACTGTTATTGGTTACAATGCAAATTTTGTTAAAGTGGAGGAGTTACTATCCAATAAGCAACTGATGCATCTAAAGATCCACTTTATTTTGGAAGGAACTATTATTCACTCTTCTTTTGTTTATGGTTTTAATACTGGTTTTCAAAGGAGTTGTCTACGGTCCTTATTAAGAGACATTCAAAATAACCTATCTGGTCCCTGGATCATAGCTGGTAATTTCAACTCTACAATTTACATATCTGAAGCAGAAGAAAATTGCAGTCTAAGGAATACAATGAAGATCTTAAACTTTATGTAGATCATTTGGGAGTAAATAATGTCAAACAGGAAGGATACTTTTTCATGTGGAGTAATAAATAAAAGGATGCTTGGTTTATTTGGAAAAAACTGGACAAGGCTTTTGATAATGAGGGCTGGCTCCATCAATTTGCCAACGGTAAGGCTATCTTCTTGGATAGTATGTTCTCTAATCATACCTCAATTCTAATTGAGGGTCTTTTCCAGAGGTCCTTCACCCATCATACTTTTAGATTTAATAATTATCTTGTTAAAATGGATGGGTTTAATGATGCAATCAAAAGGAGTTTATTAGTTTAAGTCTTTGGCTCTAGACAATTTGTTTGCTAACAAAAACTAAAAGCGATCAAATCATAATTGAAAACATTGAAAGCTTTTCACTCCCCTATCACTCAAGTAGCTAAGGAAAGACTAGTTGCAACTCAATTTTTACTCTCTTAACCCCAATGATTCTGATCTTCTTGTAAAGGAAAAGTTGGAGCTTGATTGCTATCTAAGTGTCATCCAAGATCACTCTTCACTTATCGAACAAAGGGTTCAGATTAATTGGCTTAAGGAAGGGGATAGATCTTCCAAATTCTTTTTCAATTCCTTATCTGACAAAAGGAATGTCAATAAAATATGCTCTATTACCAACATGGATGGGAGAATCCTTTCTGATCAACTGAATATTTTAGAAGAAGCTGTCAATTTCTATAAAGGGCTTCTAGTTTCTAACCTAGACTCTTCTACCTTTATGGCCTCTTTCCAAGATATTATTATTAACAAAAATTCTCTTGAAGCTTCTTGGGAGTTAGTGAAAGTTATTACTGATGATGATATTAATGTAATTCTCTTTGTTATGAATGGGATGAAAGCTTTTAGACTGGATTGGCTTAATGGATTTTACTATCAAAAGACAAGGTATATTATTAGACCCATGGTTAGAGAGGCCATTCATGAGTTTTTTTAAAAAAGGAGTTCAATAAAACTTTTCTTTGCTTAATTCCTAAAATTCTAACCCTCTACCTTTGGTGATTTCAGGCCGATTGCATGCACAAACTTCATTTATAAAATTATTTCTAAGATCTTAACAAAGAGATTGAAGGAAGTTCTCAATCTTATTATCAAAACGCCATTATGAAGGATAGAAGCATTGGTGATAACATTTTTATTGCTCATGAACTCTTAAAGGGATATACCAGAAGGAGCTCTTCCCCTAATTGCATGTTAAGATTGACTTCAACAAAGCTTTTTATTACATCAATTCACCCTTCCTCTTCAGGGTCCAGTATTGTAGCACCCCACTCCCGCAAGACTCGAACTCGACATCGATGGTAATATCCTAGTCCGTGCCTCACGAGGGTGGCGTGCTAATGCACTCAATCTTTCATAAGTTAGTATAAATATTTTTTTTGAAAACACAAACACACACTATGCGGAAGCCAATCATCACATACAGTCAATAATGATTTCAATGGCCACTTGGGCC
>JANZLD010000236.1:12135973-12148050 GCA_026413575.1 Erythroxylum carthagenense
TAGCAAGCTCAGTCAATGAATGCGATGCAATCCTATCAGTCTGTCCCAATTTACCAAAATGCCCTTGCTAACAGTAATGGGATGTTACAAAATTACCTCTACAGTTTTGGTTAGAGGCATTTCAGACAACTACATATCTTATCAATCATCTGCCTACTCCTGTGTTAGGAAATTAATCACCATTTTAGAAGCTATTCAATAGACTGCCCTCATATACTCATCAAAAAATATTTTGTTATGCTTGTTTCCCCTTTCTCAGATTTTACAATAAACATAAGCTAGGGTACCATACCAGCAAATGTATTTTCCTGGGATACAGTCCTGTTAACAAAGGTTACAAATGCCTATACCCTACAGGCCACATTTACATATCTAGATATGTAACCTTCAATGAAGTAGAATTTCCATATTCTGCATTATTTTCAAAATCGAATCCATCCTCAATTATTCCTCCTAGCTTACCAATTTCCACTCTCACAGACACTCTATAGGTCATTCCAATACACTCCCCTACAGTGGAAACCTCTCTGCAGTCATCTCGTTCAGAGACAACAAATATGGTAACTCATTCTAATCTTATTTTAGATTCAACATCTTCTTCTCCTAACCATATTGTTCCTCTTAGTGTACCTAATTTACATCCTATGCAGACTTGATCTAAGAGTGGTATTTCAAAGCCAAAAGCATACAATACATCTCTATCTCCATAAAAATACTCAGAATCAAAATCAACTGCTATTGCTTTATCTGATCCTAAATGGAAACAAGCAATGTTTGATGAAGTTCAAGCTCTACAGAGGAATAAAACATGTCATTTGGTGCCCTATGACTCTTCTAAACAGATTCTTGAAACTGGGTGGGTGTTTTGAATAAAGTATGATTCTATTGGAACCATGGCCAAATACAAAGCTAGATTTGTAGCTAAAGGGTTCAAGCAAATACAAGGGCTTGATTTCACATAAATGTATAGCTCGGTAGTAAAATCATCTACAATTTGGGTTATTCTATCCCTTGTAGTCAGTCATAACTGGGATATTCAACAGTTGATGTAAATAATGCATTCATAAATAAAGCTTTGGTTGATGAGATTTATGTTAAACAACTAAAGGGTTTTGAGGACTCTACTTTTCCTAACCATGTGTGCAAGTTAGATAAGGCACTCTATGGCCTTAAGCAAGCTCCAAGAACATGGGACACAACTCTCAGGTCCACTCTTTTATAGTTAAAATTTCAATAGTCAATATCAGACACTTCTCTATTCTACAGGTCTGCAAATGGAATTATTCTGTTGATTCTAATATATGTAGATGACATCCTAGTGATAGGAAATTCTGATGCAACAATTAGCTCAATAATAATGTAATTAAACACAAAATTTTCATTGAAAACACTTAGCAGTATAAGTCATTTTCTTAGATTTGAAACATATAAAAATGAATCGGGCTTATACCTTTCACAGAGGCAATACACGTTTGATGTTCTGGCCAGGGCGAATATGATGGATTGCACTCCTTGCTCCACTCTAGTAGCCACTAGAACCAAGCTCTCAGTTATTGATGGTACTCCCTTTGCAAATCCCACTCTCTATCGCAGCACTATAGGTGCTCTTCAATACCTATGCCATATAAGACTAGATATTAGTTATGTTGTGAATCGTCTCAGTCAGTTTCTCTCTAAGCCTATTGAATCATATTGGGTTGCTTGCAAGAGAGTCTTACGGTATCTAAAGGGAACAACTGGTTACGCTCTTCACTTTCGACCCTCGCACAATCCTTTATCTCTACAGGCTTACAATGACTCAGATTGGGCTGAGAATCTAGATAATAGGAAGTTGACAACTGGAGGTTGTGTTTTCCTAGGGGGTAATCTAGTGTTCTGGATGTCAAAGAAACAAACTACAGTGGCCAGGTCTAGCATCGAAGCCGAATATAGAGCCCTAGCTTAGGTCTCTATAGAGGTACTATGATTGCACTCATTGTTAAAGGAACTAGGGTTCACTCTTAAGCACACACCAATTCTTTGGTGTGATAATAATGGAGCTCGGTCTCTAGCCCTAAATTCGATGTTTCATGCTCGTACGAAACACATCAAGGTTGATGTGCATTTCATACGAGACAGAATAGAGAAGGAAGAATTGGAAGCTTGTTACATAAACATAGAAGATCAAGTAGCGGATTTACTTACCAAGCCTCTAGTCCGATCAATGGTGCAATTGTCCAAGCTCAATGTCTCTATGCATCCCCATTTTCGCTTAAGAGGGAATGAAGAAGATAATATCTATGGGCCGATTCAC
Organism: Erythroxylum carthagenense; assembly: GCA_026413575.1. NCBI lineage: Eukaryota > Viridiplantae > Streptophyta > Magnoliopsida > Malpighiales > Erythroxylaceae > Erythroxylum > Erythroxylum carthagenense. Next base: position 12,138,267 of record JANZLD010000236.1, read on the forward strand.
AGCTTGACCCGAGAGCCCAACATACAGCAAGCCCAAACTCTTGAAAAATTGGCGCAAATGAAAACTAAGCAACTAGCAGCCCAACTTTATTATGCTGCTTCTAGAGAATTCCAACAAGCTGACCATGTACTTGCACATCACACAAGCAAATCCTTATAACAAGAATGTCAGCTGGAATTTAGCTGACAACCAAGGTTGTCATAATTAGTTAGAACCCTTAGCCATTAGATTTAACAAATTCAAATCAATGGATGAAATCCATTCAATACTCTATATAAATACACTCAACATATTGATAATAAAATCATTCGAACATAGACACAAAATACTACAAATCTTACAATCCAAAGCTGAATGGCCTGTTGAGCCATCTTTTCAGCTAAAATGAAATCTAAATTCTATTCAATTTGAAATTATAAATAAATAGAAATTAATCACCTGTTGACCCATCTTTTCATCGTCTTACACTTTTGGCGACTATGACATAGGACCGGGATTTACTATTAATGGCATGTTCCAACCTCCGCACACTCTGATTCTGGATGGATACTTCCTTTAGAAAACGTAGTTGGGATTTTGTTTTTAGGATGACGGACATTATCGACTATCAAAATAATTTTACATGGAAAGCATCACGTTTCCTACGTTATTTCAGTTTTTCGTCCAGCAGCTTTAGGTTTTAAGTTATAGGGCTATCCACTGCTTTTTGGCTACGAAATCAATTGTCCATCGGAAACCTCTGTCAAGTTATCAAGATAATAGCTAACATTGTCAAAGGGAGGGAGGGAGTGATAAAAGAAAAATAATGGTAGCTAGTAAGCACGTGTGTGCTCCATGACATCTATATATTTCAGGAGGACATGAAGAGGGTATCCCTGCATTGAAACAAATTACAATGAGAGAACAGTTTAAGACAGACAAACAAGAGGTTCTTCCATTCTTATGTTGTTCCATTAAAAATTAATTCGTTCTAAGTTTTGGTCGTAAAACTTCAGTTCTTAGATTGGTGTTTGCATGGATAAGCTACACGTGTAGTTAATTTGGTTGCGTAGTAATCATTTAAGTTTAAGCTTGCAGGAAAAACAACTCTGTACCAAATATAGGTGAAACATTAAGTTAATATGCATATGATTGTGCATGCTGCGCGCCATATGTTTCTTCAATCTAATTTTCGTGAAGCTGTCAGCTGTTCATAATTCCAATATAATGAAAGATCTATTATAAAGGCAAAAGAGGGGATCTTAGTTTTGCTTTGGAGGAGGAAAAATGGAAGGGAAAGAGTTTCCAAAGCTTGATTGAATTATTGCAGGGCACGAACGATGACCAAGGAAGGGAAACACCCACTGGCCAGTTGTAATTTGAGGGAAGGAGTAAATAATAGAGCAGTAGTAATAGGTTTTTTGTAGTAGAAGTTAATAAATGTAGGTCTTAAACAAGAAAACTAATTAAGAGGAGAAAAAGAAAGATCCGAATAAAACTTGCAATAGTGAATAGTAAGAACTTTAATTTTATTGTATAAATACAAAAGTATCAATCCTGAAAAGATTTTAAAATTTTATTAATTGTTTAATTTCAACTTTGTAGTACTTTCAACTTTCCAAGCAGATGATTGAAATAACAAGATCTTCAAATGAACTATAAATAATGTCTTTACGTAAACATAGGAACCAAGTATTATACCTACTACTTTTCCTATTAGGAGGTGGAAAAGGTAGGAGGTTACCACTTCTATTAATTTCACCAAATAAGTGAAGAATTACAATATTTAGACTACTAAACCCACTATTGTAATAGAAACATGATCTCAGATGTCATTACTTGATGATAGTGCTTTTGCTTTTTAAACTTGCAAATCATTGTTTTCACCATTAGTCACTACGTCATTGCCTCTTGAATCAAGAAGTGCTTTGATGAGTTTTGGTTAGTCATTTGAGTCATTTTTGGGCATGGTCCTTCCAATGTGTAGCCATATTATTTTATGAACAACTTAGTAAACAATCTGAGTTACTTTTTCATTCTTGAACTTAGCACAACTTAGTTTTATTGATTATATTTTATCTCTGAACAAGTTGTCGGGGTTCATAAATTAATTATAATTCATTAAACTCTTGTAGTAATTGTGGAACTAGGTCACATTCTAAGATAATTAAAAACTAGTTTCTTAATTTCAAGTGACTAAGTAAAATGGGGTTTATGATTAATTAATGAATGAAATAAAATTAACAAGGAATCAAAATAAATCAACTAAATATGAAAATAAAAATTCAATTTTTCTTAACTCTAATTTAAGGGAAGGATCTCATTTAAATATATCTTTGATCATTTCTTTAAAAGGAATAAATTTTCATAATTCAATAATTAGTTTGAAACCTATTAGGATAGTCATAATTAGCCTTAATTTGTCTAAATTAATTGATTCAAATATAACATTCAAATCAAAACTTACTATCAAATGATTGAGTATGAAAACATTCTATATTGAGTAAATAATAGCAATAAGCTTTATGAAAACAATTAGACCCCAAATTAAATAATCAAGATATTTACAATTATTTTATTTAATTTTTTTGTTTCTCCTAAATTAAATATACAAATTCATAAATAACATATTCGCTATTTGTACCAATCATTCATGACAATTACAAATCATTGAACTCATAGATAGAAATAGAATAATCAACTTCAAATGAATTTGCCAGATAAATCAATATTAATTACTCATAGAAAAAAGAACACAAAACAAAAAATACTTTAATTGAAATAAAAATCTATGTTTAGAACGAAAACTCTCAAGGCTACAACTAGAATTTTGACTCTCCTTAAATTAGAAAATTCATGTTTAGCCACGTATGGCTACAGCTTCATACCAAAGATAGATAAAACAAGAAAAGAACACAAAAGAAATAAGAAAGAGAATAATGAAGAAGGTATGTGTAACGTTTTCCTCTTCTTTTCTTATCCAAAAACTAACTTCTTTAAATATTTTGGAGATACTTTTAATAAATCAAAATCCCTACATAATAGGGTTAAGAATAAGTCTCCTAATTGAACTGAACTTCTTAAAGTAAATATGTTTTTAGGCATATTCTCACCTTATCCATTCCAAAATTTGTGACTTTGACAAATAATGCTCCAATTTAATCCAATCTCCACTTGTCACCTTCTAAAACAAAATAAATATTAATTTTACCAATTAAACACTAAAAACTAACCTAACATTAAAGAGATTAATCCAATTAATATAATAAAATCACATCTTATCAATCTTGCGTCTAAATCTTGCTAATCATCAAAGATTGATGCCAATAGGCACCAATGTATGTAAAATTTTACCTTCTCTTGAATTTTTATTGATATTGCCCATTTAACTCTCCTACTTATGGGACTTCACCTTGTTCACTAATGAATATGTCATCTTTGTATTAATATGCATGCCTAGAGTTAGTTAAGGATCGCTAATACTTGCAATAATTTTTTATTTGGCTTAAGAGTCTAACAAACTATCACTACCAAAAAAATGATAACCTGTAGGCACTCCTCCAGATTGGTTCCTTTTAAGACTCTTTAGTAAAATTCTAAAGACAAATAATGTTTACCTTTTCATCAACACATTGCCTACATACCATTTACCCTCTCAATCAAATAGTTTACTTTTACTTTGATGCTCTTTCTCAAGAATTATAGCATCCATTATAGCATAGCTATTAAGGAAGACTTATTATGTCCTAGAAACGTAAAATGACCATCGAAAGAAGTAAATTTATACTTGATGAAAAGATAATGAAATTTAGGAATATTATTAATTAAGACTATGATCATTTTTGTATTTTCTAACGACAAATTTAGAGATGATTTTGACTTTATTAGACACAAGGTAAGGTCGAAGTGTATATTTGGTATAATAATTGTAAGGAGTAAAATTTCATGTACAAGAATGCCTAAATTCTCATTTATAAGATTACTAGTGAGATGAATGTCTTCCTTTGTATTATAGAAAATAGTTGAGTGTCATCTCATATTATAAAAGGTCAGAGGTTAACATAAAGTATCCTAATATTTATTGGTTTCATACAACAAGTATTTTAAAGTAGAGATTCTCACCCTCAGTTAATAAAAAACTATACAAGATTGCATGTTGTTCAAAATTATATGAGGATGGGAAAATGACATAATTTTCATATGACTCATAAGAGGCATAATCTGTAAATTAAGGATGGTGATTATTAAATAGTTATACTCATGAGTAGAGATGAGTTTAAGATCTCTCTTAAGTCCTTCGAGTCCTATTAGGGTAGGGTTAGTCCTATCTTGAATAAATATCCAAGGTATATGATTGGAATTTTCTCTAGTTCTTCCCATGGAGAGAAAAGGTATGAGGTACTTTAAGGAATAAAAATCTAAGAAATAATGGGTATTGGTAAGTTAAAAATCAAATGTCTCTTATAAGAAAAGTACTTTAATAATATCTTAAAAGTTCATCCCTTACCAACTTCAATTTCTCATTTATCACAACAATTAATGCGCGCTTATGAAGGGAAATATAAAATAAATCATGAAATATATGGAGTTGATAAAAAATCAAAATATTTTAGGGAAATGATTAAAAATAATAAAAATAGGTACAAAAAAGTGCGATCAAACTTAGAAAACAAAAGTAAGGTATGAAATTGTTTCACTTTTATGAAAGTGACATATAATTATACCTAATCCTTGCCTTTATCCATTATCCAAAACCCTTCTAGAACTTTCACTAATTCTCTTCTTTCATTAAGGCAAAGAGGAACCTCTATGTTTTTTTACAAATGAAGAGTAACTACTCTTACAATCTCTCTCTTAAGTAAAGAGTAACCCCATTCATTAAAGGATTTCTATTTTCAAAGATGTCATTTGATCACTTTGATAAAGATAAATGACTTGCTAAAAATGACACAATGAATATTCAAATACTTGAAAAATACTTTTAAAAAAAATGCATATAGGACACTTGAATGTTCTTCCATGCAAGAACTAATGAGAAAATGTGTTTATAGGATTTTAGGACCCAAATTAGCCATTAGAGCAAAAAAAAAAAAAACCCATTATAATGGCTAGTTCTAGCATTTTGGTTGATCAATATGATACATTAATAAACTAATATTACATATTGGTCAACCACTAGGGCATATCAGTTGATCAATATGGCTAATATGTCAAACAATGTTACTATAAACTCTCATTACATTAATTTTGATAACTTTAACCTATACTGATCTACCATTACCCCATACAAGTCAACTAGTTTCCCCAAAATCATAATTTTTACTTCTTCAAATGAACATGTTTTACTCTGTTGATGTAAATACTTTTTAAGATATTTCCAAAAGAATATTTTCAAGTTTAAGAGATTTTGATTCCATCTAATAAATGGGACTACTTATGCAATTGATTAAAATGATGGTGTATTAATGCATGATAAGCCTTTAAGATTATAAGTATAATAAATATTACAAATTAATTATAAATTTGATTTACCTTGATATTTTTTGTCGTTCACTTTGATCTTCAATTTCACTGATGCAAACTTTAACTTTTACTTAGCTACTTCATGAAATGTTTCTCAATTTATACATGGCTATAATTTACTCTCATATTGCTTTCATCGAAATTAAAGGTCATTAGTAGTACTTATATTTTGTTATCATTAAAACGTTAATTAGAATATCCCTTAGTTTAATGGTTCAAATAAAAGAATCACACCTTTATTTGTTGAGGTTAAAGGACTAATGGTTTCTTATGATTTGTAACTCTTTTAACAAGATTGCTTCCACCGACTATTTTAAACGAACAATGAAAGAACTCCTCATTAAGCTTTGGTACCTATTGTTGAGGGATTTTTTTAGTTGAAGCAAAATTGAATGAGGTTTTTAAAGTTCACGTGCGTAGTCGAGCTTATGTTCACTAAATCTTAACTTAACCTTCCTTTATAATCGTTGACAAATAACTCCTTTATTTTTTGAACATCTCATTCAAACTCATGTTTAATTGTTTCACTCACTCTCAATACATAAGTATTTAACACAACTCAATTAAAAGATATATAAAAGGGAGAGGTACGATAAAACCAATATTTAATAAACTATTTACTAAATAATACAAATGATAATCAAGTTACTTCCTCCTCTAAGTACTCTATAATAATCACTCAAGACCTTCCTACTTGAATCTCTTAATAAAGAAAATTCATGAAACTCTGAACTCTTTAAGCAGATGATTGAATGTAAGAGATATGATAAGAATTCAAAGAATAAGTACATACCTATTAGTAGGGAGTTTACCACTCTTCTACTAACTTGTTAAAGTTAGATGGGAGTTATACTCCTTAGGCCATTAACTCCATTACTATAATAAAGATTATGGTTTCGAAACATGTCCCCCTTTGTTGCCATCTCATTCAAATCTTTTCGATGGCTGAAAATTTTCATCAATATGCATTCATACATGATAAACTCTCAATTTTTCATCGACATTGTCATGTATCTCGCATACTTGTAGGACACTTTCTTATTCACTCATCTACGGTTATCTTCATATCAAATTACATGCTAAACATTGATTAAAACTCAGTAACACTTATATAATTCTATGCAAATACTTATTGAAAATATTAGTCAATACTTTACATGATGTGATGAGATGTGAGATCAATTTATATTGCATCATTAATTATTTAATTAATTTTTATAAAAATTTTATCACTCTGTATTTTAATCATATAGTCTCCATGGTATTACATCCTCTATTTTAATATTATTAAATTACATCATATTCAATTACATCCAACTTACCGACTTACTATGCATGCTACTTCATATATATATATATATATATATGTTAACTGGGCTTTTATGGACTAGCTACTCTGGTTTAGCAAGGAAAGTAAGGGCTCTAGTTTATCCGTTCGCTGAGCCTCATTTTGCTGTACCCGGTACCAAAAAAAATAACCCAAGTTTTTCCTGAGATTCTCAACCATTACTCTCATGCAGAGGACATGGAAAGATTGATACTACTATCAATACCGAGCCTCGAGCCGGGACAAAAAGCGGAAAGCTTGCTTCGCTTCCTTTCATTACATAGTGGTTCTGCCAGATTCTGGTGAGGCTATGAATTGCCTATTGGATCTATGAGGTTGATCGACTCTGGCTTGGAGGTTCCTGCAAAACAACGAAGGCACGTCGGGGGTTGTTTCCCGATAGCCCCTCCAACGCTCAAGTTAGTCTTTTTGGACAGTTTTCTTGGCTAGTGAATCAAGAGAATTAGGGTTTATGAGTCTCGTACCTCTTGCGTATTGAAGCAATACCTTATATATGGAATAGACGCTAGGTTTACGTCTTTACGTAGATCTCTACTTCTGCATGGGAGGTTTATGTCTGCGAGTGGGCCGTCTATATCTGGTCCTGGGCTTAGGCCTAGCACAGCCGACCCAACCATAAGCCCCCTACTCCTCGAGCTTGACCAAGGAGAAGGGTCGAAGGAGTACATAAAGATCGTGCGGCTCGTCTGTGGGGATAGCTCGTGATAGGCCCAATCGGTCGGACATCGATGCGTAGTTCATAGTAGCTCGGGGTGAGACCGACCAATCAAGGATGGAGGTTTAGCTGATCGGTCGATCGTAGGTAAAAGGTCGACCGATTGAATGTTGAAACCGCATCAAAACATCGAACTTAATCATTACTTGTAGCATGCGTGCATTGGCGGGTTTTCGCAATTTTAAATGCAAAGTTTTTGTAACCGCCATACAGCTGTCACATTCGTCCTTTTGACTGTTGCGCCGTATAGCTGTCAGACATCAGACTTGTCGGTTCAACCGTAGTGCCGTTTCGGGCATCTGACAACCCTAATTTACCTCGGCTCAGATTCTTCCACGTGTCTGGGTCCGTTGCGGATTTTCTCCATGTGTCGAGCATTGGTTGGAACTTTCGTTTAGCCGTCCTTCTATAAATACCCAATATCGGCAGATCGTAGGTTTTCTTCTCGTTCTTGCCTTCAGTCTCTGGAGTTTTTCTTTCAGCCACTGTCCAAATTCCCAACTTCAACCACAAACTAGGTACGTCCTTTTTCCCTCACTTCCTTTAAATTTCTTCTTTGTAAACATGTCGTCGTCCAGTTCTAGATGTGAGGTTAGCCCTAGGGGTGAGACCGGCAAGAGGGCCTCCCCACTGGTCGAGTCTCTCGAAATAACGACGGAAGTAGTGGCGATGCCGGGTGTGAGAGGCGATGAGGGAGTCACGACGAGGGAACGAAAGGATGGGTTTGTTGTTGAGAAGCTGCCGATGGACGAATCAACAATGACTGTGGGGGAGTTGAACTGGTCGGTTATTAGGAACAATATCCCTATGTCCTGGCAACCTCAGCTGGCCTTCAGTAACGAACGGATCCACAACAATTTGGGAGGATATTTTGCCATTTCTGACAGTTTTTTCTCAGTTAGTGGCATGAAGCTTCCGTATGCCCCGATCATCGACGATGTGTGCGCTTCTTACCAATTGAGGCCGAGCCAGATTCTTCCAAATGGATGGAGATTTATTAATGGTTTGGCCTTGCTGTGCCATCAGTTCGGTTGTCCACCTTCGGTCTGTATCCTTCGCCACTTTTTAAGAATGAACCAGAGTTTGAGTGCTGGGGCAGGGATCCCCCATCTCCAGTATAGAGATGCTCGATATCGTCCGGCTGGGACGGCTTCGAAGATCTCCGCTTGGCGAACGAAGTACTTTTTTGTGAAACCTCCGGGCTCTTCTTTTGAGTCTCAGCCGTGGAGGTACCCTCTAGCTGAGCGATGGAACGATGAGTCGAGCTTGTCTCTCTCGAGAGAAGAGTGGGAGGTGGTCGGTCGCATCAAGGAGCTCGGTCGGTATGACTTCGAGCGTCTCATTCAGGGATATCACAGGAGGCCTCGGCCGATTCTTTTCTGATTGACCCCCCGCCTCGAATTAACGGGCTAGGAGAAGAAACTGCCCCCTCTAGTTGACTCTTCGTGGTTGAACTATTTACTATACTTGTAAGTATTGGTTTCGACTTCTAACTTGTTTTTATTACTTGTGCAACCATGGCCAGAGTTGATGATTTCGGCAGGTCCCTCAAGTCTGCTAAAGGCAAGTGCAAGGTTGCCAGGCCTTCGAAGGCAAAAGAGCAGGAGAAAAGAGGGGAGGCCAGTTCAGATGTCGCTCGGCCCACTGCTTCTGAGCGGGAAAGTGTTCCTCCTACTATTTCCGAGCCGTTTGCAGCGCTTGCCTTGGTTGCTACGCCTGGTGAAGGCCTAGTGGTTATTGAGGAGGAGGAAGAGGTTGAACGACCTCTTAAGAGAAAAAAAACCGTTCAAGTTGCTGACCAATCTCCCCCCCCCCCTTCGGACCAAGGCAAGGAGAAAGAGAGAGGGAAAGAGAAAGTGGGAGAGCGTGCTGCCCAGTCAGATAAGGGCAAGGGGAAGAACCGAGCGACGAGCGCTGATAAATGGGAGCCAGTGATCAGTCTGGATAAGACTGCATCGCCTCGATGTGGCCCTTCATATTGCTAAGAGGATCGTTCTACCTGCGGACGAGGAGCACATTGACTCGTTGAGCCATCAGGAGCTGTCGGCCCGTACCGTCCATAACAGTGCGAGGGAGCTGGCTTTCGTCTCTTCGATGCATTGACGTATCGAACAGCTCGACGGGACTATTTAGTCATTAGATCGGGAGGTGCATGACCTCCTTGAGCAGGTGAACACTTTAAGGGCCGAGCTCTCTGAGGCCAAGGAAGAGAAGGATGT
>JANZLD010000236.1:12174178-12189720 GCA_026413575.1 Erythroxylum carthagenense
AGTTCAATTACTTCGTTTATTTGGTTTGCTTTCATACGTATCCGATTTGATTTCGCCTAATGATCCGTTCTTTCGATCTTCGATTTCGATTCGCTTATTCGATGCATTTTGCTATGTTCGCTTTCGCTTTTGTCTCCAGTTTGCATTTTGTTTCCGTATTGCTGTGCTTCGCTTTTTGTTTCCGCTTCGCCATTCGGATCCGCTTTTTTAAATTTTTGTTCGATTTTCGTTCCGCCGTCAATCTGTATTCGATTTGCATTCGCTTTACTTCCGTTTTGCTTCCGCTTTCGCTTTATTTGTCGTTATCGACTTCAATTTATCCAATTTGAATTCGCCTCGTTCTTCGTATCTGTGTCTGCTTTTCGGTTGGGATCCGGTTCCCGGATCGAGTCCCAACACTAGAGGCCACGTTGGAGTATATATTGCTGAACCCATGTCTTGTTTGAAAGAGGTGATAAGTGTCCCTGGACAAAAGAAGAGCTTGAAATGACACGCAAATTTTATGAAAAGAATGGGTTTGATTGGAAGGCTTTTGCGGAAAGGAAATCCAAGCATGGAATGTTAAGGGATAACATATGTTGGACTGCGATTAGTGACAAGTTGGGAATAAGAGCACAAGCTCTCTGATGCCAGAAATGGTATGACCAATTGACATCACCAATGGTGAAAGAAGGGAAATGGTTTGATACAGATGACTAGCAACTGGCGATCGAGCACTATAACCAAGATGCTTGCTATGGAAGATGTTGACTGGGACAATCTTTTGGAGCATAGATCTGGAGATCTGTACCGAAAGGGATGGAATGAAATGATCAGGCACCTAGGCGAACATAAGAATAAGTCGTTCTCTGAGTAGGTTGATGTACTCATGGATCTATACTCTCCTGATGTGCTTGAAGCTAGAGAGATTCAATTAGCCAATTCAAACCATCTTTATGGATGATTCATTCAAATAAACTCATGTTGTAGTCACATTGCAATATGATTAAGTTAAGCAACAATACGAGTCATGGTATGAAAAACATCACAAATTCTCAAACCTTCAGATTTTCTAATTGAACTCAAATGTCTTTCCGTATTGTTGGACTTAGCATAATTTAGTTGTGTCGATCAATATTGATCTTTCATTCAAATCATGTTTATGGTTGAAAATTTTCATCAATATGCATTCATACATGACAAACTCTCAATTTTTCATCGACATTGTCATTTGTCTCGCATACTTGTAGGCATGGACGGATCTACATTGGGGTCAAGTGAGGGTCAAAAAATTTTATATAAAATTATTATTTTAAGTTTTGATTCTATAAAATATAAAATTTTTTCCTGTTAAAATTTTGCCTCCATTAAAAATAAAATTTTGGCCTCATTAAAAAAATTTCTGAATTCGTCACTACTCGTAGGATATTATCTTATTCACTCATCAACGGTCATCTTCGTATTAAATTACACGCTAATCATTGATTAAAACTCAATAACACTTATATGGGACGTATTCCTCTGTTTAGGGACAGAGGATCTCAAGGCCACTTATATAATTCTATGCAAGTACTTATTGGAAAAATATCAGTAATTCGCATGATGTGATGAGATGTGAGATTAATTTATATTGCACCATTAATTATTTAATTAATTTTTATAAAAGTTTTATTAGTCTGTATTTTAATCATATAGTCTCCGTAGTATTACATCGTCTATTTTAATACTATTAAATTAAATCATATTCAATTACATCCAACTTACCGACTTACTACGTATGCTACTTCATTAGTATCCATATATATATATATATAGTTCTACCTAGCTAAGAAAGTCAAGTAAAAGTTACTAATATCATACTTTAATGTAATTCACAATGGTAAGAATAGTTTATCTTTCACATAAGTCAGAAATAGATTTATTTGAATATACATATTGCGACAAAAATCTCAGAAAGAAGAGTATAAATAAGGCCACAGTTTTTAATATTGTTAAATTATTGTTTTTTCTTTGGGAACGTCAGAGTGAACACGTCCCTCCCATTTTGTAACTGTCTGAACATCCCATGTCTATTCCTCATACTTCGCCAACTCTTCCTCTCTGCCGTTTCTTTCCTCCGTAGACCAAAAAAACCATTTACTGCCTCCAAATCCTGTGGTCTACGTCTTTCAAGTCCAGTCTTTTTGCTTTCTCATTTGGTCAATCAACCACCTGGGCATCGTCAAACTTGATGATCAAAGTTTTTGTTATGAACAATCACATTCATTTCTAACCTAGTACTCGGGTCTGTATAGCTTTTTGGACAACGATATGAACAGAGAGAATGTTAATGCCTATCGTTGTTTTCTCTCTGCATCGTTCTTTGTTGCTTTCTTTGGGTTGGTGATATTGCCACAATATGTCTCTTGCCAAGATGCTCAAGACTACGTTGACAATCCTGCTGCTGAACAGTTGGTATCGCATATGGTCGATGTTGGTCTGTCAAATATTATCTCCGTCTTCAGGGACGATATTAGCAAATACTTAGGTTTCTGCATAACGGACGTGTGTGTATACGAATAATCACTACCCTTTTGATGTTTTGATTGGTTTCTCAAAATGGGGTTACATGCTTTTTCTCTGTACTACAGGGATGCAGATTGGCAAAGAGCTTTCAATTTCTCCAGGGACCCACAATTCATAACCGAATGCGCCAGGAAAACCAAAGGTACAGAATGATTTAAAATTATGCTTTTGGCTAGTTATGCACATTTTGAGAGTGGAGGTTCCTAACATCCACAGAAGAATGGATTTTTGAGTTAAATGGTAGCAGAAAACTTGGTTCAGTAAAAGTTTTGAAAGTTTTATTTACAATACAAGCTCTTGACGACCAAATGAGTTTCTTCAAGTCATCACATGATATTTGACCTTTCTTTTGATAATTTGTTGGTCAGGAGATATGCCTCAGCGTTTATGTACAGCTGCAGAAATTAAATTCTACATAAGTAGTTTCTCTTTGAATGCTAAAAAAAGAGCCAACTACTTGCAGCTTAACAAGAACTGCAATTTGAGCTCATGGGTCTCTGGATGTGAGCCTGGATGGGCTTGCACTGTTGGTAAAGGAGTGAAAACTGAACTGAAAAGTACGAAAGAAATACCTGTTAGAACTACTGAATGTGCACCTTGTTGCGAAGGTTTCTTTTGTCCTCACGGCCTAACTTGCATGCTGCGTGAGTACCTGGAACCTCTTTTGTTCTTTACATCAATATTATCAGGAACCTCTTCTCTCAGTGACTTCCCCATCTCAATTGTCCTAGTTCTCTTTAGCATAGATTACCTAGGACTATATAGATTGCGTTTATGATATGCGCTTCTGCAAAACTTGAAGAACTCAGGAACATGATGCTGTTCTTATTCCGTGACATAGTAGTACATTGAGTTCATTGCCTAGCTTTAAAGAGCGAAGGCTTATATTCTATTTTACCTGCTAACATTTGCTATCTTGCCACTACAGCATGTCCATTGGGTGCTTACTGCCCACTTTCAAAGCTGAATGAAATGACTGGTGTATGTGACCCGTAAGTCCATTCCTGTTTTGAACATCATGACTTGAATTGCTGTTGTTCGAGATACATAATTATTTATTGGCAGAAATATGTTGCAGATACCAATATCAATTGCCTTCTGGGAGGCCAAACCATACCTGTGGTGGAGCAGATACTTGGGCTGATGTAGCGAGTACTAGTGAGGTATTCTGTTCAGCAGGATCATACTGTCCGTCTACTACCCAAAAAATTCCTTGCAGTAGGGGGTATTGATAATTATCCCAGAACTTCCATCACTTGCATATGAACTTACAAAAAACAGCTTTTTCTTTGTTGTTGCATGCCATTCAGATTCTCTCTTTCTGCCAACATCTTGATCATCCGTTTGTTTCCTTTCTCAAGTTTGTTACGGCGATATGTTCTCAGTCTCCTTATCACTTACGCATCTACCCTTTTTCCGTTTCAGACATTACTGTAGGACTGGTTCTATATCACAAAAAGGTTAGTAAAAGTCCTAATTTCATGCCTTTACATTTTGTTTCAAAACGTGAGAGAAAGGATTGAGAACATTGACACCATAGGGATGAAGGAAATTAAAAAGAATATCAATTTTTCATGTAATTGGTTTGAAACAAACTAATAAAGCTAATCCCCGCTAGTTCAGCAGTTTATAATCCTTAATCGTGATAGTGCAGGATGCTTTAAAATGGCAACTTGTACACCTCAATCAAGTAATCAGAATATCACAGCATATGGCGTCTTGGTTTTTGTAAGTGATAAATTCAAAGTAGTTACAGATGATAGCTTGCTTGAAATGTTTATAGATTGCAGAAATTTTCTATCAGATTCAGTTAGTTGTTTGATTTCTTTGGAAAATGAAGTTGATATTTAATAATTAGATGCATTTACTGCATACCTGACACAAGTGCTTTAACATCTAAACTCTTCATGTAGGCTGGGATAAGTTTCCTGCTCATCATAATTTACAACTGTTCTGATCAAGTTATTGCAACTCGAGAACAAAAACAAGCACAAACCAGGGAGAAAGCAGTTCAAGAAGTAAGAGAAACAGTACAAGCACGTGAAAAATGGAAATCTGCAAAAGACATTGCCAAGAAGCATGCAATAGATATTCACTCTCAATTATCACGTACTTTTTCTCGTGCGAGATCTAAAAGGGAACAACAAAAAGGATTGGTTAAACTTGCAGATGATGGTTCCTTACCATCACTGTCTGGGTCAAGCTCAGCTGCAACGGGAACGATAAACGACAAAAGTAACCTCACAAGGATGCTGCACGAAATTGAGGCTAATCCTGAGGGTTCTGAAGGCTTCAATTTGGAGATTGGAGATAAAAATATCAAAAAGAATGCACTAAAGGGTAACAAGTTGCATACTCAGAGCCAAATGTTTAGGTATGCATATGGGCAAATTGAGAGGGAAAAGGCCTTTCAGGAGCAGAACAAGAACTTGACCTTCTCAGGGGTGATTTCCATGGCTAATGATATTGAAATCAGGAAGAGGCCTCCAATTGAGGTGGCTTTTAAGGATCTAACCCTCACTTTGAAAGGTAAAAACAAACATCTTCTAAAGTGCGTTACTGGGAAATTATCACCTGGCCGAGTGTCTGCAGTCATGGGTCCTTCTGGTGCTGGGAAAACCACATTTCTTTCTGCTTTGTCTGGAAAAGGAAGTGGATGCACCGTTACTGGTATGGTTCTTGTAAATGGGAAGCCGGATCCAATCCATTCATACAAGAAAATTATTGGTTTTGTGCCTCAAGATGATATTGTGCATGGGAACTTGACTGTGGAGGAGAATCTCTGGTTTAGCGCTAGATGCAGGTAAGCGGTTCTAAATCCTAACTTCCGAATGACTTTTTAAGTATCTACATCTGTTTAAGAAGTTAAGAAGAAATTAGTTTTGCATGGTTTTCTTGAGAATTTGAAGCCGTTTCAATAGCTGCCAACAGCTTGTAACTTCAGTTGACCTATCTTGACAGTCTCATCTGCCTGGCACTTGGTACACACAAATAGTAGTTGCTTTTGCATCTTTCATTTTCTTTTGATTAACATAGTTTTCGTTGGAGTTAACTGCAGACTGTCTGCTGATCTTCCAAAGCAAGAAAAGATTCTGGTTGTTGAAAGAGTGATCGAGTCACTGGGGCTGCAGGCGGTGCGCTATTCTCTTGTTGGGACAGTGGAGAAGCGGGGAATATCTGGGGGTCAAAGAAAACGAGTAAATGTCGGTCTTGAAATGGTTATGGAACCTTCACTGCTGATATTAGATGAGCCCACATCAGGGCTCGACAGTTCGTCCTCTCAGTCACTGCTTAGAGCTCTTCGACGTGAAGCGCTCGAAGGAGTGAACATTTGCATGGTCGTTCACCAACCAAGGTTCTCACTTTCGTTTCAACTTCTATCAACTTGCACTGATTTTCTTTTTTGGCCAATATATTCCACCATTCTTCCGCTTCTGCTTGACATTCTGAGTACTTCCCTGTTTTTCCCTTGGTTTCTTTTCATTCTCGGACTGCTCCAGCTATGCGTTGTTCAAGATGTTCGATGATTTAATACTTCTAGCCAAGGGTGGCTTGACAGTGTATCATGGACCGGTAAAGAAAGTTGAAGAATATTTTAAAGGGCTCGGGATTACAGTGCCCGAGCGTGCGAATCCGCCAGATCACTTCATTGACATTTTGGAGGGCATAGTGAAACCAATCTCTGGAATCGGCTACAAAGAACTTCCCATCAGGTGGATGCTTCACAATGGCTACCCAGTTCCCGCGGATATGTTGCAGGATGCCGAACAGCTGGGAGCGTCAAGTGATAGTTCAGCTGACGGAGGAAGGCCAAGTGATGCTGGATCGCAAGAAGAATCTTTTGCAGGAGAGTTATGGCAGGATGTCAGGTCCAACGTGGAGACTAAAAAAGATAATTTTCAATATAAGTTCTTGAATGCTGGTGATTTATCTGGACGGAGAACTCCTGGAATCCTTCTACAGTACAAATATTTCCTCGGAAGGTAAGCACAATCTCATTACTTTCATGTTTATTCTTGCTCAGTCCTGCAAGTAAATAGTTTCATAAGGTATTTCCAACGATGCGAACTTCAAGTGTTTAAACTATCAGAACATGTACTCTCTGGAGGAGAATTTTGCTCGGGACTGTTCCTCTTGACCGAGATGCCTTCATTATTATCTGAAAAGAAAAATCCTTAACCTTCCGTTTCAGGATTGGTAAGCAGAGGCTGCGAGAAGCAAGGACACAGGCAGTAGATTATTTGATTTTGTTGCTAGCTGGAATCTGCTTAGGCACATTAGCTAAAGTGAGAGACGAAAATTTTGGGGTGTCCGGTTACACATACACCGTCATTGCAGTTTGTAAGTAAAATCTTCTACAATGTTACAAATGCCATGGTTTCCTTTAGGAACTAGATTTATTTTTCTGAAAGTTTGGGGTTTCCAGGTGACTTACCTGGGTTTCTATCGGGTGCTGGTAATTTTTGATTGCCCTTATAGTTTATAAGATAAACTGTTTGACCCTTAAAGGACGTTAATGTAGCACAAGATGCTCATCTAGATTTGTTAATGAAGTAGCCTTCCACATAAGGTTTTCTCACCAGTATCAACATTTGATTGACTACAGCTCTCCTGTGCAAGATTGCTGCAATGAGATCGTTTGCCCTGGACAAACTGCATTACTGGAGAGAAAGTAGTTCTGGTATTAGCAGCATGGCTTACTTTCTTGCTAAAGACACAATTGATCATTTGAATACAATTGTCAAGCCACTTGTGTATCTGTCCATGTTCTACTTCTTCAACAATCCAAGATCAAGTGTGACGGACAATTATGTAGTTTTACTATGTCTGGTGTACTGTGTTACTGGCATAGCTTATGCATTGGCTATTTGCCTTGAACCTGGTCCTGCACAACTGGTAAGCATTTGGAGCCGCATTCACTTTATAATTAGTAGCTCAACAATGTCAATTATCAATGAATCTCATATAGAAACGGCGCTCATGCTTATTTGCATCAATTTCTTTCCACTTCACTTACAGCACATCTTCTGTGTTATCAGTGGTCTGTGCTTCTTCCTGTTGTCTTAACTCTGATAGCAATCCAGAAAGATGATGGCAATTTTATGGAACTCATTTCTGGATTATGCTACAGTAAATGGGCATTGGAAGCATTTGTCATATCAAATGCTAAAAGGTTAGCTTATTATACACCCTCTTCTTTAGTGAATCAACTTATCCTGGTTCAGTCTTAATGTCTTGCAGATATTACGGAGTGTGGCTCATAACAAGGTGTGGCTCACTTCTGAGTGCTGGTTATGATCTCAATGATTGGTATTTTTGCTTACTCTTGCTCTTCATAACTGGTATACTTGGTCGCATCCTTGCCTTCACCTTAATGATCATTTACCAAAAGAAGTAGATTCAACATCTCCAACTTTTTTCCGCACAAAAACAGATTAATCATAGACTTTGAAGTTATTGAAGGAAAAGTATGATTCTCGTTGAGCTGGGACAGCTCAAAATTCATTTTCCTGTGTAAACATATGAAAGAAAACTTGATGTTTTGTGTACAGTGATTATCTTCATTCTAATCTACCCAGATGAGATGATAAATAGAAACTCATGGAACAAGGCACCAGGATTATCTTCTGTGTGTGTGTTTTTCGACAGATTGTGAATATACACGTGCATTATTAAATTAATGAGCAGGAAATGAAACATAAACATGTTAGTGGTTCTGCTATTCAGTTGAAGATTTATTCTCAGGAAGAAGGTTTCCTGCCCGATATATTTGAATCAGTTCAACCAATTTAAGTGTAGCTGGATTTTGTGTGCACAACACATTTTGCACTCTACTCTATGTACAAAAAATATCTGTATCTGATAATTAATCACCTTAAGTGCAAGTGTCGCAGACAAACTGCAGCTGTACGTATTACAATTTCAAGAGTAAGCCAGTTCAAGTAAAACCACTGGTTCATAAGTTCGTTCACAATCTAAAATGCGAGTCAAAAGTCACTGCCATCTCCACGGCCCTGGAGTACATGGTTATTTGCTACGGATAAGATTTTGTATTCGTGTAATGCATGTTACATATAGAAGATAGTCCTGCATAATATCATTGAAACATTAGAACTTTATGACTGCCATAGTTTAAATGTTAATCATGCTCCTTTCAAGTACGAAGGGTAAAGTAACTCAAATACAACAAAATATTCCCAGTCACAATCAAGATATGCATTTTGACTCCAAAAAATCAACTGAAAAGACAAATCCTGACCTAGTGATAAGAACTACAAGTATTAGAAAAGAAAAACTCTGATCTAATAATATTGAAGGATGACCATTAAAAGCTCATGTTACAACAGATCCCTTTAATTTATTGCTCAACAGGGGAGCAAGATGAACAAGACCACTTTTAAGTTTCCCAGTATTGGATTGCCAATAATAAAAAACTTCGGTTGTATGTCCCACATGATTTCTCCACTTGACTGGATTAATCGAGACAATCTGAGACTGAAGGCAATTCCATCTTCCTCCGATCTTGATCAAACTTGACTGATCTGTGTGTTTCTCAAACACGGAAGAATGTCTAAAAAAGACCGGTTTTCTGATGGGGCAGATTACTTCATAATGTCAGTATCCCAAAAGTAGGTTTATCTCCAAAGTAACTCGCCCATAAATTTGAGAGCTGGAACACCTGTTATCTCTACATCAAACAAGGGTGATTGAATTGTGCTCAAACTGCCAAGTTCTGGATCTTTCCGGATGATATCTAGTGCTCGATTCTGATCCTGCAAAATCCACAAAGCTGATGCTGAATCTTTGATAACAAAAAACAAGGCTAATTGTCTTGTTGAGAATGTTTTGACAACTGGACTGTCAAATTGATAACCTTTTGAAACTGGATAGAGAAGTTTTCATGAAAGCCAAATACTTAAAGTAGTGATTATCAGGCCATGAACATAAGAAACAGTTTCGCATGTTTAGAAAATATCAGACGCACCTTCCTCTTCATTTCACAGAACTTGCAATTCGATGCAGATGGAGGTAGAATTTGATTTACAATAAGCCTCTGGACAGGAACGCCTTCCTTCCTCAAGGATGCAAGCAACCTCGATGATTCATGTGCTGCCATAACCTTGAGAGGTTCATAAAACAGACTCAAAGTGAGTTGTGAGAAGTTAATATTCTGCAATATAAAGTTGCTCGGTGTGAACATAACACTATTCAATTGGTTCTGTAAAATAGCTTCAGCTACAAGTAAATCATTGAAGCTATGACAAGATAATTGATCAATCTAGAAGAATAAGTTTGAAATGCAACCATTCCAACAGCTTTAATTTTGAAATGCAACCAAGGTAATACTCTATCGCATGGATGTGTGGGTGATTTGATTAAAATGATTGTTTACATCCCAGCTATTGGCAGAATGTTATCAAGAAGGAGGGTTTAGATATACTAAAAAATCACAAGAATAATATAAGCCATTGCCATAATATTTCTAGATCACTTCACTGCCCAGATGTCATATTTTGCTAAAGTTCAAAAAAAAAGTTTGAGCTGATTTCTCAGTGAAGTTCTCATCCATTCCATTCTACAATTAGAAAATATTAGTTCTGTTTGTTTTCTTCAAAAAGAACAGTTCTTAAGTTGTTTTCTAAGGTAAAAAGTGTACAGAGAGCATAAAACAATATCAGTTGATAGTAAAAGCCATGGTTTAAGGGCACAGACAGGAATTGGAGAAACATGCAGGGTACAAAGATCAGAGTGCATTTTGTTGTTTTATGAGTTGGTACCCAAGATAGAAAAAGAATATTGACTTCTGAGAGTATTACCGTTGGAATAGTCACTATTATAAACTCAGTCCTGTATGAGTCACGAAAAAGATCCCGCACTTTTGCCATCCTCTCTCTCAATTGCTCCAGTTTGTGAGACTAAAAAGTTCACAACTAAAATACTAAGATCTTGACAATGCTCACTACTTTACGAAAATCAACCTCCATACTTACATTATCCTGTTGTGCATCCTGTTTTCCCAGGAGTGACCTCATAGCAGAAGTTGCTGATGCCAATTTCTCCTTCAGCTGGTTGGAAATTGATTAGAGACCATATGAGAAAGACTGAACAGTCAACCATCGTAAAACAAAAAAGTAGTAGACATCTGCAACTAGCTATCCACCCATGGTAGCATTACAAAGTGAAAAATAGACTGCTCTGTGGCAAGAATGATGGAAAATATTATGGTGTAAATAAATTTTGAACATACCCACCATGGCTACACTCGTCTGGGAGTTAGCTTTTAATGCTTAACAAAAGAGTTTCACCACCATTATGAAGAAGCTATATTCAAAATCAACAAATATACTTCTGGGTTTGGATTTACCTTCATTAGTTTACCTATTGATGCGTCCAAAAAGTCAGGGAGGGAAAGAAGTCGAAGAGTGTGACCCTATAAAGCAACTCATTACTCATGGAGGGAAATTATCTGCTGAATTTGAATAATGAAAAAGCAAGAAGAAATTCACTAACTGTTGGTGCCGTATCAAACACTATCCGGGTGAAACTACTGTATGCTTGGGATTCAACAAATTGCATAACCTGTAAAGCCACTACATGATTAGAAAACATATCCAAAAATATCTCTACAAAGGAGCAGTACTGTTCCATGCCTGAGAAATTGCAATAGCCTCATCAAAACCAGGTGGAGGAGTGTCCAACAATGCTTCCAGTTTCAGTTCCCCTAACTACGTCAAATTGCAAATGAAAAGTAAATTATCAAGACTATCATAGTAAATAAGGTGAAAAACAAAAGATCACAGACTCTGAAGAGAATAGGAAAAGATCCTAAGTACTGGCATAGGCAAGAAGACAACGTACTCAAACATAATTTCTTTACATCTCCAAACAGAAACTAAACTGAGTGTATGCAGGAGCTAAAATCTACTTACATGATAATACCAACATGTAGGGGGAGAAACGAGAATTATTACCTCCAAATGCAGGGGAGATGATTAACTTTGATGAGATCATACCAAATAATTAGCATGTAACTAACCTGATCAGCAAGCGTTCCCAAGCCAAGGCCATACATGAAGTCTTTGACCCCAGTTCCCCCAGTCTTTTGACTGGCAGCTCGAAATTCTTCTTTAGCTTTCTCAGGGTTTACCTGTCACAACGCTAAATATTAAGCATGGATCAAATAGTGCTGAGACAAAAGACCATTTCTGTGCAACATGCTGTCCAAGCATGTACCTCAAGAGCAAATAAAGGAGATTCCATCCCTTCAACAGTAACAAGTGTTCCTCCCGACAAATCCTGGAAAAAGTTGAGAAATTAGTCACAATGGTTGAAACTCAGACATGTATACAAAAAGCAACAAAAAATGAATGACACCTGAGCAAATGAATCACTCAAAGAGTGGGCAGGATCTGTTGAGACTACTATGGTAGGATGACCATGGTTAGCAAATTTCACAGCAAGGGCCGCTGCGCAGCTTGTTTTTCCAACACCTCCTTTCCCACCTAACATGTAATACTTCCTATGGCTCCCAGAAACCATTTCATCAAAGCCCACAACAGCTTCCGCAGGAGTCGTTATTGATCTCGCTTCACAAAGAAAAGAAAACAACTTTAAAGTGGAAACTTTGTTTCAAGTACACATTAAATGTAGGTGATGTTTCACAAGGACATGTCCTAAGAATTGCACCTCACTGTTTTCATACAAAAATGTGAAAGAGCTCGTAATATCAAGAGGCTTCCTCCCACAGGACCTATTATAGGCAAGTAAGTACATGATTCCAGTTAAGACTCCTAGAATCAGCAAACACATTGCCCTCAAACTTAGTAGGAACTATATTTTTTGAGAACTATAATAAGTAATTCTCCTTTTCAACATTGATCATTGTGATTGTTCATTACAAAAATACAAATATTTTCCAACAAGAAGAAGATTTCAGATACAGGAAGAAACAGAATGCTGATTCAAACTAATACAATGATGGGGTTACCAAGGAAGAGAGGCCTTTAAAGGGGTTTCTATGGATTGGAGGCATACAAAGAGAAACTTGTCAACTAAACAGCAAATGATGTTGAAAACTTTCCTTCTCAACTTTTTAAGATTGATCGATGTGATATTTCCGTAGTACGAATTTCCAAAAAGTAGAAGTTCTGCAGATACAGAAAACAACAGAATACTGTGTCAAAGTGCAAAAAAGATTGTGTTACCATAGAAGGGATGATGTTTAAAGGGTTTTCCATGATTTGGAGGTATAAAAAGTGGAATGATTTTTTCCGTTTTGGCAACTCGACGAAACAAAGCTGCAATGGCCATGCGACTAAGATTCCTTTAACTTCCAGAGGCAAAAACACAGTTCTTTTGTCAGTTCGTGAAATGTAAGGAAACGAGTTTATGAGAGGGTGAAGAACTAGGATCTACTGGGTGGAGAGGAAAGGAGAAGCTTTATCACTTATCAGTGCTTCCCAAAGAGCTCAAGGGTTTTAGCTAGGGTTTTAGAAAATACAACTGAAAATATGACGACCAGGAAAACGGACGTTATAGAATTAAAATTATTTTGCACTGAATTTTCAAAAATTCACAGAAAATGTGAGAAAATTATAGATGATTTATTATAATAGTATAAAATTATAAATAATATTTATAATAATAATTATTCAACACTAATATAGAATCCAACAAATCCAGTCGCTCAAAAAATGTCACTAGAGGCTGTTTCGGTGGAGGGGCAACGTGAGAGATCGTGGGAGGAAGATAACTCGCTCTCTCGTAATATGACGGCCTGTCGCCGTGACTTAAGGGAGAGCACAGAGTAAGGAAAGTTTAAATAGAGGATCGCGTTTCGCGATTTTAGCCGATGCCCAGCCAACCAAAACTCCGCTGCTAAGGGCATCTCCAACCAAAACTCCACTGCTAAGTGGAGTTAAGGCCATCTCCTACCAACACATCAACGGTGTTTAGTTGTGTTAAATTTACTCCAAGGACACATTAAATTGGACAACATTTTGGAGTAATGAATAATAACACGTTAAATGTGGTTTCTTAAAAAAAAAAAAACACGTTAAATTTGGTTACTATTTTTTATCTATATATATATTTTTTATGTTCTTATCATAGTTTGATTTATTTACATAATTTATTAAGTAATTAAATTTAAAATATATATTACTTTATACAAAATATATCATTACAAAAATCTCATTGGGATATTTAAAATAACACTAATATTGAATATAATATTAAATTTATTTATAATTCTTATTTATAAGTGTTATAAATTCATTAATAAAATATTTTAAGAATAAAAAGCAAATTTGAAATAAAATGTGCATAAACTTAAACCATAACATTGATTTAAAAAATTAAAACTCAACGAAAATGTTTGATATTACAACTAGAATAAAATAAATTACAATTACAATTAGATTCGAGATTACATTCAAACTAAAATTATATATGTTAAATAATATTAATTTAATATAAACTATATATTAATTAATTAATTAATTAAGAATAATGATTTTATTTTAAATTTTATAAATAAATAAATAAATAAAAACAAATCATTTTATAAATATAAATTAATTTAGTTAATAGTTAAATTATTGTGGAATATTCTTTAAAATATTTTATCACCAAATTTAGTATAAAGTGGTTGTAGTAAAACCAAATTTAATGTAAAATTTTATTTGAAATATTCTTTACATTAAATTTGGTGTAAAATTTTAGTAGAATGGTTGGGGACGCCTGAGGAAAGTAATTTAAATGTGACTACTCAAGTTGTTTCGGAGGGAGGTAAAACTAGTTTAGATAGAGCTGGCCCTAGCTTTATAGGCTGAGGTAAATCACAAAAAGGTTCCTTTGGGTTCTAATGGGACTACTCCTCGAGCTGAGACTTTTGAAGGCCAACGCACTGACATAGAGCCTAAGACTAAAGCGTCTCGTATGAGTGTCTCTATCGAAAACCCTGCTTCTGTAGTTAATATGGAAATAGTACGCCATGGCATTGTTAATATGGGGAATCCAGTGGTGCTAGGAGAAAGGAGGGAGATTGGAATTTCTTCACCCCCGGAACTTAATAATGAGGTAGTGGACCTTTCATTGCTTGAAGAACCACCTGACTCAATGGTTGAGTGTGATGAGGATAATGGTTAAAATGATATCGTTGTTCTGGATAATTAATCGATCATGGTAATATCAAATTCATAGAGTGCAGTAGGAATGAGCGAGGTTTCAGGGAGTCATGCTTAGCTTAGGGAGCTTGTTAACTTAGGCAATGAATCAACTTTTATTGATGGACATTCTCCTATGGAACAATAAAGGTGAGGGTTACTGTTATTTCCTTCGAAACATGAAAGACTTATTGACGAGGAGCCTACTATGTTAGTGCTGGTTGAACCACATATTTCAAGCACGAAAGCCTAGCGTGTGATCAAGAATTTACATTTTGATAGTCATTTTGTGATGGACTCGATTGGTTTTGGCAATAGAATTTGGTTATGTTAGGATAGTAAGCAATTATCCATTGATGTCTTATCATCTTCTTTGCAGTGTATTCATGTGGTGGTAAGGCAATATGGGTGAGTGGGTGATTTCAGCAATCTATGCTAGCCCAAACCTAGAAAATCAAACTTAGTTATGGAATAGGTGAGAAGGTATTGCTATTGATGTAACATCCCACCCCCTCCTGGAAAGGTAAAATAGTAAAATTGGCATAGGATGAGACTAATAGGGAATATTTAGTACTGTTCATGCATAATAGGATTGATACACAGTATCAATTGTGTACATGGAATTACGGTATATGCATTCATGACATTCCCGGTAATTGGGCCTAACGGCGTTTTATTGTGATTAACGTGGTTATGGAATTTGAAAAATTATTCTGAGTGCGCCTTAAATTGTTTTCTATTTTACTGGAATTATAGGAATTTTTCTGGAATTTTCTGGAGAAAATTCCCGGACCGGCAAAATCGCCGGTAACTGGCCTAAACATGTTTTGG
>JANZLD010000236.1:12205646-12251778 GCA_026413575.1 Erythroxylum carthagenense
GCATGAAGCCCTTGGTCTATGGGGTGTTTAATTCATAGTTCGAATGTTTGTGTGTATGATATTTGTGTATGAAAATGTATGTGTGAATCGAATTATGCTTGGGTGTTGAGGTCGGGTCCGACGTTTTAGATAGCCCGTCGCAGGCGCAGCCCGAGGGGCCACCTCGGGAATAGGGATACGGGGCCCGGGCCCAACAACATTAATGTTAACCACTGCTGATATGTACTAATAATAAGGGTTTCTGGACATATGGCATTCCATGTCAGCAAATATAACGAAAGAACTAATGTTAAGCTAGAATTGAAAAAAAATGAAAGTTTGAGCATTTTATTGTCACTTTTTTAAGTTTGAGTAAAAATTGCAAAATTAACCAAAGTTTGAGATTTTTTTAAGGTAATTAATCCATTCAAATATGCGTTATATTCTTGTTTTGATATATTTGAAATATTAGTTTATGATTTGATTTCATATGATTGGGATTGAGAAATCTTTGGTGTAAATAGATCTATCATAATTGGACGGAGTTGCATACAAAACTAGAGATAGTTCATCATAAATCCTCTAGTTTATGGTCAAACCTAATAGTGAAATTCATGAATCAATGATACAATCTTTGTGGCTTTAACTAGAAAGAGATTTTTGTTAATCAACTGATGGATTAGTTATTAATAGTGTTGAGAAAGATATTAACATAAAATAAGAATTTTCACAGTCCAAGAATCAATAATATAACTGCATGATCAAGAGTTAATATTTAAATATTCTTAGGAGGATTTATCACTTAGGTTCTATTGTTTGATATTGACTTTTCTTAGTATTTTCTTTATTCTGAGTTCTTTAATGTGAAATCTTAGTTTAGCCGTTTAGTCTAATTTTAATTAAATCCACAATTTGATTCGAAGTTAAGATAACAGGAAAAGGGTAATTACTAGTACCTACAGTCATCATGGTATCGACCCATTTTTTGTGCTAGCTATACTTAAACGGTGAACTTATGGTTTTAAAATTCATAAATTTCTTATAAGCCAAGAAATAGTAAATCAATCATTTATATGGTGTGACTGATTCTATGATATAGGAATTAAAAGTAGTCTCCAGTAACCTTTTAATAATACTGTGATTAGGTTGAAAATTCATAATAGAGAAAGTTTTAGTAAGATTATTGGTAGCATGGTGAGAGCCATATTGCTATTATGAGATTCAAAGTAGCGAATGCAATAGTGGGCAATGATATGTCCCCATTTCTAGCAAATTTAACATTGAATAGGTGGTTTAGGATTGTAATTGGAACTAAAAAGGGATAGGTTTTTTAATGTAGATTTGGTTTTTTAATGTGAATGACCTTTAATTTACAACCTTGTGATGTATAAAATAAATGTGAATAATTGAAAAACCAAAAGTGTTATCTGTCTCGCAAACTTTCCATAAACTCCTTTAGCACGAACAAAAATAAAACCAAGCAAAAATAAAATAATAAAAATACTAAAAATTTGGTAACACGATTTGGCACACCTTGCCTACGTCTACGGGGGCCTCACCTAGCTTAATAACTTTCATCGAAGTACAATAGATTTACCTAAGGCTTTACTGAGTCGACACCACTTAACCCTTAACACTATCTCTCAACCTCACTTCCCGTCAAAAAATTTCACACTCAATAATACAACCACCTCGTATTTAACCTCAATAGAGGATTTTCTCAATCAATATTTAATAATAACGAAACAAAATAAACAACTCAAATGATTAAACAAAATTCAACATAAACAACAACACTTAAGAAAGAATAGAGAAACAGCTCCTCTATATATTCAACTCCACTAAAACAGGTCTGAAAGTTATTACCACAAACTATGGGCTGATCCACACAAACACCAGTATTAATTCATAGCTATAGGATGAAGACTCCAAGTATAGCAGCCCACGCAAATAACCCAACTTTCCTTCAACCTACGACAGCACCTTCCAAAATGATGGTCACGCACATAGTAGCACACCATCGACTTTTTCAAATTCACTTTACGCACACAACTTCTTCAAACACAAGCCTTAAAAGTGAAGATGAGTACTATAGATACTTTATCTTGAAAAAGGCAACCCCAAAACTCCAATTTGAGAACACAACTGAATCTGAAGAGTTTATATATAAAAACACTCCAGAGAGGAACAAAAGATTTAATAGGAAGAATGACCGTGGAATGGAGTTTGGCTTCCCATCCCGTAACACCTAATCTCATATGTCAATTTCCCAAAAACAAGCCAGCGATGGAGTGTTGCCGTCAATTAACATAAACTCTTTTTCCATATATCTATGATAGTCATAGGAGGATATATGGTGGAAGTAGGTTAGCAGATACATATCTATGCACATACATCTTCTAGTGCTAGCTCCATCCAATCTCAGGATACAAAAAGCTTGGCATTGGACAATACATGGGTGGACCCATCTGACGATTGATGACAATAAAGAAGAGACAACTCAAAAAGATCAACTTGAATGGACAAAAGTTGAAGAAGAAAGTGCACTTGAAAATTCACAAGCAATGCATGCGATATTCAGCACCGTCGATGAAGGACGCTTCTCAATGATATTAGCTTATAAATTGTTGGGATGCTTTGCAGACCATTCTTGAAGGGTCAAAATCTATTATAGCATCAAAACTATAGATGTTAGCTGTGTGGTTTGAAGAACTGAAGATGAAGGAGACTATTGGGGACTTTCATGAAAGATTGTGAGATATAGCGAATCAGGCACATCAACATGGGAAGAAATATTCCAATCTGAAACTAGTTAAGAAGACGTTGAAATCACTACCTCCAAGATTTATTCTGAAAATTGTAGCAAACGAGGAGGCTTATGACATCAATGATTTGTCATTGGAGAAGGTAATTGGAATTCTTGCAAATTTCGAAATGAATTTTTTAAGGCACAATAGAGAGAAGAAGAAAGGATTAGCATTGCAAGCCAAGATTGATAAAGTCCTGAATGACTTAGAAGATGAATCTGACGAGAATGAGGAGGTAGAGCTATTAACACAAGAATTCAGTAGGTGGCTGAAGAGAGTAAAAAAGGACAGACCTGATTTTGGGGAAAAAAAAACCAGGAGCTCATTGAACAACAACTTCAAACAACAATCCAATACTCAAAAGGGAGAAAGAAAGGTAAAGAGAATTCAATGTCATAAGTGTCAAGGCTTCGGACCTGTTCAAGCAGAGTGTGCTAATGCCGTGAAGAAGAGAAGAGGAAAATCCTATACAAGCACTTGGAGTGATAACAAATCCGGAAGTGAAGAATAAGTTATGAATAGTGATGTGTTAGTTACTTTGTACAGAAAAAGTATAGTTACTTGTTTAATAGTAACTGAGAAGGAAGTAACTGAAGACGAAAAAGTGAGTAAATCGAGAAATTTTGGGAAAAACATGAATGATTCAGCTCAAAGCTCAATCTCATATTATGACAGTGATGAAAGTGGGTCAAGTGATAAAAAGGAGACCATTTACGAGGCTTACGAATTAATGTACGCAAAATGGGTGAAAATAAGTAGAAAGAGTGAAAGATTGAAGGAAGAGAATCTCTCCTTAAAGAACACCATACAAGAGCTAGAAAAGATATTGATGTTGACGTTAGATGAGCTTGGTGAAGCTAGAATAAAATTGGTAAGTACTGAAAAGGGATTGAGGATGTTGAATGAAGGCACGGAAAAACTAGAAAAGTTAATGAAAAATAGTAAGGTTAAAGGGGATCTTCAAGGCATTGGCTATAAGGGTGAATGCCCTAAAGTGAATGAGAGAAGAAACATCGAGAAAGAATCAAAGATTTGTACCGATGTGTCATTTTTGCGAAGTTATCGGGTACATAAGGCTGAGATGCTACAAAATATTACAATGATGTTTCAAAGGGGTCAAAACTGAAAATTTAGACACTCTCTATTAAATTTTTAGCAACATCCCATAATATCGAAGCAAGCTTGGATTAGAAATGGTCAAGTAAAAGTATAAAAATGTAGTGAAGGAAAATCAAGAAAATGTACAGATTCACTATTAGTTATTGTTTGTGAAGTAACTGGTCAAATAGAGGACACGTCAGTTACTTCTGAAGAAGAAACCGATGATCGAGATAATGTGATGAGGAATAAGGCCAGGTTTGACATTTTTCGAGGGGTACAGGGATTGTGTGCTTTACATTTTTGAAGTTTTTTTGTTGTTTAAAAAAAAGATGAATCATAAAAAAATCTTCTTTAGTTCTTTAGTTTTTATGTTGCCATTGTCATCCTATCTTTTTAGTAGTTTGCATTATGACTTATTTTAGCTCCACTGAAGACTCTTTAGCTCTGTCATATGTATGGGTCTCTCTCTCGAGTATCTTTCTTTCTCACTACACTGGCAACACTCATCTTTATTTGCTTGGGTTTATGAATTTGATCAGTCTTATGAAGACGAAATTAAAGTAAGTAATGATATGTTGGCATGTGTATTGACTGGTGGTAAATTGTCATCTTGACATGCTTATGATTCTTCTGCTGCATCTATGATTGACTCTTATGATTATGCGTTTTGATACTGTTTTGTCTCAAGGGGGAGACATCAGATTGTTTGTGATGAATGTTCCATTCAGAGAGAGATTTTAAGATATATGTGTGACTATTTGTTGTGCTTTTTGGCATCTTTTTGTCCCAAGGGGGAGAAATTTGAATGATTGGATAATTATAATGTTCTTTGAAACCTAATGTTTGATTAAGAGGGAGCATTGTGAATTTCATCTTTATATGTCCAATTATGATTATTTATGTAGAGTTCTAGAATTTTGACAAAAATGATAAAAAGGGAGAGATTGTTAGGATATATCGTATATATCTTTTATTTAGTTTTGACATTTTAATTGGACATATAATATGTTGGCAAATTGAAATCGAACCTGCAAGATTTGTGGATTTTGTGGATTAATGAAATTAAAAAGATGAGGTTGTTGCGTGGTAGAATTAAAGTTGTGGTTATTTGATTGAAGTGAAATTTTTAGTGTGTCAGGGGATTTGTGCATATCTCCTAATAACAGTAGAAGTCTATCTCCAAGGTGCGTAATTATCTACGTTTCCTATCTACTGTAGATATCTATCTCTAGCGTGAATCTCTTATGTGGCAAAGGGATAGCATGTGTTAATTGATTAAGAAATCAACACTGTAGAAGTTAATTAAAATAGGAAAGCGATGTGCATGCATTAAATGTGTAGTGGCCTTGCATGGGAGATTTTTTAAAAAAAAAGAAAAATAGTGAGCAGTGGCCTTGCATAGGTGTCTGGAAAGAACATGCAGTGAGTGTTTTTTTTTATCAAGGTTGTAGTGGGTTTTGGAGCACATGTTGAGTGTTTGGATATAAATAGTGAAGTGGGTGTTATGTCTTGACAAGTATATACATGGTAGGTTTTGTAAAAGGCTGGGAAGTGAGTTAAAGGTTTTTTTTATTGAATAAAATATTGCAACAGTGAGTGGAGTTGTGTGAGTCACCTTACTTCTGGACAACTCTTGTGTGCTACTTTCATTGTTGTTTTTTTTTATTGCCAGTGTCCATTGGAGTTGCGGTGACTACAGTAACTGATTTACAGTTTAGCCTCTTTGGTGCTTGTATGGCATTGGCGTGGATAATTCCCAGTGCAATGAACAAGATTTTATGGTCTACTTTGCAGCAACGAGAAAACTAGACAGCCTTGGCCTTTAATGCTTATAACATTTTGGCATATAAACGTTTATATTTTGTGGTGACAATTTTCTGATCTATTACAGAGGAGCTGAACCGATTAGAAAGTTGTCTTCTTTTCTTTCTCAAATGTTTTCATTCTTGTTGAATTTTATTTAATCACTTGAGTTGTTTAGTTTGTTTCATTATTATTAAATATTGTTTGAGAAAATCCTCTGTCAATGTTAGTACGAAGTGGTCGTACTATTGTGTGTGAAATTCTTTCATAGAAAGAAAGGTTGAGAGATAGTATCAAGGGTTAAGTAGTATTAGCTCAGTAAAACCTTAGATAAATCTATTGTACTTTCGTGAAAGTATTAAATTAGGTGAGGGGCCTGTAGACGTAGACAAGGTGTGTCGAACTGCGTTACCAAATTTCTTATGTTGATTTATTTTTGGTCTTTTAATTTTTTTTGATTTTTTTGTTTGCTATAAATGAATCGGAAAGTTTGTGAAACAATTAACTCCTTTGATTTTTCAATAATATATAAAATAAGGATGAATTAAATATACAAGTGAAAAGTTTTAGACTATGTGTAAAATGGTAAAAAAAACTAAATAATATCAATTTGCTTTGTTATGCAATATCAATTTCAATATATACCAATATCAGAAAAAAAATTACTTTTCAAAAAAATCCCAAGAAATTTACTGTGGTTTTCATACGATTTAAAGCATTTTTTAGATATTATTTTTGTACATGTAAATTTTGTTTTAATCTAAATTAAATTTGTATAAATTATTGATATAAATCACAAATTAGGTAAAAAAAATTATTGGATTTAAATTAACTGCAAATTTAATCAAGGGCTTAATGTAATAATCCGAATTAAACTAAAGTTTATAGGTAAGATGATTGAGACATATTAATGACATTAAGTTTACATTCAGACTTCAAATCCCAATTTTAACATACTCCAAAATCATATAATTGGTGAATCTGGTGTTGTACATTTTCATATCTATCTATCTATACGAATTTCGTCATAACAGTAACAAAGATATGTGCATCTTTCTTGTTGAAGTTTCTCTTCCCTGCACAAAAAGTCAATAATTCAAGGAACGTGCACGACCTTAAAAATCATAAATTATTGGATTCAATGGATTTTACCTAATAAATACATCATATATTAGTCGAAATCCCGTTCCCATGTATGGTTCAAGTGAGTAGAATTCCCTATGTATGAAAAAATACTGTTTTAATTTTCACTCTCAAAATTGTGTTCTAGCTATAGTGGAGGACGACAATCATTAACTGAATTACACTTCGTCTAAATGACGTTAACCAGGACAGTCCCACCATATCATAATGCGATAATGAGATTGGTTAGCAAGTACAACACATATATATACTGAAATTGAAAAGGAAAAAAAATATATATATATTTATAAAAGAACATTTTAAATTGAGATTGAACATATATACATATAGTACTTGTCGAGTGCAATTTTCACCAACTTATAATTATATATCTTTAATTAATTAGTTTAAAAAATATATGACACCAGTGACATGCAGATCAAGCATTTTTGTTAACTAAAGCAAGAATGATATGTCATGCGAGCCCAAGATAAAGACGCTCGTACCGCTTATATCTGCATGCACCGTATCTCATGGAACATATGTCCTATCAACATCAGAAGTGATCATCGAAGATGGGGTTACACCTACCTCATCTAATTCTTCTGTTAAACGAAACAATTCTTAGGACAAAAGCCACTCTTTGTTTTCGTTGGAGTAATAATAATAAAATCCAAATGCCAACACTTGACTTGATCTATTCTACGATGTTCCCTCGTTAAAAATATATAAAACGACCTTTTAAGAGAAGGTATAACCGCCACAATCTTTCAGAGCCCACAATTACAAGCTACGCTAAGGCAAAGCTGAAAGGCGGCCACTACTACACTTTTCTCTTGGCAACATGTCTCACTCCATAATTGAGACAGTTACTAGAAACTCATTTCAACGTACCAACCTCTCTCTCCTTCTCTGAAAGCTCCTCTCCATCTTCTCATAAAACCTCAATCTTATGCCTTTTTCTGGTTTCCTTTGCATATTCCTACCATAACAACCACCACAACGGCTTCAGCGACCATCCACTTTATTTCCTTTTGTTCCAAGCTAAGTGGGTCGTCCCTTTAATGTCAATTACCAACAGTACTTAATCATCAAGTTCTTGGTATACCCTCTTGTCTTAAGAATGGATATCGTGGCGTTTTAGTCAGGCTAAACCTACTCTGGGAAAGAAACCCTTGCCCTATGGCTTCTTCGGGTGAATTTTCTATGAACATGCCGTCAGATACTGTAAGTTGACGAATAGTTGCCAAGATTTATTATATATTCATTCATTGCTCTTTAGATATTTATATAGCTTAGTTTTACATATATTCCTCTGTACGTCCTTGGTTGTTTGTAAATGCAGAGAATAAAGGTCAGTGGGCATCAAAAGAGAGAAGAACTGGAACAAGAGGTAGGCACTTTCAGTACTTATATATTAGAAGATAAATAGCTATAGTTCAATTCAGCAAAGAGAACAAAAACAACAGTGCTCTTGTTTTTGTACTATTACCAAACGTTAGAATTCAGAAGACAAGTAGCTACGAGAGCTCGATGGAGGTAATATAGGTATGGGTCCCCACTCACATATATGCAGAAGGAAGTTTATCCCATTCCCATTGGAACTTGAGGGCCACAGGAAACATCATTTGATTTCACATAGGCATTTCTAGGCCATCACCGTCATGGTACTTGCACTGGCAGTAACAACTAATGTAGAACTTGCATCTATCATTTTTTTTTTTTGGGTACAATGAAAACAGCTTATTGTGAGTTTCACATGGGGGGTTGGAGGCGGACAAACTGTGTAAAATAGTTACGATGTGCGGCTATGGTTGTGCTAATTATTCCAAATATAATCACAAAAAATCTTTATAAAAAAAGAAAATTACGAGACTAAAGTGCAAAATTTTAATCTAGATATTTGTCAGTAGCCTAGGAAATTATGTCAAATGCAAGAATGATATTGGATTAATTTCCATTTCTTTCCTGCGTAGCTTACTAATCAGAAGAAATAGATACTGATTATGGGAATCAACATTGCAGGTATCCTTGCTTCAGAAAATGTTGCAGCAAGAAGAAAAAGTGCATAGTGTTTTGGAGCGCATGAATAACAAGGAAGATGGAAGTGTTACATCTATCCCGAATTTTCTTCCTCCTAAGGTACGAAATGACCTTTTTTTTTTTAATTTTCTTCCTCGTCTTTAATATAAGGAACTTTTGGTAGCCAACTCTAGGAATCATTTGAGAAAGTCCAGACATTTGTGTTAGGAGTGGGATTAAATCAGACCTTATTGATCAGCGGAAACTTGTGGCTTATTGTCAGCTTCTGTGCTAAGGCAATAAAAAGGATGAATTTTGCTAGCTTTTTAATATTCCAAAATAAGTAAATACATCTAAACATTTGATTTGAGCATCCAACTCATTATTATGGCTCATTTTTTTCTTTATTTATGGATTTCTTATTTGCAATATGATTTTCCCATGTAGTACTATAACCAAGGTAAGTTTAATTGTTCAATGACTTGTACTTGTAGGCAAAGGAGCTCTTAAACGAGCTTGCCATGGTCGAGGGTGAGATAGCTCGACTAGAAGGCCAAATAAGCCAACTTAAACTTGGTTTGAAGAACGAACAAGAAGTCAACAAGGAAACAAAATCAAAGCGATGGCAACGTAGTGGGACTACCAGCAACCTTCAAAGCCACTCTCCATATGTTGTTAATCCAAGCCCTTTAAGCAAAAGCATGCAAGACAAGATGTCCCTTGAGACTAATAAGGCTTTACATTTCATAAGTAAAGCGATCAAAGGTGACTACAATATTAATGACTTCACTCTCCATGAGAAAATGGGATCCTTGAGAACGTTCTTTGATCAGAAGGAAAGCAACCACTACGAGGATGCTAAATTTCAGGAGAGGGTTCCAAGAAAAAGTGGGCTAATAAAGTCGTCATCGCCTATGCGAGACCTTAGATTTCCCTCACCCAAGGTACGCCTCCATTTTGTTGTCACCATTAGATTGTGCTTCATTCTTCAAGCTCAGATAGTTGAAGTTAACCATGTGAATAATCCTTAGCTTATTATACTTGCTGTATAATATGAATAATGGCATTGAGTGTGTGTTAAATTGGGATAAGGATTAAAACCATATTTTGTTACAGCCAAGAGAGAGGAATATGGAGCACTTATCTGAAAATTTACAGAAATCACTGTCGAGTTCAATTCTGTCAGAAGAAAATGTCCAGCAGTGGCCACCTAACAAACTGTCCGAGAACATTATGAAGTGTTTGAACTTCATATACATAAGATTATTAAGAACATCAAGAGCAATAGAACGGGAAAAGTCTGGTCCAATTTCGATGTCTTTGCACTCTTCTTTAATATCAAGAAGTTTCAGGGCTGAGACGCCCTTGAACTCGAAGTCGAGCATTGCATCACTGAAGATGTCAAGACAACAGGATCCTTACGGAGTCTTCAATGTGGAAGAGTCGATTCCAAGGGATATTGGTCCTTATAAGAACTTGGTTATATTCTCATCAAGTTCAATGGATCCAAAGTACATCTCAAGTTCCAGCTTTATTCCATTGCTAAAAAGGTTAAGGTATATTCGCTGTAACTCCTGCTGAACAGATTAATCATCTCTACTAAATTCAAGCGGAAACAGCATGCAGCACCAAATTCAGTGACCAAGTTTCAAGTACTTCATGATGATTTATGCTTATGTTTTAAATTAATCGTGAATTAATAATGATCTATTCTTGTTATATTTTCCAGAAAATATACAAAAACTGGATTCCAATATCAGAGCCATTATTATAACATGGTCGTGACACAAATTTGCTTACTTGTCCTTGTGTATTTGTGATCTACCTGCAGGGTGTTAATGAGTAATCTCCAGACAGTCGACTTGAAATTTCTCACTTATCAACAAAAATTGGCCTTCTGGATCAACATGTACAATGCTTGTCTAATGCATGTATAGTATGGAACCAATTTTAAGCTTACTATCAACATTTCTTCTGAGATTTACTTACCACATATATGATGCTGCTACTGATGCTCTGATCTACGAACAAGCTAGCACATATCAGGATAGCATGCTTAACATTCATTCTGGTCCTGATTTACTATGATTGTTGCCTATACATTTTCAGGGATTTCTCCAGTATGGAGTGCCCTCGGCGCCAGAAAATTTGTTTACTTTGATGAACAAGGTATTTCTTGAACTCCTTTTTTCAATGGTTAACCTAGCTAGTTTAAAAGATTAATACAAAGACAACCTCTGTTTCTGACAAAAAAATTAAAACTGAATCTATCATTTCTTCAAGAAAACAAGGAGGACGACCAGAATTGAAGACGAATATTTATAATAAGTTTGTAGTCCTAAGTGATTAGCGTAACTTTTTATGTTCTGAATCTAGGCAACTCTCAACATTGGTGGAAACACGCTCAACGCTTATGCAATCGAGCATTATATTTTGAGGAAGCCTGCATCTTCTAACAAGGTAAAATGACTGACTGAACCATGGTTGATTCCCAAGTTCTCCATATGAGGCCTATTCTTAGAAATTATAGCAATACTCATAGCAATCAAGTAACTAAATAAGCATGGCCTGCCTTTCTCGTATGGAGGTTCATCAAAACAATGAAAAGGACGATAAGGAGGCCATTGTTCGTGAACTTTATGGACTCGAGTCAATGAATCCTAATGTCACGTTTGCTCTTTGCTGTGGAACGCGTTCTTCTCCTGCAGTAAGTTGCAGAATCAAATTCCATCTTTACGTGGAAATCATTAATGGATTTAGTTTATTAAACCATCTTAATTTGCAGTTTTCAATTCCTTAATGAATCGATATACGCAGGTAAGAGTATACACAGGTGAGGGTGTTACGGCAGAGCTGGAGAAATCAAAGTTAGAGTATCTGCAAGCTTCCATGGTTGTAACCAGCACAAAAAGAATAGCATTCCCAGACCTTTTGCTACGAAACCTGCTTGATTTTGCCATGGATATGGACTCATTAGTGGAATGGGTTTGCCACCATTTGCCTACATCTGGGTCGTTAAGAAAGTCCATTGTGGACTGCTTCAGAGGCCATAACAGTGGCAAAATACCCACCGTTACCGTTGACAAGATACCTTATGACTTTGAGTTCCAGTATCTGTTGGCGATACAGAATTGATCGAGTTAGTATTATAATATATTTAGACAAAATAAGGTGCAATCTCGTACAGTAATACAAGTTAAAATATTCATGTCTTAGTGAACGTTCTACGATCTACAATCGCTCCACGTTCTTTGGTCAGTCACAATGGTACACCTTAGTAAGATCCGCCCAAGAACTTGTTTCTCCATTGATTTGCATGCAGACACGACCTGTAAACTTGTTTTCTATAGTTCTAACTCTACTGATTAGCACATATATGTTTAGTTCTATCTTATTTTGCATTCATTTGGTCGCTGATTGTTACATCCTTGACCAATTATATGCAGTCCATCTGCCGAATAAATTATATTCCGGCATGCCTGTCAGCCTAAACAGGGCAATATCGAGACAAACTAAGTAGTACGATTTCAGTAATATAGAATATGTTTCGGTGATGTACACGAGTGAGATGAATATTACCAAATGTCTTTAGTAGTATGCCCTAGTTAGTATTGTTGTTAGATTAAACAGTGAACTAATTCCTCGCTTATGATCATTTACACTTGATTCCTAATTGAATGCAGGATAAGGTGCAGAGATGTAGTCATTCACGAGTCACAAAGGCCCTTAACTTATGAAATTATGAAGCCCAAATTTAGAATAGCGAATTCAAGAATTCCTGGAACTGCGTAATGACTTACAGAAGTTTCTGTCTTGCACTATTGGATGATCTCAACTTCTTTAGCTTGATATTAATGTTTTCTCGTATATATAGACTATTCTCACTGTTACTATTTCTTTCTTTCCTAAAGTTTCAAAGGAGTTGAAATGGAACAAGATCATAGGGATTGAAATTAATCCTCATTCAAAACAGCGTTTTGAAAATTGCATGAATTTTGAGTACCAAGACAAGATTTAAGATACGTTTTGATACTATGTTAATTACATATATGAAGAGAAACATCGTAGCTTTATCCAAAATTTTAGACATTGGACTGTTAAGCATTCTTTTAAATGAATCCCCGTTAATCTTTGTTTCTACTTACTTGAAATTTAATAACTTAATTTGTTTATACTTGACTTGAAATTTAATAACTTGACAGAAGGCTGACAGCAAAATCCACTAACTTTTAAAGAGGAACGCACTTAAAAGAATAAGTCAACAGGACTATGCAACATACTCGATACACTACTATTTCAGTAGTTAACCATCGAACTTAAATTATATACACGGAAACTTAATATAGATAAATGAGAGAATGAAATCGTAGATTTACTAGTTTTAGTTGTATTTTCGCTTTCATTTTTTGATTGAAGGAAATTAACACGAAATTATAGATTAATTTTATAATTAATCAATACAATTGATTAACCCTAGAATTGCAACATTCTAGATTCAATAATTGTATGGACAAATACCTGGAAACTGTGGAACAATTGAATCCATTGTTGTTTTCTGTGAAACGAAGTGGTAGAGACGTAGAGGATTGACTACTGTTATTCCAAACCCTAATCGGTAAAAACACATACAATTCTCAATGGGGCGATTGTATTTAAGGTCGGCTAGCGGTAGGGTCTCTTATACATTGCAAAACATGGGTCAAGTCTACCCATCATAGCAAGCCGATGAATACAGGCCCAATGACATGTTTGAGAGATAATTACCAAGCCCAATTATCTTGACATCAAATTAAATCAAATTAATAGGGGTTTGTACAAAATTATGTTTATTATGCTAATCCACAAAAATAATGAAGAAATTATATCATTCTCTCACTTAGATAGCACAATATCAATGGATAATAGAAACAAATCTTCATATTAATATAACAATATGTGGCCACAATATGATATCAAAGTAGAGCCAACAATTTCTCAATCATAAGTTCAAAATGAGGTTACAAGTATCTCAACAGTATAGAAATCAGACCTGATAGGAGTACTGATAACATATATGCAAGATACCTATACCTTGATGACCTAAACAGAATGTGTCATAAGGAAATGCACACAAAATGGTGATCCGTTAGTGCAATTATAAACAAAATGGCCCAAGCATCCACCCAATATGTCAACTAAGATTTAACAAAATATCTCAAGACAACAAAATGAGACTAGGTACATAATGTCATATGTATACAAACAGTCAAATATATCTGTGCAGTATATCAATAAAGTATATGGTAATAACAATAATAGCAACAATTATAAGCAAAAGCCTCTAGATTGAATAACAAAATAGTCAAATACAATGTTGCTATCAAAAATTAACATCAAAGACAGACTCTCACTAATCCAAGGCATCAAAAGAACTAAATAGCCCCATACGAGTTACATGACTCACAAAAGCCTTAACAGCCAAGCATTTGGTTAGAGGATCTGCCACCATAAGATCGGTGGGTATATGCTCTATACAAGTCTGAAACTCCTTAACCTTCTCTCTAACAAACATATACTTTGTATCAAAATGCTTCGAACGCTTGGAATTCTTGCATATTTGAAAGAAGGCCACCACAATAGAGTTATCACAATATATAGTTAGATGTTTGGAAACACTCTCCACGAGATAAAGCTCAGAAATGAAATTCCTCAACCACATTACTTGTCGAGTAGCTTCATAACAAGCTACATACTCTACCTCTATAGTTGAAGTTGTTATAGGTGTTTGTTTAAGACTTTTCCAAGATACAGCTCCTCCAGCAAGCATAAAGATATATCCTCATGTGGATTTATGATTATCAAAGTAGTCACTATAATTAGAATCAGAATAACCTACCACCTCAAGGTGATCAAATATCCTGTAAGTGAGCATGTAATCCTTAGTATCTTGTAGGTACCTCAGAACTCGTTTCACAACTTACCAATGACCCATACCAGGGTTGCTCAAGTATCTCCCAAGTACATCGACAACAAAAGCAATATCAAGACGTGTACAAACTTGAGAATACATAAGACTGCCAACAACAGAAGCATATGAGAACTTTTCCATCTCTGACTTATTTTTATCATTTTGAGGACACTGGCTATTCGAGAATTTGTCACCCTTTTGAATAGGTGGACTATAAGGATTACAAGTCTTCATGTTGAATCTATTCATGATCCTTTCAATATACCTTTTCTGAGA
The DNA here is from genome assembly GCA_026413575.1 of Erythroxylum carthagenense. Lineage (NCBI taxonomy): Eukaryota > Viridiplantae > Streptophyta > Magnoliopsida > Malpighiales > Erythroxylaceae > Erythroxylum > Erythroxylum carthagenense. Next base: position 12,220,704 of record JANZLD010000236.1, read on the forward strand.
CAAACCAAGAATACCATGAGATTTATCACGATGAATTTCAATGCCCAAAACAAAAGAAGCATCACCGAGATCTTTCATATCAAAATGAGCTGTCAACATTTGTTTAGTCTCAGAAAGAAAACCCATATCATTACTGAATAAAAGAAAATCATCAACATTTAAGAAAAGAATAATGAATTTTCTCGCACTATTCTTCAAGTAAGTGCATTGATCATCAACGTTTTTTTTTAAAGCCAAAGGAGCAAACAATTTTGTCAAACTTTAAGTACCATTATCTGGAAACCTGTTTCAGCCCATAAATGGATTTTCTCAATTTACATACCATATGTTCCTTACCTTTCTCAACAAAACCAAGAGGCTGATTTATAAACACATCTTCATACAAATCACCATTTAGGAAAGCAGTTTTCACATCCATTTGATAGAGTTCCAAATCAAAATGAGTAACTAAAGCCATCATAATATGTAACGAACCTTTAGTAGAGACCGAGGAAAAAGTCTCTTCATGGTCTATACCTTCCCTCTGGTTATACTCCTTTGTAACAAGTCTGGCTTTGTATCTTTCTATCTCACCTTTAGCATCACATTAGTCTTAAAGACCCATTTACACCCAACAGTTTTACAACCACTTGGTAATTCCACCAAATCCCAAATGACATTCATACTTATAGAAGCTAACTCATCTTCCATAGCTGCCAACCATTGTGAACTACGAGAACCAGAAATGGAATCTTGAAAAGAAATTGGATCTGAGTCTTCAACTAAATTGAATTCATGCTCCTCCAAGTAAATGTAATAGTCTCGAAATTTAGAAGACTCGGTGGATTTAGGAATCCTTTCATATCTCCTAGGTGGAACTACAATTACATCTGGGACTTGAGTATCAATGCTAACCTATTGAGGTAAATCAACATCGTTTTCTCGATCAACAACTTCATCATGAATCAGAGGAGACTGAATTGCCTTAGGATAAAAAAAACAATAGGTGTAGGAACAACAACACGATCCTCTCTGAAATCAATGACACGAGACTCATGACTTTCATTATATTCCATGTCCGTTTCAAAATAGACAGCTTGATCTAATTCAATGACTTTAGTAGTATGATTAGGACAATAGAATCTTGAACCTCTTGAGCCAGTACAATAACCAATAAAATAACCTAAAATAGTTCTAGGATCAAGCTTCTTTAGCTACGGATTATAAGTCTTCACCTCAGTCTTACAACTCCACACATGAAAATGCTTCAAACTGGGCTTCTTTTCTTATATAAGCTCAAAAGAAGTCTTTAGTACAGATTTACTAGGCATATGATTGAGAACATAAACATAATTCTATCATTGATTTCATCCCTCTTTTATATTTCATTCTCATTTGTTTATTTTTTATCAAATAAAAAAAGTCAATTGTAAAATCCCTTTAGTCGTTGATTTGACAAACATCTAGGGGCAAGATCCCTCATGTCTCTGACTAGTTTTAAAGAAGCATATGGAAGGATAGGTTTCCATTTTCAAGCTATTTGGAAACCTTCGAATTGAATTCATTAATGAATTATATTCAATTACATTAATAAGACTGAATTGAATTCAATTTATACCGTTTGGAACAAATCCAGTAATATTATAATTGAATTCAATTACACCGTTTGGAACATAATCAAAATGAATTCAATTATTTCATATAACATTTTTACCCTTGACTAAAAAATATTAATTTTTTAATTATTATTATAAAATTGAAGAGGATGTAGTGCATAAATTGATACAATTTGATCACAGGATTTCATTATTTATTATTTATTTTTTTTTAATATCATATTTCTATAAATTTACAATAATAATTTCATAATTAATTTAAAATTACAATTTCCAAATATAAAAAACAAAGGAAAATTAATATGGTTATTAATCATATATAAATATTATTTATCAGGCAAAAATGGGTAAGAAATTCCCATGTCCTTGTTGGAGCACTGCTTTGAGGGTGTGTGTGACGTAAGAAGCTTTGCCCTTTTAATATTATGGAGACCGCAGCAAAAATACAACCATCCTCCGATAATGTGGTGTTAGGGCAACAAGTCAATCATTGAATTCAATTCTGATGCTTGGAGGAGAGAATTCAATTTATAAAAGGGATGAGTTTCAATTACATGCATGAATTGAACTAATCACATTTTTGTGTTTCCAAACAACTAAATTGAATTCAATACTACAATGAAATTCAATTAGGGTGTTTCCAAACAACCTATTTATTGGCCTGGTATTCCTCCAGAAGCAAGTACAAATACTATCATGATTGGAAACATACTGAATCATCAGTCATTTGCAAAAAAAATCTAAACCAGAAGTTGTTGTAGAAAAAGTTGTAAATGATAACATAAACTTCACTTTTATAGAGGTAATCTTCTGAGTAAGGTCTATATAAATTATTATTAAACGGCTTTTATATAATCAAACTAAAATTTATATCTAAAGTGAATTTAGAGAACTATTTGAAGATTCAACTGGTTATAATAGTAATTATTAAATTTAAGTCTATTATTATATTAAAAAATTATAGGTCATGATTAATCTAAATCTTATTTTTATATTGATTATGCCAAAATTTTAATTTATAATAGGTGATTGTTAAGTCCAAAGATATACTTGAATTCTTTTTCTAATATGGAGAACATGCTTCCTATAGAATAACGGTTGACAATCTCATTTTAAATTAATGATGGTGATTTGTTGCTTTATTAAAATAATAATGATAGTGGTGAAATTCAATGCCAAACAAACACATCCTTTCCTTCTTTGTTTACAGATAATTTAAGTCAGCACATGAACTAAACATGGACTAAAGCCATAACAAAATTGTTTAACTCCACAAGGAAAAATTGAGTCAAGTTGGAATGGTCAATATAATATGCCCAGTGTCTTTGTTCAGATCATATCATCTTATGATGCCTAATTCCACCAGTTGATGTTGCTTTATTAGTCCAACAAAAGATGTATTAACTTATATTAAGGTTACCTATCAATGCTTAATTTGATTAGTCCAAAATTTTATTAATTTATACTAATTTTTCTAGTTGTCTTTTTACAATTTAACATGTAATCACAAATTGTCTCACTCTACTCTATTTAGTATAAAAGTTGCAATTTTTAATCTCTTCACTATATTATAAATATCCTGTAAGTACCATTAACAATATACTATTAAGCAAATTCACGTAAATGCAAGCTTTAAGTATGAGCAAAAGAGTCTAAGGTATATAACTATGATTTTTCATGAGATTTTTTAGAAGAATCTGGATGTCATTTATAATATCTAAATATTCATTAAAAATTTTGTATAATAAATATTAAAATGTATAAACTTTTCTTTTGGAGATCCATTTTGGAAAGATAGTGAAGTCTCTTAGGTTTTACTTTCCTCTTCTTGGCACCTAACCCCAATTGCCAAACTTCCAATTCCTCTTTATACCTAACTCGGATCACCCTTACACTACAGAAAGGGGATTGATTTTTTTGTTCTTAAGATTGTTAATTCATCTAGCAGTTTTTATGCAAGAACCTAGAGGGATGCTGAAGCATGGTTATCAAAAGTTTAATTATTGCAGTTGTCTGTGACTGTACTTCTATGGACCATATTCTGATGTATATACATTTATGTTATTTTTTGGCTATTTGATGAGGTGCATTTTAATTCTTTGACAGGATTGTAGATACATTTAATCTTTTAATTTGTTTGCCTAAAGAGACCCATATATGGTGTGCTTCTTGGGATCTGATGGGGCCTCTTTTGGAGACATTCTACTATTACTTTAAAGATGAGCGTCGTGATTCTTCTCTTAATCTCCTTTAAGAAAAGGATCTTTGGGGAAATGAGGCAGTGCATCCAATGCATCTCATAACACCATCAGGCAAAGGAGACTCACAATATGGACTACGAGTTGAGTTTCATTGGACCCCTTTTTGATTTTCTGCAGACACTTGATGAGGACAAGGTAACTGAACATTTAAGGGAGATGAATGATAAACTTAAAAGAGAATAGTATAATCCTCTGTATGACAATGGTGAAGTTGTCACCATTATGTATAAGGTATACCTTAGTCTAGATATAAAATTTATTGGTATATATTGTGATTCTTCTTTCAGTGGCAAAAATAAGCATATGTGTTGAGATTCCTGGGATGAGATTTTTTTTCCTCAAATCAAGGCAGTGAAGAAAGAATGGAACTAATTCTTTGTATCTGATCAGTTAGCTCGCAATGACTAATTTCGATGACCAACCAATCCTTTAACTTCATTCCTTGTCCTGCTTCTTTTATTTTAGAGTTACATGAGGCAGATTTTGATAGGGCTTCATTAATGTCATGTAAATCAAGTAATCTATCGTGATATTAAAGGTTGTCAAAAGAAGAAAATCTATTTGGTATTAGGTGGTTTCCACATCATAAGGCCTAGGTAGTGATTTGAATTTCTCTGCGGGGACTAATCTTCTTATAGACAATGAGGTTTTGGTTACTTATTTTTCTTATATAATGGTTGAGGTATGAAGTTGCTTTCATTGATATGAACAAATCTACCTAGTCGTCCTAGTTAGTTGTATTTTTTTTGTAATCTCAATATTTATAATTTATAAATTGATTTCTGTATTTATTATTTTGTCTATAAGAATTGTTCAGGCTGCAATTAAAATTTTGTATACGAAGAATATTCTTTTATTGGTATAATTTAATAATATTTTACTTTTTATATACAATGTTTTAAATTATCAATTATTTTTGTGTAATAAATTAACAATAAAACTAATCTAAATATTATATACAATAATATGAATTAAAAATTCCATAAATAATTATAATTAACATGGTATATCATTTTGTTAAAATTAAGATTTGACTACATTTTATAAAACGTAACTAAAAACATTTGGCTATGTTTTCAAAATTGTAGGTAAAAATTTTTGACTACTTTTTAAGAAACGTAGCTAAAAGTTAAAAATTAAGCACAACTAAAATGAATTGGTGATGATTTTATAGTAACAGAGAAAAAGTGATGGCTTTAAAGGTTTAAAACCAAAGAAGAACCGAGATTTTTGGGTTAATAGGAAAAATCATATAAAGCTACTAAAGTCATCCACAAAAATAATAAAATAACAAAAAATAGAAAGGAAAAAGCGAGATTAATAGATCTTTCCATCAATAATTTTTTTTCCTCTTTGAGAATTTTAATCCTATAATCCTTATATTAGAATTGTGTTTGTTTATCCTTTTTTCACTGGGTCAAAAGGTATCAGAGTTTTGTGGCTCACAAAGCTTATTCTTTTAACAATAGCAAATAATCTTAATGATGACGTTTAAAGATTACCCGATATTTAGAGAAAAATCAAAGAGCACAGGATAACTATTTGTAATATTGAATAACAATTAGCTATAATTATGATACAATTACAGACATTAATACGAGGTGACAATAGTTGAAGATTTAAAGGAATAGCTAACAAGAAAGTTACCATTGCACAACCTCAAATTTTATCACCTTTTCTAAGAGTTGATGATTTCAACAATGATGAGGCAACCATCCTTAGAGGAGATCATCATAGACCGAATAAGGAAGAATGTGAATGCCCCAAAGAAGGAGAAGTTAGCTTTGTTGGAATTATTAGGAGATTGATCATTTCCAAAATATAGCATAAAGATCAGGCAATGACACCAATTATTTCACACTAGAGCCAAAGGAAATCTTTGTGAGCTAGGTGGTCAAGAAGCTAAAGTTATTATGTAGTCTTACCTTAATCCCTAAAACATCATTTGGATTGTAACCATTAGTGATATCCGAGTCACAAAAAGGGGCAAGGTATCATTCTCTATTGGTAAATGCTTGGATGAACATTATTGTGATATTGTTGATATGGATGTATGTCAAATTTTGTTAAGTAGACCATAACAATATGATATGGATTCATATCACTTGGGTAGGGAGAATATTTATCAATTTGTGAAGAATGATGTAAAGTATAAGTTAATATCTATAGGTGAAAAAAATTGTTGAAACCTAGTGGGATAAAGAAGTTATTGTTATAAATGGTAAATAATAGGGGAAGTTTTGTGAGTGAGATGAAAGAAACAAGGAAGGCATGATTGGTGATAGCGAAAAGGGAAAAAGAGGGTGAAAAGGGAGAAGATGAGATTCCTTTAAAAGTATAACCAATTTTAGAAGAATTTGGAGAAGTAATACCCAATGAGCTACCTAATGGATTACCTTTCATAAGAGATATCCAACACCACACTGATTTAGTTACTGAGGTTAGTTTGCCTAACATACCTCACTACCTTATGAGTTTAAAGGAAAATGAGATCTTGAATGAGAAACTAGAGGAACTAATTAGGAAGGTGCATATTAGAGGCAGTATAAGCCTATGTGCAATTTATGTTTTATTTACATCTAATAAAGATGGTAGTTGGAGGATGTTTGTGGATAGCCGAGCCATTAATAATATTATTATTGAGTTTAAAAGTGGTAATCATCATATTTGAATTAGGCTTAGAGATAAGCAAAGAACTACATTTAAGACTAAAGATAAGTTGTATGAATGGTTAATGATGCCTTTTAGGTTAATCAATGTTTCTATCACTTTTATGATTTTAATGAATCAAGTGCTTAAACCTACTTTAAGTAAGTTTGTAATTGTGTACTTTGATGATATGCTTATCTATTTTTATCTAGAACTCTTTTTAAGAGGAATTATATTTTTTATTCTATCTAGAACTTTTCTTAAGTTAATTAGAATTTTTGACTTTGTTTAGAATTCTTCCAAATATAAATCAAGATTTATGTAAACCTATTTAAACAACTTTTGAGGGGGAATAGAATTATCTATCAATACATTTTTTTTACTTTGTGAGGATTTTTATCATATAAATAGTAGATTAGAATTGTGTTTTTTTTAACTATTCCCATCGTGTCACTTTGTAAATTCATATTTTTTGTATCACATGCACTATAATATTTAACATATTTTTTTCTCTAATAAACCTATCAATTAAATATGAGAATTACGGAGGAGGAACAAAAGAGACAACTATTGGTTGTAGCTATTGGCTGTAGATATTGACTGTAGCTTGCTATCAAGAAATTAAAATGCAAAACAAAGTATGATTGTGAAAAATAAAGAATTAATAAGCCATCTAAGTAAGATTAGTGAGAAAGAGCATAAATAGACATACTATATACATAATTGCAAGTAAAAATATCTATCAACATCACTTTATTTTCTAATAATGATGAAAGTGTATATAGTAACTCTTGGATTTCTTCATTGTAACAAAAAATTTGTCACTACCCAAGTAAAATGAGGTTAATTCATAGAAAATGTGAATTTAAAGTGGAGATTAAATATGTAGCATAAGTGAAATAGGTCAAGATAGAGAGAATATGAAAGAGATAAAGAACCAAAAAGAAAGCTTTTTTTATTAAAACAATGTCATCATAAAAGGGTTATTTAGAAACATGGTTAGTTAAGTTAAATTAGGATAAATATTAAATTAAGATTATTTAAATTTAATTAAAGTTAATTTTAAATTAAAATGATAAAGACCTTTGTTTGTAACATGGAAAGAATTAGTAAAATTTGTTATTTTGTTTCAATCCAATAATCCTGTAGGAGATGAACTTTAGTTGTAATTGAATAGTTGCAATTTATTTTCCAAATTTAGACTTAGTCAAATTTTTATTTTTTTCAATTCAATAATCTAGTAAGTGGTGGTCTTTGGTTGAAACTAGATAGTTGCTATTTGTTTTCCAAATTCTTACCTTAGTTTGTCAAGGTTAGATTTCAGTTTAGGACTATTTAAGTAATCTGGGTGGTTCTCAAGGGGCGTGCAAATAATTATATATTTGAACCTTCTCCATAACACTTCTTTTCTCCTTTACCCAAACTTCTCCGCATCAACTGGTATTAGAGCCACTTTCACTGGACAACTCACTAGGTTTTTTATCCATATTACTAACAAATAACCTATATCTTTGTGATCCATACACTCCTTATTTTTCTACTATTACCATTCATATTACTCATCTTTCAAATAACCTACAAATTCTAAGTTACAACCATGGATATTCATAGAAAACCTAATATGGAATTTCACAATACGTTTATTAAAATTTTAGTCCAATACAAGTCTAGTTTTGATCAAATTAATGTTACTTTACAAACTATATTAATAGAGTTATAAGGTTTACAAGTTTCTCATGGTACCCATAATACCCTAATAGAGATTAATCCATTATTCCTAAGAGACTCCTCAAATTTGCAAGATTCTTCACGTCCCAATAACCTTAATGACCTTTACCAACATCACCTTAAGTTACAATTCTTGAATTTCAATGGGGAGGATTCAATTCGCTAGATCTACAAGGCAAATGATGGTTGGAGATTATGTGTAGACTATCAGACTTTGAATAACATAATAGTCCAAGGTAAATGTCCAATTATAGTTATTAATGAACTTTACTATACCATTTTTTTTCTCCAAATTGGATTTAAGGGTGGACTTTTATTATATTTGGGTGCAAAACGAAGACATTCCAAAGGCAACTTTTTGAATTCACGATTGATGCTATGAATTTGTTGCCGTTTAGGCTTACTATCACTTATGCAACCTTTAAAAGCCTCATGAATGACCTCTTCTACCCATATCTTTGAGATTTTATTTTGGTATTCTTTGATGATATTTTGGTGTATTTAGAGACATCGTATGAACATATCCCACTTTTTTAAGTATTCCCACTATATTATTAGCTACTAATTATCGATCAAGGAAGAAAATTTTAGCTTTGGTATTCACAGGTAAATTATTTGGGCCATATTATTAATAAGCAAGAAGTGGTCGCTACCAACAAAACTACAAGCAGTCTTTAAATGGCCAACACTAACAATGTTACAGAGCATTCATGTGTTCCTCATATTAGTAGGGCATTACCATAAATTCATTCACCATTTTATGAGCATTATAGCGTAACTAGTGCAATTATTTTCTAAGGAAGGATTTAAGTGGAATGAATCACCCGAGTTAACTTTCAAGCAATTGAAAAAAGCACTAATATGGCTAGTAGTACTGTGTTTTCCATATTTCTCTCAATGCTTTGTGGTTGAGTCTGATGTAAGTGGGATTAACATTGGAGCAATTATTTCTCAAAAGGACAAATAGTAGCTTATTATAGTGAAGCTTTAAATGGTTCAACATAATTATTGTCTACATATGAGAAGGGGATGTTAACCTTTGTCAAGGTTATTTAAACGTGATGCCCTTATTTATTAGGCAAACCATCTGTTGTTTATACAAACCAAAAGAGTCTTAAGTATCTTCTTAGGCAGTGAATAATGTCTCCATTGTAAGCCTTGTGGTTATCTAAGATCCTAGGATACAATTACAAAATTGAGTATAAGGATTTGAGAATCTACCTGCTAACTCCTTATTTCATATAGTTGAGTTTCAGCTCTTATCCATTTCAACACCTTATACAAATTGGTGGATAATGTTACAAGAAGAAATGAAACAAGATTTTTTATAAGAATATTTCCCAAACACAGTCATCTAGTTAGTTGATACAACAAGATAGGGTATGGTTTATAAGTGGCAAGGTTTATCTGAGTTCCACTTTAACTTTAATTTGTAGACTGTCACTCATCCCTAATGGGAGGAAATTTTGGGTTTCATAAAATATTATCTCACATTAAGGTTAGCTTCTTCTAGCCTAACATGCGCTAGAAGGTAAAAAAGGTTTGTTTACAATAATGTAAAATATGTCAATGATATAAGGCTGATTGTATGAAACTAGATGGGCTACTTCAACCATTTCCAATTTCAATTTGGATATGGACAAACGTATTAATATACTTTATGAAAGGTTTGTCGTCATTAAATGGATATAAAGACATCATAGTGGTGGTCAATCACTAGACAAAATATGCTAGCTTTGTAGCTTTAAAGCACCTTTTATTATTGTCATTATGAACAAGGCATTTATAGCAAATTTGATTCGACTTCATAGAATCATAACCTCCATTTTTGGTGATCAAGATAAGGTACTTATTAGTTCTTTTTATCAAGCATTGTTTTAGTTACAAGGAATCTTTGTATGAGTTTAAGTTACCACTCTTAGTTAGACAGGAAAACTAAAGTAGTGAATCGCATATTAGAATAATATTTAAGATCTTTGCAGGGGACTAGCCGTAGAAGTGGTTTGAATGGATTAATTGGGTTGAATTTAACTATAATGCATCAATCCATTCTTCAATTAAGAAGCTATTCATGGTATTCTAGGTTGTTTTTGTGAGCTACGACGTAATCTCTTGATAGCTCGTATTCTAGGTTGTTTATAGGGATTGTCATCACACATTTGTCTATTCAATATTGTAGATATGCATATTAGAAATTTTCATATCACTTAACATTATCATTTAGTAGTAATATTTCATCTTTACATTTATATGATAATCCAAAAGAAATCTTACAAATAAATTAAATTCTTAGTTACAAACTGTTGAGAAATTACAATTTCCTTCATTACATATACAATCATCTTTAACAAAAAAGATTCATTCCAAAAGTACATTTACTACTGGTGGTTTACCTTGGTCCTTGCGGCTGATCTCTGTGCTTCACTCTTATTACTTGGACCTACACAAATTAACACTCATGTTAAGCTTGAAAGCCTAGTAGGGAAACACTTAATTTGGATGACTACTCACAGTAGTCATCTACTAAGTACAGACACATTCATGAATATCTTAAACTCATATAAATAATGATGGCATAATTAATAAGGTATATAATGCAAATATGCCTCAATATATTATTCATATACCATAAATTCACATTTATAAGCCAAATATTGATATTCAGTGCTTGTCAAGACAAATTATTCATACTGTTATGTTGTACCTCTTATTTATAACTATTTAATTTACTTTTTGTATTAGGCTTGAACATTCCTGTGGGTATCGAACTATAGTTACCCATAGGTAACAAACTATAGATACCCGAAGGCAACTAACTATAGGGACACTATAGTCTCGAAATGAAGACACCATTGATATCAAACTATAGTAGCTGCACTGTAAACCTATAAGCATGCCTGTCTATCCACCATCAAGACAATAAAGCAAGTATTGTAACATTTTCCTTTAATCATTTAGTCATGTTTCTCTGTATACATTCACATAATTCCAGTATATAAATTCCTATACATCATTTAAATATAAAGCATGTTAAATTGTACTTGATTATATTCATAAAATTAGTATGCAAACTTGTATAGTCATATTATACACATATTAGTAATAAATATACATATAAATCATCTATATACATGTAAATTTCATTTAGCATGTATTATGTTCAATTTTAAATTTCAATGTTTAATCACCCAATTCACATATGGTAAGTCGTATTTTATTTATTTCTAGGTGTTTGCAAAGTTTATAAACATCTAAAAAGATTTATATGTGATTTGATAAAAATTGGAAGCGAAAAACTCAAAGTGGTGCAATTTGAACTAAGCACATGGTGGCAAATCGAAGGGCACATGGTGGGGAAGAAACCCCTCCCTACTGTATAGTTATAAAAATGGGCAAACAAATCAGTTCAGAAGCAAATCACATGATGGGAAGGATTTCTTACCCCTCGTGTCTCCTGTCCAGAATTCATACCTCCATTTTTTCCATAATTTTCATATAGAATACGTTCTAATTAGAATTTGAGGTCTTTTAGACATTTGTTTTCCTTAGTTTCCATAGCATCAAACATGAGGACATTTGGATGTTTAAATAATGAGATATGCTTAAAACATTACAAGCTACTCCAAAACAGGGACAACAAGAATTAGGTTCAGGTCTCTTCTAGAGATTTTAGTGCTATGTATTAAGTTTCATCTCCAATTGGAATCACCCAATTTGGAGGTTTGTAGGCTGAGTGATGTCCAGAACAATGAAACTGGTTCAAGTGAACCTAAGACAAAATTCTACTAAACGTTACTCTCTTATCATATTCAACCAAATCCATGCAAAGTAATACGAAGACATCATTCCAACAACCATTCTATGTCCAAATTAATCTTTGTACACATTCAAACATGTGCAAACAGAAATTAAACTAAGTATAGTCCTAAACCTTAAAATTGGCCAACTAGCTCTTCTAGTGCTTTTCCTTCTCTTACCCTTTAGCTTTGCTTAATTCACCAACTAGAAACACTACAAATACACATCTCATTCCCAATTCCATCTTTATAATTCCATTTCTTTATAGCAAAGCGAGAAAAGATAAAATGAGGAGAAAAACTACTAGCCTTTACCTTGATTTCCACTTAAAATTAGCTTGATTCCTTATACATATAGAGTGATGTGATTAAGAAGATGAAATGGAAAGGAAAATCTGAAATTAAAACCCCAAAATGCACCATCCCTCCCTCCTTTCTTATATACTCATTTCATAAAATCTTTATGATTACACACATGCTTCAATCCTATTGGACTATATGTTGACTTTAGGCAAATTTCACATTTGACCCTTCTTCTTCCTTTAGTTCCCACATTCGTATATAATATCATCAATTGATTTCATTCTCATCCATATTTCACGTATAATTATGCAAGTCTGTGCCGAAATGAACAAGTTACCAATTTACCCCTGTCTTTTATATTAATTACCACTATGTCCCTTACTATACTTTGATACACTTAATTCTTTATGTTCACTTCTTAATACACCCTATGCATGCTATAATGCTTCTAGGGTATATGTTGGTGCCTTACAACATTCCTTCAGTTTCAATTAAAGTTCCTCAAGTGATAGGTGATTTTGTAATCCTTCCTCAACGTAAAGTTGTACTTTATCGACAAGTTGTCAATAAAGGGAAATACTATCTAAAATATGAAGTTTTAATTAAATGGAATGCTATTTGAGAAAATGATTAGCAAGTTAACAAGACTTATCCAACTTTTAACATTATGAACAAGGATTCTTAAAGGGTGAGGATTGATATAGACCTCTGTTTATAACATGAGAAAACTTAAATCAAATTTGCATTTTGTTTCAGTACAATAATTTAGTATTAGCTAGTCTTTAGTTATAGTTAAATAGTTACGATTTATTTTCTAAATTCTTAGCTTAGTTTGTTGAGATAAGTTGTCAATCTAGGACTATTTTTGGTAATCTAGATTATTCTTAAAAGGAGATGTGAATAAGTATATATTTGAACATTTTGTGGAACTTTTCTTTTCTTTTTTACTCAAACTTCTTTATATCATAAAATTAATTATTGATAATTAAAATTAAAATTAATTAATTAATTAGAATTTTAGTTTAATTTAAAATAGGAGGATTTATAGACATTCATAAGATTACATTATAAATCTTGTATAAATAATAAAAACATATAAAAATGCTACATTAATATTAATTTAAGACTTCACTGATAAAGATATAATCTTATTAATAATTTGATAATTTTAAAAATATTATAATTTCCTTTAAGTACTCCAAAATATTATGTTTTAATATATATTTCAGTATAATTCTAAAATATTATGATTTAATATGTATTTATAATTTTCTTTAAGTACTCCAAAATATTATGTGGTAATATATATTTCAATATAATACTAAAAATTATGATTTAATATGTATTTATAATTTTCTTTAAGTACTCAAAATATTATGTTGTAATACATCTTTCAGTATAATCCTCAAATATTATGATTTAATATGTATTTAAGTGTAATATTAAAATTAAAAATAGACTTTGTAGTTTGTACTTTTAAAAATCCGATTATTACGATGTATCACGTCGAGTAGAAAATTTGGTAGATGAAACGGGAAGAGATCAATGTCGTTTTGAAAAGGAATGATCGTATCGGTACTCTATCGAGTGACAGGAAGCGAACAACATTGTTTTATCCAAACTGCGAATTAGTTGGTTGTGAAGCTTCAGCTTCAGCTTCAATTCGATGGCTGCTTCAGTTGTAGTAAACCAATATCTGCTCTGCTTCCCAAGTTCAAGGAATTCAAGATCATGTTCGTGGCTCCTTCACAAAACCTGCTTGTTGACTCCTCATAGGAACATTCATTTCTCTCTAGCTTCGTCCCCTTTTTCAACATCCTTATCTTCTACTTCCCAGTCCCCTGAGGCCAATACACAGACTGCGGAATCTTGTGTCAATCTGGGTCTCTCTCTCTTCTCCAAAGGACGGGTGTTGCTTTTTTCTCTTTCACCCATCTCTTTTTCTTCTGAAATGCTCTCACCTCTTACTTTTTAGTGTAAGCTTGCGAAAGTTCAAGCTTGGTTCTTTTTCGTTTATATTGTCTTTAAAACTCGCCCTTTTAGGTGGCTAACTCTGAAAAAAAGAGAAAGATTGCTATTTTGGGACTTCAAACACAATTCACTGTGCTACATAGAAGTAGTGTGGAACTCTTTTATTGTGAAATGAAATATTGTCCCCAGTTTTGATGATGCGGTGATTTTCAGGTTAAAGATGCTTTAGTCCAGTTTGAAACAGCACTTACATTAAATCCCAACCCAAAGGAAGCCCAAGCTGCTCTCTATAATAAAGCTTGCTGCCACGCCTACAGGTAGGGATTTTCATGTTCTAGCAAAATCCTTGTTCAGTTTGCTTGTAATGTACTTTAAAATGATGTCAAATATTAGTGTTAGAGTTTCTTCGTCCTTGAAATTGATTCCAGTTTCAACTGCATAGATTAATTGTTAATCTAAACATAAACGTAGAGTACTCTTTACTGGCCGTCCATCAACTGCGTTTGCTTTTATGATTTGTGTTCTCAGATTACTTGCTTTCCATCCACTCTTTTAGTATGAATTATAATATGAGCTGGAGACTGGTACGGCGTTCTTTTTCTATCTGAGCCATGATATGTAGCGAATAATATATTTACATTTTGCTTGCTAGATCTGATCATGCTTCTCTTTCACTTGTGTTTTGCAAAAGAGGGGAAGGAAAGAAAACTGCCGATTGTTTGCGTATTGCTTTAAGGGACTATAACCTCAAATTCGGAACCATTCTAAATGATCCTGACTTGGCCACCTTTAGAGCTTTGCCTGAGTTCAAGGAATTGCAAGAAGAGGTCCCTTACTCAATCATGAAAATTACCGTTTTTGGCATGTCAAGTTGCAAACTGCATAGGCTACTAAATTATATGCTTGAGATAGTTTACCAAATCTAGGACCATAATTTACCATTGTATTTGAAGTCAACCAAAGCCAGAGATTTGATCACGTGTGTTAATTGTTGAGTTTACACTTGCACTCACACTTTGAAATTTCATGTTATATTTACAGGCTAGGTTGGGTGGGCAAGATATAGGCTCCAGTTTCCGTAGAGATCTGAAACTAATTAGTGAAGTCCAAGCACCATTTCGTGGGGTTCGAAGATTCTTCTATTTTGCATTCTCAGCAGCAGCTGGAGTTTCAATGTTCTTTACCATCCCAAGGCTCTTTCGAGCAATTAAAGGTGGTGATAATGCCCCTGATCTTTTGGAAACTGCTGGAAATGCTGCCATCAATGTAGGAGGTAATAGTGAAGAAATTGAGTATTACTATTAAATCTATAGTCCCATAACTGTGGTATTCTCCATTTGCTAATTTTCTAGAAATTAATATTTAAAAATTACTTTCTACTACAGGATTTCTAGCTTGCTTCTTAAAATGATTAAGTTCTTGGATCAGTAATCTGCAGGTATCATTGCTCTTGTGGCATTGTTTTTTTGGGATAACAAGAAAGAAGAAGAACAAATTGCACAAATCACCAGAGATGAAACTCTATCAAGGTTACCTTTGCGTCTTTCCACTAACCGGGTTGTTGAGCTTGTCCAGCTTCGAGACACTGTTAGGCCAGTTAGTATCAACATGTCTCTTTCTCTCAAACTATTTACAGCATGGTTCCAATTTGACAGAAGAAAGCCAACTTTTAGAAATCAATTTGTCTCCATTACTATTTAAACTGTTAAGTACATTGCACCTGATTGGGGCTTGATTCAGGTAATCTTAGCGGGCAAGAAGGATACTGTTAACTTGGCCATGCAGAAGGCAGAGAGGTTCAGAACTGAGCTACTTAGACGTGGTGTTCTTTTGGTCCCTATTTTCTGGGATGAAGTCAAAGCACCGGAATTGCAGAAGAAAGGCTTTGGTGTCTCGTCAAAGGCAGTCATGGCTCTTCCTTCTATTGGGGTGAGCTACGGAGGTTCATAATGTTCTGCCTTTCCCTTATACCCCTAAGATTAAGCCTTTTTTATTGGATATGGTATAGGGATGCTGCTTTTAGTTATTTCAGCCCTGATTTGAGCTTTGTTTTATCATGATAGGAAGATTTTGAAAAACGAGCTCAATCCGTAATTGCAAAGTCAAAGTTGAAAGCTGAAATTCGATTTAAAGCAGAGGTGGTGTCACCTGCAGAATGGGAAAGGTCTGTTGAGGTTTTCTTTCATGTACACGAATCTGTAGTGTTAGTTGCATTTTACAGATGAACAGGCTGTGGCATATGCCTATCTACTGTCTTGTATGCTGGGCCTCTAGTATGATTCTAATATTGGCAGTGCTTAATCTGAAACTTTTTGTATGTTTTTTCACTTCTCTACTGGACTGTGATCTCATCTAGTAGTGGTTTTCCAAAACCCATTTAGGTGGATAAGGGATCAACAAAAGTCTGAAGGAGTTAGTCCAGGTGAAGATGTCTACATAATTCTGCGCCTCGATGGTCGAGTTCGAAGATCAGGGAAGGTAAAGTAAACTTTTCATCTTTTGGTCGAGTGATGCAATGGTTAAAATTTTGGAAAGTGATGCTATACATTATGCAAGAGCTACAAGTCGTACACTAGAAGATCAAACCTTGTTCAAGCCTGAGATTGGTTCAGGATTGGCTTCTAACTTTCCCTTTCACAGTTATCAACAATAATACTCACTCTTCTAGGGCTGAGAACTGAAATATATGCTATGTGGTCCAATGGTTATATAAGTCAGGCGTCATGTATGCCTTCAGAGTGGCTATTATCTGTTCAAAGAGTAAGCATTTCTTTTGATATGTGAACTGCCATCAACTTCTATGAATTGATGCAAACTTGTTATCTCAAGCACCATATCTTTATTACAAAATTTAGATGATTGGTCGCCAATGAGCCTATTACTTACGCAGGGCATGCCTGACTGGCAACAAATTGTGAAGGAGCTGCCCCCAATGGATGCGTTGTTAAGCAAGCTAGAAAGGTAGAAGTGCCTGATGTTAAATCTCCAGAGAATTGTGGACGGAGCAAGCACCCCCTTCTTCTCTCTTTGTTATTGTCACTGCCTTTGTTATGCAACTCCTTTGTTCGTCTTTTTTTCCCATATTTTCTCTATTGTATACCGTTTTGATATAGAAGTGATTTCATAAAGAAGCTTGTTCTGGTCGTGGCGTTGCAGAGAATTTATTATTCTACTCGCCGTAACCAGAATATATCTTCCATTTTAAAGCGTTATTATGTGGTAAGCTCACAATAATCAACCCTTGGCATATGGTACCTCGGTGTCGGCCAGATTAATTGGTTTCTTGTTCTAATATTGTTATTCTCTTCTGGAGAATATTATTGTGATGTAATGCAAAATGCACTTGAAGATTTGACATTAGTTAGTGATTCAATTTTAACAGATTTGATTAAAACACATTAGTTATTAATAATAACATCTGTAACTATGTAATACGTACGAACATGTTTAGAATTTTATCGGACGTCTTCAATGTATGTCAATTTCTGCTTTCAATGTATGTTTTAGCTGTTGAAGAATCATGCTGAGAAATTAATATTTAGTTAATAATATAATAAATCATGTTTAAACTTGTTTAGCAAACTCTTCAAATATTTAGTTAATAATATAATTACGGATAAGTGCAATCCAAAATAAGAAAATATAGAATTGCCATACATGAATAAAAATTTGAAACTTAAACTTTATTTCAATTTATATCTTTTATTTGGAGAATAACAAAAACGTCTAAAAAATCTTCGCCCAGATTAAAAAATCCCAACAAAAGCGTCTAAAAAATTAAATTTTTTATTAATTTACTACATTTCTATATAAACAAATTAACAATATGATATTTAGCTTAATGTTTGGCAGCGGTTTTAGAACTCGAATTTCATTCAATTCTAAGAGTGCATCTCAAAAGTGGGAATCATATAATGGATAAAAGATTGGAATATTACTTTTACAAGGATAAATTATATTTGAAATTTGAAATTTGAAATTTGAAATTTAATTTAATTTAATTTAATTTTCTAATATTAATAAAATATAAATTAAAAATTTTAATTTATTATAAACATATAATTTACAGGTTAATTTTTTAACTTTAAATTTTTAATGTTTGAAACAACTTTAAAACTGTAAAATTTTAATTTATTAAATATTCTACTAATTATAATTTTAGTTATAGTGTGAAGTGGAAAGGTTATATGACAATTTATGTTACCAATATGTATAACAAAGTAAAATTGAGATATTTGATTGATTTTTTTGTATTATTATAAAGTTGAGTAAAATTCTAGATTTAAAATATAATTCACCTATTTTCCAACAGTAAAATTACATATGTGACTTGGTGAGAAAGAAGGAGGAAATTACAAACCATTGTTTAAATTTAAACATGAGGTTGGATAAAAGTATAGCTATAAAGATGTATTTTGCTAATTTTGAATGATAGACTCTTAGAATTAAAGAATACAAAATCATGCAATGTTCAATGTCATTCCAAAGCTGATACTTCTAAACATAATCACCATACTTTATTTAGAATACAAGTTTTCTCATTTACAAACAGAAAGCAAGGGTCAATCAACTTAATGAAGGGGATACTAACTCGTGTTTCTTCTTTAATGCCATCCTACATAGAAAAAATAGGAACAAAATTGTTCATATGTTCGATGAATAAGAAAATTAGTACAAGGACAGTGCCCAAATAAGTGAAATAGGTTTCAACTTCTACAAATATCTTTTGAGATACAAGTCTATATAGAGATTAGTTGCAAGAGCTTTTCAAGGATTACAACATTAAGGTGTCAATTAGGAGTTGCACTGTGAAAGTAGATTTTGCAAAAAAAATTGACTCCTTAAATTGATATTTCATAATTCACTATCTTTAAGCCTTTGACTTTGCTAGACCTTTTATAGATTGGATCAAAGCATTCGTAAGTACAACTTCTTACAGTATTCTAGTAAATGGCTCTCCTTTCAAAGTCTTTAAAGGATCTAAGGATATTAGAGAAGGTAATTCATTCTATCTTTATCTATTTAATATAGCCATTAAGTACTCTCCAAACTATTGAAACCAACATAGAGACCAATGACAAATTTATATTCCATCATAAGTGTAATGGACTCCAAATTTCTCATTTAGCATTTTTTAGGTGACTATGTTATTTTGTGGTACAGACTCTCTTTCTCTCCAGCTAGTGGTGAGTTCTCTCAACCAATTCTCAAGTTACAAGTTAGCTCTGTAAAACTGTTGATTCTTTGAATGCAAAACTACTTGGCTCTATCTCTAGTCTAAATATACATAAGGCTCCTTTTAAATACCTTGGTGTCCCAATTACAAATAAGAAACCAAGGTATTTGGATTGCTTATCTTTGTTAGAATATATTATAAACATGGTTAATTCTTAGTGGAATAGAACGTTATCAGGTGTAAGCAGGTTGCATTTGATTGTATCCATCTTGAGGAACTTACATATCCATTGGAACTCATATCTTATGCTACCAAAAAGAATAACCAAAGAAATAGAGAAGATTATGAGAAACTTTCTATGGTTAGGGAAGTCTGATAATTCAAAAGGGGCTAAGATCGAATGAGAAGTTTTATGCCTTCCTAAGCAGGAAGGTGAACTAGATTTGATCTCATTGTAAGTAATGAATTCAACTTTGATTACAAAAAGGATATGAAGGCATTTAAATGATAGTGAGGCTCTTTAGTCTAAATGGGTTCTTAAATACTACTTGTTGATGTCTAGTTTCTAGCAGCTCAAGGTGAACAAGGAACATTTATAGTCTTTGATACAGAAGTTCAAACTTAGAGAGAAACTCTACTTTTCCTTCAAAAGTTTAACATGAAATGGGGAAAATATCTACTACTGATTTGACAATCGGTCTAACTTAGGGCCTTTAGACCTTAAGTAAGATATGGTCATACCTACTATGAGAATCTATCCTCAGGCTGAGGTGAGTGATATACTTTGGGAAGGGAACTAGAGAAGTAAATTCAGAGGTGCTAACAGTCTTCTTAACATCCTACCTACTCACCAACCTAACCCAAACTAGATGGATAGGGTGATTTGGCTATAGGACCCCTCCCATATATTTACAAACAATTAATATTATGACTTATTTAGAACCTTATCCCTTAAAAGCTCCATGATTTCATCCTTTTTGGTCCAAAACTCTTTCTCGTAAGTCTTCTTTTATCAGTTGGTTGGTAGTAAGGCAAAGGCTTCAAACAAGGGATAGGTGTTGAAGTATTCATACAATCTTATATTTACTACGTCAAATGGCTCCTGAATCAATTGCTCATCTTTTCTTTTCAATGCCTTTGATCTCAAGCTGTTTGGTCTAAATCCAACATTTGACGCATTTTAGTTATAATGAGAGGGAATGACCTCTTATTATTGGTTGGGATATTGAGAAGGCCAAACTTATAAAACAAGTGTTAAGATATTTTTATAAATAATGGAAGACCCGGTATTTAGGAGTTTGTTATGGTTGTTGAATTTAGTCCACGTTCAATTAAAGACATGTATTTTGTTGAGATTATTCAAGAACAGCTGTAGTGTTATGAGCCTATATAATTGGCTAAGTTTAATGAAATCAGTATTGCAGTTGTTTGTTTAAAAAATTGTCTCTGGGCTTGCTCTATTTCATTCTTTGATATCGGTGTATGCTCTGTTTTCATTAGTTATCAGCGGTATCAGAGCCAGGTTAGTGAAACACATGAGAGAAATATGTGAGCGATCCAAGTGAAACACGGGAGCCAAAAACACACATTTAGCTACAGCTATGATTAAACAAATGGCCAAAGACAAGTTTGCACAACCTGCAATTCCAATCTTCGATGGTCACTATGACCATTGGAGCATGTTGATGGAAAATTTTCTAAGGTCAAAAGAGTACTGGCAAGTTATGGATAGTGGTTATACAGAACCATCATAAGGAGTTGTCTTAACAGAGGTTTAAACGATAGCACATAAAGTGTTGAAGTTAAAGGATCTCAAAGCAAAAAATTATCTTTTTCAATTTATTGACCGTTCTATTTTAGAGACTATTCTTTGTAAGGATACTTCAAAACAGATTTGGGACTCTATGAAGAAGAAGGACCAAGCAAATGCAAAGGCAAAGAGAGTACTACTTCAAAATCTCTGTGGTGAATTTGAGACTTTATGCATGAAGTCTGGTGAAGCAGTTTCTAAATATTTCTCGAGGACGATGGCAATCGCAAACAGAATGCGAATTCATGGATGTCACAATTGTTGAACAGATTTTACGTTCGCTAGATCCAAAATATGACTTTGTTGCTTGTTCAATTAAAGAGTCAAAAGTTATATATACTTTCTCCATTGATGAGCTTCAAAATTCTTTGTTAGTTCATGATCAAAGAATAAATCACAACACCACCACTGCAGAAGAGCAAGCTCTCAAAGTCTTTACCTTACCTGATTCCACAAATTCAAAAGGAAGGGGAAGAGGACGAGGTCGAAGTTGAGGTGGATGAGGTAATATAGACGGAGGCAGACACCATCAGAATGCTAAGGATAACGTTAAAGATCAAAGCAGGGGGCAAGGGCATGATCAAAATCAAAATTTCAATAAATCACAGATAGAATGTTTTAGTTGTCACAAGTTTGGTCATTATCGTTTGGAGTGTTACCAAAATGTCTCAAGACAAAAACAAAGGAGAGAAGTCCAATTCCATGGAGAATAAGGAAGAAGAGACACTATTGATGACATTCAACTTCAATGAAAACAAGTATGGACCAAACATATGGTATTTGGATACAGGCTGCAGCAATCACATGTATGCTAGTAAGTCATTCTTTTCTCATTTAAATGAAGATTTTCATACCAATGTGAATTTTGGTGATCATTCTCAAGTGACAGTCATGGGAATAGGTGATGTTCAAATTAAGAGATAGGATGATAACACTACAACTATCTCTAATGTCTTTTATATTCCTGATTTAAAAAGCAATTTGTTAAGTGTGGGGCAGTTGTAAGAGAAGAGATATGAAGCAACGATAAAGAATAGAGCTTGTGAAATTTGTGATCCAGTGAAGGGTCTAATTGCTTAAGTTAAAATGTCAGCAAACAGACTATTTCCACTTCAGCTAAAGACTCTGCAGACTTGTTTTACAGTTTCAATTAATGAATCTATGTGCCTTCGGCATAATCGCTATGGTCACTTGAATTTAACGGTCTAAAGATACTTTTTCAAAAGAATATGGTAATCGATCTTCCTCAAATTCATCCACCTACAAAAGCATCTGACACCTGCATTGTAAGCAAACAACATCAAGAGCAATTCACAGTTGGAAAGTCTTGGAAAGCAAAGAATGTTTTGCAACTGGTTCAATCTGACATTTATGGACCAATAACACCATGTTCAAATGGAGGTAAAAAAAAGTATCTAATTACTTTCATTGATGACTATATCCAAAAAACATGGGTGTATTTTTTACAGCAAAAATCATAAGCTCTTGATGTTTTTAAAAGCTTCAAAGCACATGTGGAGAGTGAAGTAGAAATAATTATCAAAACCCTTCGTACAGATCGCGGTGGTGAATTTTGTTCAAAAGAATTCTCATCATTTTGTAAGGAACATGGAATCAACAGACAATTAACAACTCCATATACCCCCCAGTAGAATGGAGTTTCGGGGAGGAAGAATCATACTATATTGAATATGGTTAGAAGCCTTTTGAAAAATGGGACAGTTTCGAAAAGTTTTTGGATAGAAGTTGTGCTTTGGAGTGTGCATATTTTAAATCACTGTCCTACATTTGCGGTTCAAAATATGACACTGAAAGGATGTTGGAGTGGTCGAAAACCATCTGTTGATCACTTTAAAGTTTTTGGATGCATCGCATTTGCACACGTACTAGATGAGAATAGGAAGAAATTAGATGACAAAGGTGAAAACTATGTTTTTGTAGGAGTTAGTCAGCAATCTAAAGCCTAAAAATTGTTCAATCCTACAACTAAGCAAATCCTCATTAGTCGGGATGTAGTTTTTGATGAAGAAAGCATACGGCATTGGGTTGAGACAGGTCTACAGCAACAAGAAATTCTTGTAGATTTTGATGACGAGGATAAAAGCAATTTTGTAGAGAAACAACCATCTAATACAGAACTTGGAATACAACAACAAATTCAGGTCTCTGGTGGAGATTTGACAATAACTCGTTCTCCTGAAAAACAACCTCACCAAAGAAAGCAACTACCCTAGATGATGGATTATGTAAGTGACGATGATTTATATGATGATGATCCTATAGCTCATTTTGCTTTGTTTTCAGATTGTAACCTAATCAAATTTCAGGAAGCTGTTAAGGATACAAAGTGGCAGAACGCTATGGATGAAGAGATCAAGTCAATAGAGAAAAATAACACTTTAGAACTCTCTAATCTTCCACCGAGACAAAAATCCATCGGTGTCAATAAGGATGATGAAATTGATAAGCACAAGGAACGCTACTTGTTGCAAAGGGGTATAAACAAGAATTTGGGGTGGACTATAAAGAAGTATTTGCACCAGTTGTGTGACTTGATACCATATGTGTGGTGTTAGCTATTGCTGCTGCAAATTCATGGCCAATTTATCAATTAGATGTGAAGTCGGCATTTTTGCATGGCAAATTGGAGGAAGAGGTGTACGTCGATCAACCTCCTGGATATGTAAAGAAAGGTCATGAGAATCAGGTATATAAGCTAAAGAAAGCTTTATATAGACTGATATAAGCACCACAAGCTTGGTACAGTGAAAATTAATTAGGGTAATAACTTGTCGATACGAAAGTTAGATTTAGTTAATTACTCGAGTTAATCTTAGGGCCTAACTATTAATTTTGGTAAGACAAGTGTCCAATAATTTCCCCTTAATCATGCATAGGAGATTAAATTAGTGAAATTAATTCTCAAGAATTTTCCATTTCGATTTCTACCGTTTTTGCTTCCGATTAATTCTGTTACTTTTCAATTCAATTTCGTAATTTGCCTTAAAGCTTCCATTAAACAAATTAGGATAGAGTGTTTAGGATTGCAATGTTTTTATCTTTAATTCAAAGTTAACTTTAGTTAACCAATTTCACCTCCATAAGAGACGACCCTGGGTAATCACTACAATTACCTCATATACTTGAGAGTATGATAGCCTAGGTCTTTTTAGAACTTTTTGGGCATAACACATGGTATGAGAGGTTAAGTAATTTTCTGCTTAAGAATAACTTTAAAAGAGGAAAGGTTGATAAAACCTTATTTATTAAGAGAAAAGGATAATTATTTACTCATAGTGCGAATATATGTTGGTAACATAATATATAGTGCTACTAATCCATCCTTCTGTGAAGAATTCTCAGTATTAATACAAGGGGAGTTTGAAATGAGCATGATGGAGAATTATCATTATTTTTCATATTACAAATCAGACAAATAGAAAAAGGAATCTTCATTAGCCAAGACAAATGCACAAAGGAACTCATCAAGAAATATCATTTTGAGAATGCCAAACCGATGGGTACCCCTATATACACTGGAACTAAACTTGATAAAAACGAAGAAGGCAAAGCTATGAATGAGACAAAGCATAGAGGAATGATTGGATCAGTGCTATATCTTACAAGCTCAAAACCAGACATTATGTTTATTGTATGTCTTTGGGCATGTTTTCAATCAAATCCAAAAGAAAGCCACCTTTAAGCAATCAAAAAAATCTTTCGATATCTACACGAAACTATAGATTTTGGACTATGGTACCCAAAAATTGATTCATTTGACATAGTAGGCTATTGTGATGCAGATTATATAGGTGATAAAGCTTATCGAAAAGGCATACATAAGTGATCACTGTCAATTTCTTAGAGGATGTTCAGTATCTTAGCCCTAAAAGAAGCAAAATTACACTATGCTTCAACGATTAAAGTGGACTACATAACAGCTACCAACAATTGTGGTCAAATATTATGGATGAATCATCAACTACATGATTTTTCTCTAGACTTTTCTCATATTCCTATATTATGTAATAATACTAGTGTTATAAATCTTTCTAAAAATCTTGTGCATCATTATAAGACTAGGCATATAGAAATCAAACATCATTTTTTTAGAGATCATGTTTTAGAAAGAACTAATGACTTTTTGCATGTTAATACTGAGAATCAAGTAGCTGACATTTTCACTAAGCCACTTTCTAAATATAGATTTTACATGTTAAGGAAAGAGCTTGGTATGTGCAAACTCTCTGGTATTATTTTTACACAAATATTCTTTGTTACTCGTCTTCGCATTTCATTTAGCAGGCTCCTTCTATTATGATTCCTTATAAATTTTTTCTTAGTTTAGTAGGCTCCTTCTAGTTTAGAAGGCCCCTTTGTTTTAGAAGGCTCCTCTCGGTTTAATAGAGCAAGATTACACATATACTAAAATGGTAATTTCTTTTGTTTTGTTGTTTCAACATTTAAAAATGTGCACGAAGTTCTACAAGCAGCTGTACCAATCTGTTAAAAGATATGCAAACGGTCACACTTCCTATATTAGCGTACAATCGTTTATCTTCACACGAGATCAATGCTCAAGAAATGCCTAATATACCAGAAACATACTTATCTCCTCTACTCACTTTCATTGTTCTTTAAAGCGCTGCTTTTGACTCTCTGCATTCCAACTCTCTGTTTTCATCTCAAATCTTCAAAACCTTATCCATCGCTCTTATAATGGCACGAACCAGATTAAAAGGACAAAAGAAAACTCCAACTTCTAATAATAGTCATGGTGAAGTTCATGTTACTAAACATATCTCCTCTAAGCCCCCAGTATCAGAAGTACACTGGATTATAAATGATGATGATTCAGATGAAGAACATTCTCAGTTGATTAGACAACTACGAACCAAAGGAAGTCTTGCAAAGCAAGATAAGAAAATTTCTGAACAAAAAGAAAACCCTGATGCTGAAAAGAAAGAGGAGGAAGAATCCAAAAAAAGAAAAAGGGAAGAAATAAATAAGGGAAAAGCGCATGTGACTGAAGAAACTATTAATAGAAATAAGTTGTTTCAGGAATAGACGATGCATAAAGAAAAAAGTGCAAAGAAGATAAAAATAGCTGCATAAAAAGGGAAGGCATCAATACCGCCAAAAATGTTTCAATCAACAGAAGCTAAAGTTCGCTATAAAATGCAATACAAGAAAAGAAAGGTAGTTACTGGGCGGATCTTGCCTCTCATGATGTTTGATGACATAGGTATACTTATCTCTCCTTACTTTGTTACGATTGGTTAGGAAAATTTTTTGAAATTAAAAGAGGCAGTATACGATGAGCTATTCAGGATATTCGAAACACATATGAAAAAGGAAGAAATTAATGGAAAACTAGCCATTGTCTCATGAGTGCATGAATGTGAAATTTTAATTTCTAAGGAAATCTTAGGAGATATGCTGGAAGTAGCTCTTATAGTGAGAACTAATTTTGCCTGTCATAAATGGGAAATTTATGATTTGGAGTTAGTTGAAATTGTCAAATCCATCTACTTTTATGCTAAAAACACCTAGAAGGGAGACCCTAGAGCAGATAATTAAACTTAACACCACGATGCCTTGCATCTTTTTCAGCCACTTCAATTTTTCCCAGTAGTAGCTCAGTTAAAAGGTTCAGGCCACTAGATACTTATATGGTGTATAATTTGCTAAAAGGGAATATAATGAATCTTTTAGCTATGATCTTAAGGTTCATGATGGATAAGGGAATCATAAGAATACCACCGGTTGCCTACCTTATGGAATGTTGCTCACCAAGATTTTCAACCACTAAGTAGATCCTTTTGCATATTTGAATTGGTTTACATCGGCTAAGTTTCACCCTTCCATTTATTATCAATTTGGATACAAATTGCAAAATAATGCTTGGGTAGACAAAAGATCTGAAAGAGTAGTAGAAAACTTAGGTCCTGCTCCAGACCAACAAAGTCTTATCCCTCCTTAGAATGAAAATAATGCAATCTTTAACAACAGCTGAAGGATATTTAAGTCAATCAAGAACAAATGCGAGAACAAATAGATAGCATACAAAATCAACTTCTTGACATTCAGATTTTGCTTAGAAGAATCCTTGAATCTCTTCAATAACTCTGTTGCTATTTGCTTTCTTCTTGGCTTATCTATACTAATGATTTTGTTTGATGCATTATTTACTCTTTCCCTCTATTTCATTACTTTTTATTTCACTTCCTCTATATAATTTATTATTTTTGATAATGACAATGCAGGAGAGTTTATATGGATTTTTTTTTGCAGATTTTGCATATATGATGATATATTTCTCAATGCATATTTCTCAATGCTGCCTCGATTTTATATATGATTGATTTTGCAGTTGAACTTGTGAAAATCTGTGTTTTATAAACGATAGGTTCCTTTCTTAAGAGATAAGCTCCTTCTAATTACGTCTAAACATATAAAAGTTACAGGTATATTTTGAAATCATCTATTATCTGTTTGAATTTTGAAAAATATATCTATTATTGCTTATCAACATCAAAAGGGGGAGATTTTTAACTCAAAGTTTTTATTTAATGATTTTGATGATAACTATATAATATTTCAAAATTCAAATTGGATTTATTTCCTTATATAATTAACAGTCTAATTCTCAAAAGAAAATAAAATCATAAAAAAATATGCTTTTTTCTTACAAGAACCTTCTGTATGAACTTAAACGGTTTATCTGAAAGGATCTTACAAATTATGAAGGTCATATATTATCCCCGTGATTATTAGAAGATTTTGGCAAAGATAACATCAAAATTATTCATATTCAAATCGATCTAGTTGATTAAGGATGCAAGTTAAGCAACGCCTAATTAAGGAAATGCTTATTTAAGGAAGAGCCAATGCAACTGTGAACAAGAACTGAATGATATAGAAGCTTACGAAGCTATATTGTCGAAACTCATCAAAAGCATATACATTCTTGAAAGTGATATCTTTCTCAAATTCTCTTGTACGTTAGAAAGTGAAATTTTTTTTAGAGAGATTACTGAAGCTCTATCGAGCAAACCTCATTTTTATTTGAGAGCTTATAAAGGCTAGTGAAATACTACTAGTGTGGAAGGTTGAAGAACCTTGAAAAATATTAACTTATGAACTTAGAGAGGCTCGTCAAATTCTACTTGATTTTATAGTGAAACACTCAAGTTAAATACTTGGGGACCGGACATAAGCTTAGGTTGTAAGCCGAACTAGTATAAATTGATTGTGTCATTCTTCTTTCTCTTTCCTTATCGATTATATTTCCGCATTATATTGTGTGTGTTCATTTTAGCAAGAGACTCCTTTACTTTTATAATAGGCCCCTTCTATTTTTTAATTTGCTAATGATTCCTTTCATTTTAACGAATGCCTTCCTTTTTATTATTTTCAACAGAAATTATACTTTAGCAGGCTCCTGTCATTTAATAGGCTACGATCGTTTAAAAAGGCACTTATTGTTTTAATTTTTATAGGACCTTATTTTTTATACGAATTGAAAGTAACTTGAGAAAATATTTTTTAAGTCACACACAAATTCCCCCATACGTGTGTTTACTTTATCAAATTGGAAATAAATCAATGATTGTTTTGTGTGTTACATAATTAATACAAGGGCTATCTTAAGGTTTGAAGAAATTCATTATATCTTCAGTATGGTTTAAGCTAGGTTGGGAGTTATTACAAGTACGGTCCAATGTGTGGTTTGAACTAGAGGTGTAGAATAAAGTACACCAAAATTTTTCTAAAATTCTAATATTTTCTTATTATTAGGATGCTAAGCAGACCCTCTAGATGAAAGACTACTATGAAAAATAATAAGTGGCAACCTCTTGGATAGACTCATTTGACTCAATTACTTTACAACATTATTAATCTACATAACGAAGCACCAATAAGTCTTACTTTTTCTTTAAATAAACTAATAGAAATTATTTAATGAAGATTACTTGATAGAAATTAAATTTTTTGGTTAACAAGGGAGATATTGGTAGCATCAACAACTGAATCAAATAAACCATGGCATTGAAGCCACTCCTGAATGATTTCACTTTCTCAGTCAACTTGCTATTAAGGAATAGCTAAGAATTGCTTACTGAACAAAAATGAAAATAAAAGTACAATTCATGAAAAATGTCTCCAAAATATTGTAATAGGTTAGGATAACATACTAAAAGCTTACAAAAAAAAATAGACTTACTTAGCAAATTCTTAGGATAAGTATCAACTTGTATTGATCAAAAGGTCAAACGTAGTAGGTAATAAGAGGATATATTTGGTGGAAGAAACCAGTTAATGTTATCTAGTCTATAAGTTTGATTAGTGTTGTCGAGATATAAATGTTACAAAGTTAAGGAGGAAAAGGATCAAAAGGTTCAATTAATCTATACCATCAAATCATGTTATAAACTAGAGAGACATTAAGCTGATTTTTTACTTTAAATTTCACAAAATCAACCTTAACCTCCTTTTTTTGTAAGCAATTTAGCTAATGATCTAGCAAAGTTTTCTGTCTACTAGGATCAATATTAGTACAAATAAGCTTTTCACCACAGGAATGACAAATACTATCCTCATCCATGTAAGTTTCTCGCAACTCTCAAATTTCTAGTTCCCTAGAACTCACATCCATGCCACCCTACTCCTCCCCCTCTAACTCCTTCCCTTGCCTTTCTCATCTCTCAATTCTCCGTTCTAGTTTAACCAACATCTTTAAAGTAAACTAGTCCTCCATAATGATGGTAGTTGATTCTTGAACTTGCCTGACTAAAGCACGCAAGCTGTGCAACATCTCATACACCTTGTCTACCTTCTTTTTAGTCAATACTTGCTTTCAATAGAGCATATAGCTCAGGCTCTTCAGGTATCACACCTGATTCAGCCATGCGTGCTTCAATATCATAAACTCTATTTGCCAACTCTCGCTTATAGAAGATAAAGTAAGGATATTAAAACTTTTCATCTATATAATTAAAAGTCATTTATGGGTCTTCCTTCAAAATAATTGTTGGAATTATACCCATGAACCAATCATTATGTAATAGAATGCACACTTTATTTTGTAATTATTAATTTTGATTAATAACATGACAAATGATTTTATTATCATATTACGTTTATTGTTTTTATTATAATATGATAAGTCATTGATTAAATTATACACTTGTCATCATAATGAAGATTATGATAATAAGAGTCAAGTCTTTAAGATTTAATCTAAAAATGTTCTTGATTATAGGATCATCAAATAAGGGCTTTAACGATCCGGTTAGATTAATATATATGTAATAGTATCTATTGGATAAATATTCGTAGATCTCATTTACTAAGTTACATATATAGATTATGCATATGGAGATATGATCATTGAACTGACCAAACTGAGAATTTTCAATGGCTAATATTTCCTATGAACTGTCAAGTGGGATATTCTTATAAATATTTAAATGTATATTTTTCCTTTGACATAAGATCATTATAATAATCAATAGGTCACTTATTATGTTTTGATATCGGACACCTAGTGTGTAAAAATAATAGTTGAATGATCATTGGATGTAATTAAATACCTATCTGATTAGTGGTGAGTCAAGATAGGATCCATCGACTCTAGGTAATGAGTGTTGACCGTTTTACACCCATAATGGGTTCAAAGGTCATCTGGTATGAATAACTACTACTGGTAGTTATTCCCAGATGATCAATATATAAGGCAACGGTTTAAAAAGAGACGATTACTTCGTGTATTTGGCCTTTTG
>JANZLD010000236.1:12453170-12464916 GCA_026413575.1 Erythroxylum carthagenense
GCAAAAACCATTGAAATATTTCTTTCTATTGTAAAATTCAAATTGAAATCCATGTCACATATTTTCAAACTTCACAACTTATCAAGAAATTCATAAACATCATAAATCATAACTTCATTAAAATTTGTCACACATCATGAACATATAACACATTAGAATGGTTTGGGTTGGTCCAAAAATAGAACGTACTACACATTTTAGCATAGCGGTCTTATGTAGCCGTGAACTTAGGGGAGTCCTTGAGGGAGCTCCATGCCACTAGCCGGCAGGCGGCAATGTTATGAATACCGTACTGGACTCGGTACCGGATTGAGCTCTGGAACGGAACGGTACCGGTATCGGTCGGTACCGGGTACCGTTTCGGGATATTTTTAAATTTATACAATAGTCCCTAAAATTTTAAAATATTACAAAATAAGCCATATTGATATTTATTTAATGCCAATGAGATATGTTTTTCTAGGAACAATTCAGCATGAAGAAATTTATTTTACCATATTTTTATTAGTACATAATATCTTAACCTTAAATTCAATTTACTATGAAGTCACCATTAAAAAACAGTATTCATACGTTGCTTGTCTACTTCAAACCTTTTCTCTGTTTACTTTCTTCCATATTTGTTTTCCCTTTTTTTTGGTCCCTTTCAACTCTTCTCTCTTCCCTTTTTTGCCGACACCCCAAATTTCACACTAAACAACTATGCATACAAACTGCCCTTTTCTCTCTCCGCATTGCTCTTAAGTTTCAAATCTCTCCTAGTCTCTTTCCCCGTTCTTTAATGGTGGTGCCTCTAACTACTGTCTCTCATCTCGTCCTTAGTAACTTGAACAACCCTTTCTCTTCTTGTTTTTAGCTTTTACTTTCAGGGTCCTCTGCGGTGGCGACTGGCGACTGGCGACAAAGGAGAGGAGAAGACGAGGAGGAGGAGGAGCGGTGGCGACTAGCGACGCAACGAGGCAGACAACAAGACAGGCGGCGACCAGCGGCGAGTGATAGAAGACGATGAGAGATGAAATCTGAGAGGGAGAGTCGGCAGAGGTGAGTGAGAGAATCGAGGGATTAGATTTTTTTGGGGTTAATGTTTGATTTTTTACAAAATGGTCCTTGAAAAAGTTCATTTTTTCCGGAATGGTCCGATATTTTCTGAAATTTTTGGTTCCGACCGGTATCGACCGAAAACAGCCTGTACTGACCGAAATTTTCCACCATAATTTTTTAAGGAGTACCGGTACCGGTTTCCAGCCGGTACGGAACATGCCAGCCGGTACCGACCAGTACGGTACGGTATTCCAAACACTGGCAGGCGGGAGAAGCCTTTTTGACAAGTGCACTTGACATACTTAAGGGACCTAACCAGGCCCACATAACATACATTTCACAACTTGAGAACGGATTGCCCAATGGCACATTTCAAAAACTTGCCTGTAATGCACATGACACATTTCATAAACCTTCACATCAACATTTCACAATTCATCACCCAAAATCTCATACCAATCATGTAATCATCACACACATCATCCAAAAGCCACAAAATACAACAAATTTGGAACAATTTGAAATCATTCCCATATCACTCAAAATTCATTCACAATTTCATATACGAAAACTTACGAGACATTTTCAAACTATTTTAAAGACAATAAATGTACATTTTTTTCGAAAAACCCCTTTCATGTAGCGATTTCTCAATCTATCAAAGCAATATTTAATGAAGAAATTGAAATCATTTTACTCTCTTGATTCAAAGAAAACAATTATGGCTCATTACTCAAATTATAAACATGAAACCCACCTTAATTCCTTGCTTAATACTTGTCCAAAGCCTCTACTCTTGCCTTTTCTTGTCTTCCTTGATTTCCTTGAACAATGGCAAAATCCCAAATCAATGGATATTCTAATTGAGAAACTCATAACACAAAATCACAAAATTGATCTTAGAAAACTTAAACCCATACCATTCTTAAGCTATATACACCAAAAACCTTTCAAAAATCCAACCAATCAAAAATGCCCTTACCTTGATCCTTCACCAAATGAAGAGTTTTTTTGGCTTGAATGGAAGCTCTCATGCTCCTCTTCCTTTTTCCTTCATCAATAAATTTAAAATCTCTCTTAAAAGCTTAGAAAAATCGAAACCCTAACTCACTTCTTTCTTTTCTCTTCTTCTCCACCGACTCTTTCCTCTCTTCTCTCCTTTCGTTTGGTTCTTTCTTTCTAATTTCGTGCTCCTCCTTCCTTACATGTAAGCCTACTAGTCTTATTTGCAACTTTGCTATTGATGAGTGCAAAAAATCCAACTTACCCTTACACGTAAGCCTTGTAACTTAAAAGCTTAAGTGGCTTGCCAATTTGACCCCTCATGAATTCTTACCACCTTAATATAGTAATTCAATCAACTTATATCATATGGTATTACTCAAATTAACATGCTAATTAACTCCCATTAACATGCTAATTAAATCCACAAAATACTTTATTAAAACCTCAAAATTCATTTAAATCTTGCTTAACTCCTTCCAAAAATCAAGACCTTATTCTAATCATGCAATTGAAGGAATTTGCTTGCACTTCCTTCTAGAGAAATGTTCCTCATTGTCTTAATTTTCCAAAGACATCAAAATCATTCAATTTGATTCAGTAGTCCAAAAGTTATACCCCAAATATTTTCAGACTGTTCTTATACTAAAACATTATCCAGCACTTAACTTCCATCCAAAATTTGATACTCTTAGAGACTGAATTCAAACTCAATTTCATTGGACAATCTGTAGCCTTATCTCTCTAGTTTAATCCAAATGAAGAATCATCTTATTTGGATGACTAGAGCAAAAGTTATAGCTAAAACACCGAAGCATACTCAATGGTCATATACATTTTCTAGCTTTTAACTTCCAACATATCACATATAACCCATCTTGTGTCTAAACCATCTTTGCCATCTTATTTCAAATTCAAGAATTTTTCTTTTGTTTTACACATGAATAATCGCCAACAATTTCTCATTTAATAGAATGGTTTGGGGTCCAATAATTGAGTTAAAGCTGGCTAGAAATCAAGAGACTAGTTTGTTACAGTTAAGCAACTATTAAGATTTACATGTTATTGACAATGATAATTAAAACATGTAGTTATCTATGAAGTTTATTCATTAATTCATGCATCTTTATCTCTATTCTGTAGTCCAAAAGATTATACATATGCTTTGATGTGATGGAAAAAGGATGGAGACATTTAAGGCCTATCTTTGGGATTGATGATTGTTTTTTAAAGACAGAATTCCAAGGTTAATTGTTAAGTGCAGTTGAGCGGATAGGAATGGAGGTATGTATCCGTTAGCATGATTAGTTGTCGAGGTAGAGAACAATGATTCGTGGACCTAGTTTATGAGTTTGTTGGCTTCGTACTTGGAGTTAGGTTATGGTGAAGGATTAATAATAATATCAGATATGCAAAAGGTATTTTTCTCATTGATTAATGGACATATTCTATTATATCAACTATATATTAACTTTATCTATTTTATTATTATAGGGATTGATTAGAGCAGTTGAAGACAGAATACCATATGCCACTCATCGTGTGTATGCACGACATATATACCATAATTGGAAAATGAATTTCAAAGTAAAAGATTTGCGAAAGCAATTTTGGAATTGTGCTTGGTTAACATATGTTGAAGATTTTAACGTGCAGTTGAAAAAGTTGGACAAAATCACACCTGGATATGCATCATCATTGCTCAAATATTCAAAGGAGAGATGGGCATGATGTTACTAGTCATTTGAGTCCAAATTTCTAGTTGTTGATAACAACATAAGTGAAACTTTCAATGGATGGATATTGTCAGCTAGAGATAGGCTAATTATAAGCATGCTAGAAACAATCAAAATAATGGTGATGAAAAGGCATGCAACGAGGAGACAATTTGTACTTGGATGGAAATTAGAAGTTACACCCTGGGTTATGAAGAAATTAAAAAAGAATAAGAAAGATGCCATGCATTGGAGAATTGTCTAGAATGGTGATGGAGCGTATGAAATTAGCAAAGGTAATGCCAAACATATTGTGAGGATTGGTAGAAACTAATCATTTAGTTGTCAGGTGTGGGAGCTATACGGATATCCTTACAAGCATGTTGTAATTGCTATTCACCATTTGAAACAACGGTCGGAGGCATATATGGACTATTGTTAATTCAAGACAGTGTATGAGCATGTCTTACAACCTATTAGAGGACCGATTTTCTGGCCTACAATTGATGATGAAGATCTAGTAAACCCCTAGCGAAAAGAGCCATGCTTGGAAGACCTAAATAGCTAAAAGGAGTCGAGTAAATGAACCTACTATGTTGGGAAATCCAAATAAAGCTAGTAGAAAGGGTCAAGTACAAAAATGTGGCAATTCTAGCCATAATGCAAGAAAATGTAACAATCATTCATTAACTCATCCAGCTCAACAATCTCCATAGGTATGATAAATTCTTTATATGTATTGCTTCATATATGTAATGATCATTTCTGACATTATTTGATTCATATTTATTAGGTCATTCCTAATCTCTCCTCACAACTTGAAGATGTTGTTATAGCAGTCAACAAAGCAATATTATGAGCATATTTATTTCTTCAACTATTGTTTATCTATTTCAAGATTGAATACTGTTGACAACATGTTTATTTGTAGGTTGGTATCTCTTCACATAGTCGTAAACAGAGATCCAGGTTCATTCAAACTGCCTTTTGAACTAAGAGGTTAGAGGTTTAAAGGACAACCTAGCACAAATTCTCAATGGTTACAATTGAAACAATGAGGCAGAGATTATCAAGAAATCAACCAGTACATAATCAGCCTTCTCAATCAAGTGCAAATAAGGGAAATAATGTGGTTGACTCGTAGACTTTACATTGATGTTGTGTGTGTGGATGGATAGATAACATAACTTTTGCATATAAACAAATTGTGATGTAATCACTTTGTTGATACTATCACTTTTATATATAATCACAATTGGACATGGAGCTCCAATTGTTTATTTTGATATAATTTTTGTATTTAATTGTTTATGATGAGGCCATATGAACAATTAAAGGAACTTTATGAATAAAAAAACAATAAAGAAAAAACAGAGTGCAAAATGTATTAGTTGAAAGATGGATTCTTATAACTCAAGTTTTAAAAAAATAGTACATTTTACTTTTACTTGTCCAGAACAAACCATATTTTTAAACTCATCATAAGTACAAAATCCCCTTACAATAATTAGTACAACAAATCTCAACTCATTTCTCTTTTCAGCAAAACAATGTCTTCTTTCATTATCTTTATTTGCTCCTTAACTTTGAACGTGGAATGTGATTCAATTATGCTTCATTTAGCTTCCTGTTTCAAACGATCCACT
Source organism: Erythroxylum carthagenense (assembly GCA_026413575.1). Classification (NCBI taxonomy): domain Eukaryota; kingdom Viridiplantae; phylum Streptophyta; class Magnoliopsida; order Malpighiales; family Erythroxylaceae; genus Erythroxylum; species Erythroxylum carthagenense. The sequence continues at coordinate 12,458,575 of JANZLD010000236.1, forward strand.
TTCTTTAGGTTATGAATTACTTCAATAGCTCTGTCACTAAATTTGTCATCGTACCACTTAAAATTTTCACATTTTCTAACCTAAAAGATCATTAATAATTAAAAGGAAAAAATATTAAACATATATACAAACAATTTTAACTTATCAACAAAAATGAAGGGGTCATTTGGTTCTACCTCTATTTTCTGTTGTAGTTTTCAGTTTTTGTTTTCATTTTTTTTTGTTTTTCTTTCAAATAAAAACAAAAACATGTTTGGTTGTTAATGTTAATGTAGTTATATTTTTTTGGTAAATTAGTAAGTACGATAATTCAATAGATATGAATTATGTACAATTCTAGAGATTGCCTAAAGTACCAAGTCTCATTCGATAGCCAAAATGACTTGACAGAATCTAAGAGAAACTAGAAACCTACAATTACAGCTTCCTTCAAGCAAATAAGAGGAAATTGAATTTATAAAAAGAAGTAGAAAACTACAATCAAGAACTATTGAAACCTTCCACCTAAGGGCATCCTTAGGAAATCCAAAAAGGGAAAACATTAACTAGACACTCACACATATACAAATAGAAAAATTACAACAGTTCAGCAACCAACACCAAAAATCTCATAGTAAAGATTTCACAGTCTTAAAACTCGTAACTGGCCACTCCAATTCTGCTAAAAGATAGTATCTCCATTGCAATTGGATACTGAGGATAAAGAGGAGAAAAATATCATTTAAAGACATCCTAACTATCCCCATCAAGTTTAGCCCACTTCTATCATTTATAGTCACTGCAATCTTGTAGCTTCTCATCATCAAGGACACTGATATAGCTTGGTAAAATCTTGACCTGATCTTCTGATAAGTAGGGTCCTTTGTTGAATGCGCAGACCTATCCCTCTGCTACTTGCATCCAATCTATCCCCACTCATCCAAAATAAACCCGACAATTAAGAATACTATCCTGATGATTGGGTTCAGCATTGTTATAAATTGCAAAGAGGAAGATTACTCCTCTTGACCTGAACTTTCATAACCTGAAACCAACCTGCAATATATTTCATTAGACAAAACAGAACAGAAAACACCATAAATATCTTCTCTCATTGTTTACGTAGAGTTGTTCCACAACTTGGTAAATCACTCTGGTGATAATGCTCCCCACTTCCATAACTATATCTTTGAAGGTTCTAAGATTCCTTTCGTTCCATAAGTTATACACACTAATAGAAGGAAGAATTATAAAAGTGTTGGGATCAAAGTTTCTAAAGTTTTGAATCTGATTGAACCAGTTTAGAATGGATTGAAGGCTTAACAGGTTTGGGGTGTTTATCCAAAAGTGGTTGAGACAGTGTAACTACACTGCTTTTAAGAATAAACATTCAAAGAAAAGATGGTTGATAGACTCATTATCTAAAGAACATAGGGAACAGTGATGTAGGATGGAAGAATAAAAGAGCTTATCCTTTGTTTGAAGTTTATCAAGAAAAGCTAACCACACGATGAAAGAATGCCTTGGATTTGTACCTTTATGTCACACTAGGTTATGCCAAGGCACTCTCAAAATAGGAGGTCTCATAAAAATGTAAGCTAAAGCATTTGTGTATGCTTTTAAAGGATTGACATTCCATTCCAATCCATCTGGACGGGAACAATCTGACTGATACATTAGTGGCTCTAGCATATGAATGATCTCATTTGTAGCATCTTGCTAGCACCATCCATTGTCTCTGATAACTTCAGCTACTTTTGCATTCATTGGGAGTTCTGATCCATTAATCACTCTAGGAGTTGAGAGATACTTTAAGATACCTCTAGGATGCTAAGGTTCCTCCATAAGAAAGTAGAATTCTCATTTCCCATCCTAAATCTGAATTGGTTCCCAATGAGATCTCTAACATGTTGAAGCTTTCTCCAACTCCAAGAGCTATTATAAGTCAGTATAGCACACCAGAAATTTTTCCTTATAAGAATAATGGTATGTACCCACTTAACCCAAAAGCCTTCTTTATCATTAAAAAGAACCCAAAATCTTTTTTCTAACAAGACATTATTCCAGGTAGCCAAATGTTTAATCCCTATCCCACCCTCTTTTCTAGACCTACAAAGGTCAATCCATTTAACTTTCATGTGAGCTTTGGACACCACCTTACCATACTATAGGAAATTCCTAAGTTTGGACTCTATTTCTTTAATAATGGAGGAGGGAAGTATGAATTAACTAGACCAATGGACCTGAAAAGTAAAGAGGACATTGATTACCAACTGAAGTCTACTAGCATAGGAAAACATTTTATGGGTCCAATTATTAACCCTGGAATCAATTTTATCCAACAGTGGCAAGCAATCTCTCCAAAACAACCTTCCAGTTAACAGAGGTGCTCCCAGATACCTCATAGAGAGATAACTTCTTTGAAGGCTTGAAATAGTTTCCATCTAATGGGCCATATGATCCATATCAGGAGATAAAAAGAACTGACTCTTATTGAGGTTCATGTCCATGCAAGAAAAATTTAAGAAAGTGCGCAAGCAATTAAGCAATGTAAAGTCAAACTAATATGACAAAACAACAAGAGATCATCAGCAAACAAAAGATGGGAAAGTTTAAGAGCTTTACACCTCCAATGGTATTGAAAAGAAGCATTATCTGAAACTGAAGCATTTAGACTCTTAGAGAGAACTTCCATATAGATAATAAAGAGATACGGAGATAGAGGATCTCCTTGTCTTAATCCTGACTTACCATGAAAAAATTTAGCAAGGAAACCATTTTTTAGGATAGAGTATGAGGGTGAGGTTACACACTTTTCAATCCACTTAATAAACTTAGAAGGAAGTCCTATAGCTAAGAGCACATTTAGGAGGAAATCCCATTGAATTGAATCATAGACTTTTCCAAATCCACTTTAAAAGCACATCTATTATGATTATTAGCAAGGTGATAGTTCTTAAAAATTTCTTGAGCCAGAAGGATGTTGTCCCCTATACGTCAGTTCTTTATGAAACCATTTTGGTTGGATTGATAATGTGGGGCAGTATTTCTCTTGGTCTATCGACCATGATTTTAGTGATCACCTTATAAAGCATGTTATAATAGGAGATATGTCTATAATCAAAATCAAGGGATAGATGATTCTTTTCAGGAACTAGAGAAGTAAAAGTTAAGTTAAGCTCTTTAAGAAGCCTCCCATGTTGGAAAAAAAATCTTGGCTTCCCTAGTGACATCATTCCCAATGATGCGCCATGTATGTTTAAAGAAGAAGCCATTAAACCCATCCAGGCCAGAGGCCTTATTAAGGTTGAATGAGGATACTACATTCCTAATCTCATGCACAGAAACTTCAGCTATAAGAGTGTTTCTAGGGTTTTCAAGGATCAGATGAGGAAAAAGTGTTATCATGTACTCCCTAGAAGAGCCTAATTCTTTCTTATTCCTAAGAGAGTTTTGAAAAAAAAAACCATGAACTGTTTTTTAAATTTCTTATAAGTCAAAAATCCTACAATCATTATCCACTACTAATAAGTGAATGTTGTTCCTGTTTCTTTTTGTCAAGAGTGAGTTGCGGAAGAACTTGGTGTTCCTATCCCCCTCCCCGAGCCACTTAATAAGGGATGTTTGTTTATAGAAAGACTCTTAATCACTTAAGGCTTTAATCAAGTTAGTAATGGCCTCGTTTTCCTCGGTTACCGGTTGAGTCCTATTAGACTGAAATCTCATCTGGTCTTGGATATTTTTAAGGATAGCTTGACAATTCTCAACCATACCATTAATGTCACCTACCTATTCTGAGTTCAGGGATTTGAGTGTTTGACTACTTTAAGCTTAGACAACACATTGAACATAGGAGTTCCCCAGACATGAGAATTCCAAACATCTTCTACCATCTGAAGGAAATTTGGTTGGGAGACTAGGAAATTAGAAAACCTGAAAGGAGAGGACCTCTTCTTTAGGAAAGTTAAAGACCTAATCACTACAGGAGAGTGGCATAAAATGTTAGGATTATGAATCTTTCCATAGGATCTAAGAAACCGAGCACTCCAATATGAGTTGATAAAAGCTCTATTTAATTTTCTTGCTATATGGAGATCACCAAATTGTTTATTAGTCCAAGTAAAACTAGGACTGTTAGAATTTAAATCATACACTATTAAAAAAAATCATACAATCCACAATCCTTTACACACTTCCTAAATTCACTCATACCATTAATAGTTGAGGAACTAAAAGGTTTTGCCTTGTGGGAAAACAGAATAACATTAAAGTCCCCAACTATAATTGACAAATGGCTTCCAACATTGATTTTGATATTATAAAGAGTAGACCAAAGATTTTTCCTATGATTAAAATTGTTCATCCCATAGACACAAGTGACAAAAAAAGCTAAGGCACAATTCATAGGGGTCACCTCTAAAAGAACCTATTGATCATTAGAAAAATATAGGAGAACATAAGAACCGATCTAGATTCCAAGTTATGACTAACCTAGCACATCAAGCTTGGTCTAGATTACTAAAATAAGGCCGTCTAGGGAACATAGAAGAGCATATATTATTTAAAAGTGAATGAGAGTTAACCCTAGATTTTATCAAACAAATAAAAGAAACAGACAATATCTTTAGAAAAGATTTACAGGTAGTTATTTTTTTGGGTTGTTAAGACCCCTAACATTCAAAAAACCTAAACCCATCGTACTATACAGAACTAAAACCCTACTACTTTTTTCTTGTAGATTTCTTGCTCTTCCTAACAATAAAATCTCCCTCTGCCCCTTCTAACATACCTGGACTCTAAGATTCAATAGAGCTATTTGGAACCAAATCAAATTTAGGAGAGTAAATAGGATTACTTGTTGGACTCACAACAGGCCAGTCAACATCTTCAAGACATCCTGTAGAATCATCCTACTTTCGTTGGATTTATTTGCCCTTACTTTGCTCCTTGGGGATTTCAGAAAGTTTGCTCTCCTTAGGATTTACTTGATCCTTTTCAGTACCTTGATCTTGACCACGCTCCTGAGATTGGTTTACACATATAGGTAGTGAAATATGCTCCTTTTACAACTCTTGTTGTGTCCCAGTTTCAAACATATGGCCTGTAGGTTTCCATTCCTTCTTTTGTGTATAATTCTTAAGTTTCCATTCACATTCTATTTAATTTCCTTAAAAGATACTTTTCCTTCTTCATTATAAGTGGCCAACTGAAAAGAAGAAGGTAAACTCTTCTCCAAGTCTAATTCCACACACATTCTGGCATATAGAATTCTAGACATCCTAGCTATTTGGGTATCCATAAATAGAGGATGCCTCACTTCACTAGCTATCCTACCCAACCCTTCGTTATTCCAGTATTCATATGGAATATTATGGAATGTAGTCCACAATAGGGCATACCTAATCTCCTCCTGCTCCCCCGCATTCAAGCTCCATTTCCTCAAGAATAAGGGCTTCCCTTAGATATGTCAAGGGTCCTTCTCTAATACGTCATTCATACCCACCTCTGAATCAAATTTGAACAAAAACTTATTTGAACTAGTAATAAGAGTTTCAGTTAAACCAAATGCTAATTAGGATTTCGAGAGGACTCTCTAAACCAACAGGTAGGCAGGACATTTGCCAATAAAGAAGCCTATCAAAGCATGTCGAAATTTTGCTGCTCCTTTCTGCGCCAGCTATAGCAACAGGATAAAATTTTTTTGATCATCCTTAATCTCTGGGGGTTAATAGACCAATGCCTTAACATTCGAGGATTCCTCCACTAGTTCTAAAACTACTAATTTCTAGGTTTTTGGTAGTGGTTTCACCGAAGCTCTAATATCTTGACTGTTTAAAGAAGTCTCTGGTTCAAAAGACTTTTTAGAATGAATTTGCCTCCTACAGTTGTTTAATTCTTAATAGGAGAAAAAACTGGAAGGCTCGGATCTTCATTTTGGCTGAGATTAGGGTTTGGTGAAGGAGTCGAAGGGGAATGTTTAAGTGAAGGGATCGTGATTTAGGCTAGGGGAACACAGGATGAGGAAGGGGAAGAAGAAGACGCAGCCATGGATTAAGAGGGGAGTAGAAACACCAGCATTCTAGGAAGTTATGGGCTCTCTGCTATTCTCACTCTCGCGTCTCTTGCATCTCTCTCACATCTCTCGCATCTCTGCTATACTGATAATAATTATATATTAGATAAAACTTAAAGATAAATTATTTTGAATTAAATAAATTTATTTAATCTCTTATATAATAGTTATTAACAAATTATTAATAAAATTATATCATTTTAATAAAATAAATAATTTATAAATTAAAATTTTATTTATAAATTAATATTTGTTTGAAATATATTTTAATTATTAAATCAAATTTTATT
>JANZLD010000236.1:12719291-12733037 GCA_026413575.1 Erythroxylum carthagenense
CTTAAGGTCAGAATTGGACAAAACTTCCTTCATATGAAATCTAGCCATACTTCTTAAGTTTAATTTAAAACAAACCTTAGCTCAATTGGACAACCTTATGAAATGTTATGTGCCAAAATCTGAAACCTACACAAAGTCACATGTTCCAGATTTCCTCCCTACCTCAACTCTTTTCATTTCATCACTTTACCTACACCAATATGCATCCATTTGGACCTCTAATTCAGCCATAAATTCGTCAAAACAATTACTTGAGTAATCCATCACAATTTGGCAGCACATTAGACACTAGGTTCTTCACTAAATTTCCATTCATCTAGCATCACACATACATCAAATCCAATTAAAAACCAATTCAAAACATAGTCATCATTCATCCTCACACATCCATGCACTTATACCCAAACAATCTAACCACTATCTTTATGAAATTTATGCACAATTAATTACCATAAATGCTTCTAATTACCAATAAAAGAATAGGCAGGTTCATTCTCACCTAAACAAGCTTCAACTCTTCAATCTTCCAAGCTTCACTCAAACTTGTCAACCTCTCTTCACACCTACGGTTATCACTCTTTAAGGCAAGGATTGAGATTTTTGGGCATAAAAGAAGAGTAAACACATAGGATACGAAGGTCTAGATAAGTGGAGGAGGGTAGGACTTTAAAAGAAGAAGAAAACAAGCAAAGGAAGGAGGAGGAAAAGAAAACAATCGAAGGAGGAAGAAGGGAAGGAAGCTACGGATGAATAAGAGAATTTGCAAGTAAAAATGGTTTTAAACTTGGGATGTCATGGAAATCTTCTATCTCTTAGGTTATTAAAGAACCATTAATAATAAGACAAGGTAGGCAAGTGACATGTGTCACTTGCCACATGTCCCGGTTTTTATTCCGGTTCCAAAATTCTACTCCAATTTCTCGTCAAACTCCAATGGCTTCACTAAATAAATCCTAACATCATATCTCTAATTTTTCAGTGCCATTAACCAGTCATTTCCAGTACAGAAAATCCACTCAGTCAGTCAGTTGAAAATTTTCCGATCCGGGCAAGTACCCCGAAAAATTCCAGAAAAATTTCTGAAATTCCCTAAAAATATGAAACACACAAAAATCCACTCCAATTAATTTTTCACACACAAATAACACACTTTTCACAATAACACAGATGCCGGGAAAAATGTCATGAATGCATGTATAATCATGTGCATGTGCAAAAATTTCAATTTATGTGCATATGGAGGCCTTCTTATGCATAAACATGCCGAAACCAATTTATACACTCCTAACCCGTCCCAATTGACCAATTTACCCTTCCCATCGGTGATGGAATGTTACAACTTATATGGAGTATTTTTCAGAATAGGTCTTATGAGACACCTGTTGAGTATATAACATGTCGTGGATACTGCTTCTGCCCAGTATCCATAAGGTAGTCCACTTTCACACAGTATGGTCTTAGCCATATAAACCAAAGTTTTGTTATATAAACCGAAGTTTTGTTATTGCTTTTTATAACTCGATAATGTTGAGGCATCCTTGGACAAGAGAAGTTGTGAGTTATTCCACTGTTGTCACAGAATTTTTCAAAATTTCTATTATCAAATTCTCCTCTATAATCGCTCCGAATTAAAGTGATGCAATACCTATTTTTATCTGAATTTTTCTACAAAACTTCTCAAACACTTCAAAAACATAATCCTTGTTTGATAAGAAATAAACACATGTAAATCTCAAGTAATCATATGCTAGAACAAAATCGTAATGTTTACCACTAAACTTTAAGTCCTAGTGAGACCAAATAAATCCATGTGCACAAATTGATGTGGTTAGCTAGTAGACACATTATTTTTAGGAGGAAAGCTGCTTCTGACTTGTTTACCTTTTAAACAAACCTCACAAACCTGATTGCTTTCAAACTTTAAAGTCAAAATTCCTCTTTCTAACTTGTTTTTGGAAATTTTTGATAGAATGCTCATGTTGGCATGTCCAAATCTTCTGTGCCAGATAAACAAATCCTTTTCTAGAGAGACAAAACACTTAACACTTTTTGACGACATGTTTTCCAGTTGAACATAATATATATTCTGACTTCTAGGACCAACAAATACAATATTATCATTATGAAATATCAACAATTTCACAATGAGATGCATAGAAAATGACTTTGTAACCTTTGTCACATAATTGACTTACACTTAACAAGTTATATTTCAAACCATCAACAAAGAGAAAGTTATCAATAGAGGTAGAGTTAGAATCACCAATTTTACTAATTTTGGTGACCTTTGTTTTATTTTTCTCTACAAAGACAACATTACCTCCATCCTTTCTTTCAATGTAGTTGAAGTATGATATTTCACCTATCATATGCCTCAAATAGTCACTATTAATTATCCATTGATTCTATTTTGTCTCTATTTTGAAACATCTCTACAGAATGCATTATCTTATTTTAGGCACCCAAATTTTTCTGGTTCTTTTCGAGTTAATAGTTTGATCTTTCCGTTTCCAAACATACATCTACGATAATTTCCTTTTTCAAAAATTACTAGAATGACTAATGTGACCATGTTTATCACAGTAATCGCATAGAATAAATGAATAATAGTTGTTATGATTTTTGCCACTTAGCAGGTTCCTATTATTTTGGCTATAACTGTTGTTGGATTTAACAAAGAAGTTTTTGATGTGGCATAATATTGTTATTTTCATTTTATCCTATTCTGACCTTACCAAAATGCGTTTACTACTACCAAACAATGCATCAAAATTCTTCCTTCCATCAACAAAATTTTCTAGAATTTTTTTTAGATAAGATCTTTCCAACACTTTCTCCTTTTCAAGTTCTAAGGTGGCGACTTTTTCTTCTAACTATCTTACCTTATCAAAATCAATTTTTAGCAGTGTATTTTCCAAGTTAGCTATTTTTTTTTTCCAGAACTTCCTTTTCAGAAACCTTTTGCTTATAGTCAACCTCAAGTGACAAATTTGCATTCGCCAAATTCTCATTCCTAGATTGCAATGATTTAATCTTACTCTTCAGAGATGTATCATTGCTCGTAGACTTCTTAACTTCTTTAAAATACTTTACTGTTGACCTTTTGTACTGATATACAATTTATGATATGCATTTTCAATTCATCAACTTCAATATTAGAATCAGAATAATATACCTCATAGTCTCCTGATTTAGCCATGAAGCAAACTTTGCTGACTTCTTCTAGCTCTTCTTCTTTAAAGTGTTCATAATCCTCATCTGACCAGGTTGTAGTCATCACTTGCTTTCTGGATTTTATATTATCTAACTTGTCCTTTTGACAAAGAGGATGTTCTAGTCTTGCGTGTCCAGACTTCTTATAATGATAGCATACGATTTGATTGTTTTATGTTTTGCTATTGTTGTTGCTGCCTTTTGATAGGAACCTATTATTTTTAGCTTTTTGTTTCCTTCTCTTTTCTTCATCAGTTTTTTTATAGAAGTGGGCATATCTTTTGACCATAAAGTTGAACTCGTCATCTCTATCTATTTGTAACTCAGTGTCACTTTCATCTGATTCTTCAGTTGCTTTTAGTATCATTCCTTTTCCATAAGAGGATCCTTCATCTCACCTAAGCTCAATTTCATAGATCATCATATTTCCTCGTAGCCAGTCAAGTGAAATTGCAACATCCCACTACCACAAGGTACATACCCAAATAATCAAGCATATTCAAGTACATATCCTATGATAATGGCATGTTAGAGCAAAAGCAAAACCAACTTACACATGGCATCATCTAACATAACCGGAAGTCACTAAATTTTAAAACCCATTGATTGCATTCATCCACAAAATTTACACTATTTTCTTTAGACAAATATTTACATAACCTTATACAAGTTCTAACAAAAACAACAAAATACAAAACACAACACTCTTAGAGCCAGCTGACAGACCTCTGAGCCATAACAAAATCCAAAGGGTCCTTTAGTCTTGTCTAAAGAACTAGGTCTCCTCTCTCGTACTTGAAAAACTACATTGTAATTTTTATGAGTTTTGTGAACTCAATGAGTGAACCATCATTGATGATTTCACCAGATCACATACACATAATAAATATTTTACAGACACTCATTCAAATCATAAACACATTCCAGATGTTCACACAATATGGTATATCATAAGATCACACAATTCACATTGCTAAGCATAGAAAATAAATCATATCAATTTATCACTCATTCAGCTTTGCAAATCATTCAATAAATTTTAGTCTTATAATGTCATATGCATGAGACTCACATTCTTTCTTATTGTTGTGACCAAGTGCCTATCACAAACTTATACAAATACTGGCCTGTAGGGCTCAGTCAAACAGAATCATGGAGCATAGCTCTACGTGCAAAATCAGAAATCACAGAACAAAGCTCTATGTGGAAGCGGTTCATACTGGCAATTCAAGTCACAACTCCTTTATTTGAGCAAGCATTTTATGAAATGCAACAATTTCTGAATATCTCATATATCATACTCTTATACAAATGCTCAGACAAGATTTCACAATCATCGGACCTAAGTCCGGCATTCAACTTTCGTTGAGAAATAAATGTTAAGTTCATATCAAATCAAAACACTCCCAATACATGCCCAACTATTTAAACTCTTCGGACCTTAGGTCTGGAATCCAGAAACAACTCACAAACAGTTAAAAAATATTGGAAGTTTAACAAATCAAATTAAATTCAAATCAAATCAATCTTAGGAAATCATCTACGTTGACTCACAATCCGCTCCAAGAAGCTATTGCCTGGACAGTCCAGCAATGTCCGACTGGCGTCTGATGTGCTCCTCTAAAACATACACAACACATTTACAAATATCACATTTTTGCATAAATGTAGAAGTGTTCTTTTATGCACATCAATGTATAGAAAGTATGTACAATGCATGTTCAATGACAATTCTGGGTATCTTATTGTAACTCTCAACATCAAATCGATCAGTTATCAAAGCCATCATTAACATCATTTGTATTTATAATTTGTACCATAATAAAGTAATATGAAATCCATTACATAACTTAATTTACTACTTCAGATTTTCTACCCATATGATTTCGGGTCAACTTTGCATAATTAATCTAATACGGTAAATGACAAAATTAGGCAACACTTCCTTCTAGAAAGTTGTTCTACAATGTCTTAAGTTTCTATTGACTATAATATCATCCAATTTGATTCAACATTCAATGATTTATGCACAAAATACCACAGACTATGCACATTTGAACTTTTGGCTAGTACATGATCATTCCCTCTAATTGTACAACTCATAATCTTTCAGCTCAGATATTCAAAAATTACAAAATTTATACCAATTTAAAGATAAGAGCATAAGCTACAACTTTGGTGAAGACACCTCAGTATAATTCGGCCTACATCAATATAGTTTATTAAATAACCACAGGATATGATTTCTGTCCCTTGTAATGCTACAGCCTAAGATAAAACTCAGTTTCATGTCAATTTTAAAAGTCATAGAGACAGAATTAAAATTCTACTTCTTCACAAAAGTTGTAGAATTATGTCTCTAGTTTAATATGAATAAAAAATCAACTCATTCAGAAATCTACATCTCAAGTTATAATTAGAAAACCGAAGCATGATCATGAAAATTTTCCAATTCCAGCAAACTTCCACACTTTCATCCTATCAATCACTTTCAAATCAATTCAGATAACTCTAAATTTTTATGGAGAGAAAAAAAAATTCTTAGGAATCCATTGGTCTAAGTTTCAAGTCATTTGGATTTTGGAAGAAAAAGTTATAGCCAAAAGACTCAAGGTTGTTTAATAAAATACTCTGTTCATAAACTTATACAAGCAACGACCACCCTTTTACTGTAGAATCACGTTTTTGCACATAATTCTCCACATTTTTGCAGCAACACTCCTCCATCTTCTTCCTCTCTTCTACTTAATTCCTCATCACAAACTTATACTCTTATATTTATCCCTCTTATTCACTTTTACACCCATGCAACTTACCTTATGCTAAAACAACTCAAAATGCAACATTTGTTACAAATACCAAAACAAGAAAATTTTCAATACTATTCATCATCTTCAACCTTTGTTTACAACAATTTTTTGCACTTTCTCTCTTTCCACTTACCCCATCATCTCTAATGTATACTCTTTGCATTTTTACTTCAACTTACTCTAAAACAATTCAAGATTCAAGATTAAATTCAAACATCTAAAAACCGATACATACCCATATTTCAGCATTTTGAACTTTCTCTCACCACTAAATTTTTTTCTATATTCATGAACAATTTTTGACAAAATCCATAACCTCTTTTTCCACATCTATCTGAAGTTAACTTCATAAACTTTCATCAAATCTCAACTCATCTCAACATAATCAATGCAAAAATTTAAGATTTAAACATAAATATGAAAATCAATTTCCCTCACACTTACTCCATATTTTCTACATTTTTCTCCATGTTTTAGTACTTATTCACTCTCTCTACTAAATTTATTTCTCCCATATCACTCATACATGAACCCAAGTACAAAACATTACAACACCAGCAAATGTTATTCACAAACAAACACTTACTTGATGCAGAAAAATTTTAGCTCAAATTCTAGATTTTCTAACTCTCTTAAGCAACCAAACATCAACGCACACTTATTCTTCAGCTAGTTCTCCAGCAGTTGAGAGTTATACAAAAACATGCATACAAGTAATTTCGTTGATGGGTGAACAGAACAAGGAAAGGAGTTTGCATGTGGTTGTTTTCGGTGGAGTAAAGAGAGAATGAGGGAAAGGCACCTAACTACGTGGGTTAACACTTCAATGACACATGGCACCCATGCATGTGGGCCATGTGTCACCTTCCCGTTTGTCTTCTTTTTTTTTAAATGTCAAATTTTCAAAAATTCTCAAAAAATCACCAAAAATGTGAAATAATAACTATTATCACCAAATAAATTTTCAACTTAAATAATTCAACAAAAATTTGAAAATACCCGAAATGTACAAAAAAATTACCAAATCACATTAAATACACTGCAATTTAATCCGCAATTTTCATTTATAAACCAATTTACTCGGAAATGTCAATAAATGCATGTACAATCATATGAATGTGCAAAATAAATGTGTATGTCACAATTAACTTATGCATGACGTGCATTTTCCTAATTTCACATTAATTTCTCATAATTTACTATTCTAGCCTTAACATGGGTAACGGGATGTTACAGAAATAGTGTCCAGATCCTTTGTCATTTCTAGAGCTGTCACTTTAGGTCTCCATTCCTTTGGGAATGATATTAGATTTTGTGTTACCAGCTTGTCATTTGGATATATTTTACCCAATTTTTTCAAGGCAGCGATGATGTTGTTGAAACGTCGGAAGAATTTGTCTATTATTTCTCCCTGTTTCATGAAAATATTCTTGTATTGATACACTAAAAGGCTTATTTTGTGTTTCTTTACCTTCTTCATTCCTTCAAAAGTAACTTGAACCTTGTCCCACATTTCTTTTACTGTAGAACAGTAGGATATCATTTCGTACTCTTCTGGAGATAGTGCACAGATAATATGATGTCATGCTTTGACATTCAGGTGTGTATTTCTTCTATCAAAATTAGTCCACACTTCTACGTTGTCAGTGCTAGGAGGTGTAGCTCTAGCTTGATAGCTTGCTAGATATCGATAAACACCGATTGAAGATATATGGTCATTCTATCTTTCTAGTAGAAGTAGTTGTTTCCATTAAAGTAAGGAGGCTTTGAGACAGATTATCCTTTAAGGCTTCTTAAGTTGTTTGTCATGATCTATCACGTATTGTAAAACATAATAAATGTGAAACCTTGCTCTAATACCAAATGATAAAGCAAACACATACAAGAGGGGGGTGAATTGTGTGTGACTTAAAAAAATTTGCAAGTTACTTTCAATTCAAAGGGAAATGACAGGAGCCTGCCTATAATTAAAATAGTAAGAGCCTATTGTGAGATAGGAACCTGTTTAAATAGAAGGAGCCTGTTAAACAATAAAAAGCTTGTTAAATGACAGGAGTATAGTAAATGAAAAGTTTTGTTAAAAACAATTTAAAATAAAAGACGCCTGTTAAAATTGAAAAGACCCTCTTGCAAGTTGAAAGTAAAAGGAGCCTATTATAAAGTGAAGGAGTCTTTTGATGAAATAAACACTTTTTAAAAAAGACTTTTGATGAAATAAACACAAACACAATATAATGCAAAAATTGAAAAGTTAATAGAAAAGCGAGAAAGAGGCAGTTAATTTATATTGGTTCGGCTTACAACCTAAGCCTACATCCAGTCCTCAAGTATCCAACTTGATTGTTTCACTATAAAAATCAAGTAGTAATTTGATGAGCCTCTTCAAACTCATGAATAAATATTTTTCAAGTTTCTCTAACCTTCCACACTCGAAGTGTATAACAAGCTTTTAAAAGCTCATAGAAAAATAAAATGTAGAATGATCGTGTCATTTGAGCTTTAAAATTTATAAGCCCTCAAAAACCACAATCACATGGTTCATGATTATAGTATAAGAGGTGTCGATCCCACGAGAAGGGAGAGTAATCTAATATTAAAATCTAAGGCCAAACAAACTATAAAGTTGAAAATAAAAAATGCAACAAAAATTAATTACGAGAATTAAGTTCAACCAATGAAATCAGAAATTAAATACAAAAGTATTAACAAGTGAGCAATATGCAATCACAATAGAAATCAACGTAAAAAAATTTACAATTTATGAGAAAGGGGATTTTACTTATCATTAATGTTAACCTAGTCAATTATGTGTCAATGGAGTGTCAATTCTAAACTATCCTAGGGCCGATTACTCTCTTTCAAGTTATAACCATTAAACCCTTAATTATAAACCCCTAATCAAATTATGGAATTTGCAACCTCTCAATTCACAAATTACGTAAAACCCTAATTAAATCTGGAGCACTCTAATAAACTATTAGAACATCACACAGGATCTCTCTCCGCACAATTAACAATATGATTTGTCACAGTTTCTATTAAATCGCCTAATTCTTATTAATCCGATTTAATCATTTTTTATTTAGTTCACCCTCTCGGTTTATTACCGAATTATGTAAGAACACAATTAAATTACAAATTTCATCCAATAAACACAATCGACTAAATTATCATTAAATCAAAAGAAAATCCCAAAGGAGAGTTTAAAACATCACCAATATTCCAAATCCTATTATCATACTATCCATCTCAATTCTATACATAAATAAAATCGAAATGAAAAGGAAACATGACTTGGAATAAACAATGGAGGCAACAACATCGGAAGACCTCCTGGTCCAGGAAGTACGTCGAGTCAGGTTCGTGTTCCTCTTTCTTCTTCTTCTTTCTCTCTCTACGTATTATCTCTTTAGGGTTTCAAGTGTGGCTGTGTGAAAAAGCTCCTCTTTCTCTTCTCTTGTTGTTCTTTAAATAGTCTTTTATGTTTTAGGTAACCTTAAGTTTTTTAAGGGTTTAAGGTCTAAAAAATCCTTTGAAATGTGAAGTTCGTAAGCATCTGCATGTCTACCTGACGTAGGCCACGATCATGGCTCACATCTAAGCATTCTATCATGATCGTGGCATGCAGGTCACGATTGTGGGCCATTCCTAGAGGTTCTATCATGATCATAGCCCACGATCATGGGCTATTGTTTTGGCCCGAATATCTTTCGAAACTCTTCCGTTCTTTAATATTGACCCTAAAACACTAGTAAACACATCAAAATATCTCAAAAATATAATATTTAAGCTCAAAAGCTTGTACTAACCCATAAAACACTTAAAACATAAATAATTAACAAACCAACACAATTCTATTTTAAACACATACTAAATGATCGAATTAACAACTAAACACACATCAAACTATGCCCTAAAATATGATGCAATTTACGTTTATCATAGAATCAAAAATAAGTTCTCAAATAACAATTTCTCTCTTAATATAGTGATTTCACTTTCTAAGGCACAATAAGAACGATATGACTCTCAAGAAGATAGATGCTGCTCAAATGTTTCAAAAGTTTATGTATGCTCGTTGCTTCACAAGTGTTGTTACTCTTCTTTAAATATTCCATTTCTTTAACTAGTCGTTGCTTCATTTTAATTCTGAGTTGACTTTGGATTTTAATATCATCTCTATTGTAATAAAAATTTCCAGAGCTAATTGTTCGAAAAGGTGAGACCCCCCTGTCCCGACGTTAATAAGGAAAGTTTACTATGAAGGTTCCTGCAAGAAAGGAAGTAATTTTCCTTTGATTTTATTTCCTTTTAAAAAGAAATATCATTATCTATATAAGGAAATAACTTCAATTTAAAATTTAAAATATTATAAAGTTATCATCAAAATCGTTAAATATAAGCCTTGAGCTAACAAGATAAACCCCAAAAGCAAGATGATGACAAATTTTAATTTTGATTAAAACTTTGGAAACAAGAATATGATATGATATAATGAAAAAAGGATCACAAAGAATATGGTTTTTTTAAACAAAATAATATAATAGAATTCGAATAGCACAAAAAATGAAACGATAACCACCTTTAATTTAGAATAAAGTTCTAATACCAACCGATGCAAACCCACTTAAGAATAAAGCTCTAAAGAACACACAAATAAGTTTAAATCAAATCCAAGAAAGTTGAATCACATATGTAAAGATAATTAACTGTTGATTATAAGGGTTCAAGAATCAATTCATTAATTTAACTCCATAAAAAAAAAGTATTCTCAAAGCATGTCATAATTTAGGATTTGGAATTGTCGACAATATTAGTACGGTGTTAAAATTTTATTCAGCAAGTATTCAAAGAATATTACATAGAGAATTGAAATACTTTATTGTTAAAAAAGTTCAAACATATTAATTTCAAGCTCATGGTTCCGTTGACAAAAGATTTACCACCAAAACCATTCATATTGAAATTATAATTATATATTGTGTTCTTTATGATTTTAAAAATCTAAGATAATTAATTTATTATTTATGATATTTTGACGTGTCATGTTTCCTTATGTTAGCTAGTGTACGTAGATGAATAATTTTTGTTGATATAATCTGATTTGCCTTTTATAAAGATATTATTGAACATAACAATGTCTCTCATTATGTATTGTATTGAGTATAAAACTAATATTGTTATACATAGATGGTTGTCATGGGTTGTTTAATTGGTAGGCATTGGAAGTAGCATAAACTATATAAAGGTAGTTAAGTAATCAAGATATGATTCATCACCCTAAAGTAATTAGAGATAATGTTCTGTTGTTCTCAATTAGAATTGATTTGGGAAATCCTTAGCCAAGTTAGAATGACATTTTATAAATAGTTTAAAATGCCATTAATTGAATCAATAACTAATGGCAGAAAACTAATATGATTGGACTTAAAATACAATAGACATTAATTTCATGCTCTATGTCTAATCGGAACATTGTATGATGAAATGATTGAATTATATAGAAAAATCATACATAAAAATGTTAGTCAAAACCACTTTGACATTCCTAAATATTTGGGTGGTCATGATGCATTGCTAGATGCCAATCTTAATATGTGATTATAAATTGTTTAATTAGATAATTAAATATAAATTAAAAGGAGTTTTAATTTATCTAATTTTAATTATGGATTATAATTATAATTTATAATCATTGTCAATATATTTAAGAACCTAATGGATCTCACATATAGAATGGGTTAAAGAGAGCAAAGTTAACTTAATTAAGTTGGACTTGATTATAGAGTTTGATAAACTTTATGATTAAATATGAGATATTTAATAAATAAGGATGAATATAAGATATTGAATCTTATTTGGTCATAATTGGTATTTAATTAGAATTATTTGTAATTTTAATTAAAGTTTACTTGAAATTATAATTTAATTTTTATTAAACTACTAAAACATCCAAAACTTATTATAAATAGGCTTAAGCTCTATGAAGCTAGTACTTCTTGCTTAACCCTCTATATAAAAGTTACAGAGTTCTCTCAACTCATTCTGTGGACACCGTTAGAGACCAAACATTTGTGCAGCTACAGTAGTTCAGACGGATTAGTTTTGCAAACAATTTGAGGGATACAACAAGATAAAAATCAAGCTTCAAAATAAGATACGAACTAAGTTTTTGTTTTTTTACAATTTGTGTTAATCATTTTATATAATTAAAGCGATCTTGGTTTTCAAAAAAATCAAAGGTTGCAAAAAAGTTTTATAATTATTCCACTGTGGTCGGGATCTGATCTCGACCTGGTTTTCCAACACAGTGTATTCACTAGAAGCAGTGACTATTTCTAATGAGTTAATTGTACTCAAAACTATTTGATTCTTATGTTCATGGTTTGATGTTACTGATATCCCTTTGAAGAAGCAAAGAGTTTTGATAGTATTCTTTGTTTGTTGGCTAAATAAGGTTTTGACTCTAAGTAAGGTTCTATCTTTTGCTTCTTACACTTAGGTGTTAATGTTTGGTAATTAGAAAATATTAGCGTTATTAATATAATATATAATATTATATTATTTTTATAAAACAAAATTTTCTTTATTTAACATCACTGTCACCCCTTAAAAACAATCATATAATTGATTCTTTATAGAAAATATACATCTAATTGCAGGATAGCATTTGGCTTTCATTGACAAATATAACCAGGAATTGCTAGGTGATAATGCTTGTTACTATCAACTACACCAAAGTCAAGAAGGGTTTGCTAACGACTACATCAAAGTCAAGAAGGAAGGCAACCGATTGCACAAAGTCAGGAAAACCAGTAAGATTCAAGAAGGGGAAAAAAAGATGGTAGTAATTTGTCCAAAGTAAAAGATGGTAGTAATCTGTCCAAAGCTGTAAACACGTTTAGGAGGCCTATAAATAAGCCTTACCAGATGGTTTTAGAATTATCCTAGAATTCTCTCTTCTTCAATTTAATCTCCACAATTTAGAGATTGTTTCTCCTATTTCTTAAGAGAGTTAAGTGTTTCTCCTTATAAAATAGAGAGGGTGTAACATCCCGTTACCAGTATGGAGGACATATTGGTAATTCGGATGGTTCTAGATTGGGTACATGTCTAATTTGGCAATTGCGTATGTATGTAGTCTTTATATCGATTGATAATTGGTTAGTACTGTTTGAGCGTACGTATGTACGTTTATGTATGACAATTCCCGATTTGATTTGGATAAATTGGTCATTTGGAGAAATTAGGTTAATTGAGGGTGAGAGATGAAATTGGAATTAGAATTGTGAGTTAGGGAATTGAATTATGAAATTGGAATATAGGAACATGTCTTTTATATTTTTGAGGATTCATAGGAAAATTTTCTAGAATTTTTAGAGTCTTAAGTCTGGACCGGAAAATTGACTTAGCGACTGATTAATTGTATTCCAGATTCCGAAATTGATGGATATCTGATTCGAGAAATTTGGAGTTAAGATTTTTAGGATTTGTTATTTATGGTTATTGTGAAATTGGGAGAAAAATTAGAATGAGAATCGGAAGACCCCAGTTGGGCATGTGGCATCGGAGTGCCAAACATACCCTAAGATTTTATTATAAAAACCCTAAGTTTTGATTTCTCCCTCCCACGACACTTCCCTTTTCAAACAACATTTGATTTTCTTCTTCTCCTTCGTGGATCTTCGTTGGTGTGATTTCTTCCACCTTCTTCCTTTAAGTT
>JANZLD010000236.1:12733137-12746156 GCA_026413575.1 Erythroxylum carthagenense
AATTATGACTGGATTATGTATTTAAGGATTTAAGGAATGAATGAGAAGTATCTGTTGGTTTTAAAATTTAGTAATTTTATTATTGCGATATTTATTATGTTGATGCCATGAGGTTTTAGAATTGATCGTTTGTAGTGCACCCTCATCGTAGGTTATGTATCGGAATGACCTACGGGTATTTCGGTGCATACTCTACGGTAAGGGGGCGCTACAGAGAGGTTGTAACTCCTACATTTTACAATGAAGTTTCTTCTTTTTGCCCATATTTTTTACCCTAATTTATTTGGGGGGTTTTCACGTAAAATTTGTGTGTTTATTTCTTCATTACTATTCTTTCAATCCTATTTAGCTATGAACCTACTCTAATCTGGTCAATTTTCCCATCAAGTGACATCAGAGCCTATGAGAAAATTACAATAAATTTTTTGGCCCAATCTATTTGGTTCTCGGGTGAAGACGGTGAAAGTTGATGGATAGTAAAATAGTAACTAAGAAAGGTGCCAACTATAGCATGCATTTTCTAACTAAGAAAGGTGCCAACTATAGCATGCATTTTCTAACTAAGAAAGGTGCCAACTATAGCATGCATTTTCTACTATTCACAACTATAGCTATCACTGTGGCAACTGGAGTACGATTCATGTATATAGTATTATTCATATATACGAGGATTATTCACATGAAATAGTGGAAGCTAAGTTTTGTTCATGATAGAAGCAATAGAGGCAAAATTTTAGATTGAGAAGTTGAATAGGAGTAATTTCTCATTATAGAAGTTGAAGAAGAAGGCTGTCTTGAGAAAAGATAACTGCCTAGCAGCCATCAGCAAAGGTCAACAATATTCACGAATGATAATAAGTGGGGATAGGAATGCTATCGCAAATCTTCATCTGATATTAGCAGATGTGGTGTTGTCAAGCATAGAGGAGAAAAAACGGCAAAGGAGATATGAGATCATCTCACTAAGTTAGCCAAATCACTCCACAACAAGATTTTCCTTAAAAGAAAATTGTACACTTTTTGGATGTCAGAATCTACTTCAGTGACAAAGCACATCAACACCTTGAATACTCTCTTTTCTAAACTATAAATAGATCATAAAATAAAGTATCAAGAATGTGTTCAACTTCTACTTCCATGTCTACCAGATTCGTATAATCAACTTATCATCAATTTAACAAATAATGTTCGTACAAACCACCTAGTCTTTAATAATTTTACAGCTGTAATTCTTAAAGAAGAAAACTGCCGTAAGAATAAGGATGACAGGCAAGCAATTATACAACAAGCGGAGGCAATGATGGTGATGAGAGGGAGATAATGGAACATGGCTAAAGTGAGCACTACAATGATGGTAGGGGAAAGTCAAGAAGTAAAAAGAATTTAAGATGCTACAACTGTGGGAAAAAGGGTACATAAAGAAGGATTGATGGAATAAGATAAATTCCACTCCTCAAGAAAAGTTGACGAGCACTTCTGAAGATGGTAATGTCCTGTGTTGTCAGGCATTGACAATAAATGAAAGTTGAAAAAGATTTGTTAGTATATGGCTTTTCGACTCGGGAACTACTTTTCACATAACTCTATAAGGGAATGGTTCTATCATTATGAACTTGTCTTAAGAGGATTTGTGTATAGTTGCAATGATCATGCCTTAAAGATCATTGGTGTAGGAACCATCAAACTGAAGTTGCGTAATGGTACAATTCGTACCATCTAAGAAGTGTAGCATGTGGAGGCCCTAAAGAAGAACTTATTGTCTTTAGGACAACTGGATGATCCCAGTTGCAAGGTTGAAATTGAAAATAAGATCATGAAAATCATTCAAGGTGTAGTTGAGCTTATGAAGGGAGAAAAGATAACTGCAAATTTGTATATGCTGAAGGGAGGGACTTTGGAAGAGGCAAAAGTATCAGTTATTTCAGGATGTTCAAATGCAATGATATGGCATCAAAAACTTAGACATATGTCTGAACAGGGAATGAAGATTCTTGTTGAGAAAAAAGCTACTTCCAAGGCTCACTAAGGTTCTACCTTTCTGGGAGCATTGTGTTACAAGCAAGCAGTATGAGTTGAAGTTCAACATATCAAATTCTAGAAGCAAATCAGTTATATAATTGTTCATTTTGAAGTATGGAAAGCACCAGTTTTGTCTTTGGGAGGAGCGAAGCACTTTGTGCCCTTCACTGATGATTATTCCAAGAGATGTTAGGTGTATCTAATCAAAAGAAAGACATATGTGTTTTCAGTCTTCAAAGTTTGCAAAGTGCAGGTAGAACTTGAATTTAGAAAGAAGATCAAGTGTTTGAGGACAAATAATATAGAAGGATATAATAATAATGAATTGGATCAATTTTGTAAACAAGAAGGCATCAAAGGTAGTTCACAATGACAAACACTCCTTAGTAGAATTGAGTGGTAGAGTAGATGAACAAAACTTTGTTAGAGAGAAGTAGAGTTAAGCTGGCAACTGCAAGCTTAGACAAGATTTTCTAGGTAGAAGCAGTTAGTACTGCTTGTTATGTGGTAAATCAGGCCCCATCAACTACAATTGAGTTAAAGACACTGATAGAGATATGGATTGATAAGCCAGTTAATTATTCAAACCGCCATATATTCGGAAGTCTTATGTACGTAATGTATAATCCCCAAGAAACTGCAAAGCTGGATCCAAAATCTAGGAAATGCTTATATACTGATGGAGTGAATAGGTATCGCCTATAGGATCTCACTGCCCATAAGCCTATCATCAGCAAGAATGTAATCTTTGTAGATGAGCTAAAAAAGAAAGGAGATGATGATCGCACATTAAAGGAAGATTAAGAGATTACTGTTGTTTATGAGGAAAAGGAATCTCAGACGGATTATTCTAAAGCAGCACCATAACACGAGGTACAAGAACCAATAGAGTATAAAGCTCTAGAGACTTGTGAATCAAATTGTCCAAAAAGTCGACCAGATTGGCATTTAGACTATATTATGGAGGGTAATGTTGTATATTGTCTTTTAACTAAGGATGAGGAGTCATCAACTCTCCAACAGGCAATGAACAGTTCAGATGCATCTCAATGGATAACCATAATGCAGGAAGAAATTGAAGCTCTTCATAAGAATAAGACTTGGTAACTTATGCCATTACCATAAGGAAGGAAGGCCATTGACAACAAATGGGTCTATAAGATCAAGCAAAATGACAATGATCAGGTGGAGCGGTATTGTGCAAGATTGGTGGAAAAAGAATATGCTCAGAAGAAAGGGATTGATTTCAATGAAATATTTTCTCCTGTGGTTCAACTTACTACGGTCTGAGTAGTCTTAGTAATATGTGTTAGGTTTGATTTATATCTAAAGCAGTTAGATGTAAAGATAACTTTCCTTCATGGAAATCTTGAAGAAGAGATTTATATGCCCCAATCATAAGGTTTTGAAGAAGCTGGAAAGGAGAACTTAGTTTACAGGTTGAACAAATCTTTGTACGGTCTAAAGTAGGCACCGAGGTGTTAGTACAAAAGATTTGATTCCTTCGTTATAAGCCTTAGATATAACAAACTAAATGCATATCCTTGTGCATATTTTAAGAGGTTTGGTGAAATGACTTCACTATCTTGCTGTTGTATGTACACGATATGTTGGTAGCAGGCCTCAACAAAGATTGTATTATAGAATTGAAAGCTCAACTGGTTAGGAAATTTGAAATGAAGAACTTGGGACCAGCAAACAAGATTATAGGGATGCAAATTCACCAAACAAAAATAGTAGGAAGATTTGGCTTTCTCAGGAGAATTATCTGAAGAAGATCTTGCTATGATTTAACATGCAAGATTGTAAGCTAATTTCTACCCCACTTTCTATTAACTTCAAGTTATCCTCTAGCATAAGTCCTAACAGTGAAGACGAGAGGATGAAGATGTTTCGAGCACTAAGTGCATCAGCCGTGAGAAGCTTAATGTTCGCTATGATTTATACAAGACTAGACATTGCACATGCAATAGGAGTAGTTAGTCAGTTCATTGCGTATCCTGGTAGAAAGCATTAGAATGCTATAAAGAGGGCCCTTAGATACATTAAAGGGACCTTAGATGTTGCATTGTGTGATGAGGGATCAAAGTTTGATGTCGATCCTCTTACAACCCGATGAAGACATGAGCAATACAGAAATGACAAAGAAAAAAGAATGGTACAAAGATCTGATTGATTATCAATTAAATCTTCAAGTAGGAGATTGTTGCAACCGATTGCACCAAAGTTAAGAAAGGTTGCTGCCAATTGCACCAATGTCAAGAAGGAAGGCAGTCATCTGCACAAAGTCAGGAAAAGCATGAACAAGAAAGAAGTGGGAAAAAGATGGCAATTGTGAATAATCTATCCACAGCTGTAAACGCGTCTGGAAGGCCTATAAATAGGCCTTCCCAGATGGTTTTAGAATTATCCCAAAAGTCTCTCTTCTTCAGTTTAATCTCCACTGTTTAGAGAGTTTATCTCCTATTTTTAAGAGAGTTAAGTGTTTCTCCTTATAAAATATAGAGAAGTTGTAACTTCCAAATTTTATAATGAAGTTTCTTCTTTTTGTCAGTAATTTTTACCCTAATTTGTTTGGGGTTTTTTATGTGAAATTGTATGTTTATTTTTTCATTATTATTCTTTCAATCTTATTTAATTGCAAACCTGCTCTTATTTAGTCAATTTTTTCTAACAATACTTTGGTAGGAAGGATTTGAAGAAAGGAATTAAAACGAAGAGCTTGGGGTCTAAAAATATGTCTGTAGGCTGTAGCCAACTTGACATTTAACAAATACCTGTCAATATCTAACGAATTTCATGGAGTACAGAATCCAGAGTAGACAACTTGAAAGATGAGGCTTGTTTGAGCTGTTTATTCTGGTATTGTAAGTGAGGGAAGACTCGTCAGTGAAAGTAGTTGTTAGCCGGATGCAACTATGTTCCTGAACTTGGACCTTTTAGTATGTGATTGGTAGTTGGCTGTCCTTCATCTTTGCAATCTTGAAACCTTCCCTTTTGAATGGTAGGTGATGCTATGACCGCGAAGAAAGGATGTTACACAAATTTGACCAGTATGTCTCTTTCTATAACATTTGCTTGCACAGAAGATTGATAGTACCGTTGTGAAGCACCAATGGACCCTCCTCCTCCACCATCAAGTGCACCCCTGCTCGACCCGGCTCCCCCCCCTGGAGGTGGTTTTTTGGATTGCTGGTAAGTGGGTGACTGCGCTTTCCCTTTTTCTTGCAATAAAATTAAACAACAAATGATATCCGCCATTTCATCTGTTTTTGCAGTTTATGGTTTCTGTGCTGCTGTGGCTTATTTAGAAGCTGCTGTCCTCCGCTCTTTGAGCCTGGTCCTCCACCTCTGTGAACTATTCAATGTGATTTGAGGGATCTTTGTGAGTTTTGTGTATGTGAGAGAGTACTTAGGTAAGTCAATTGACGTCTAAATCTTCGGATCTGCCTCAAAAACAATTATGTGACCAAATTTAA
Organism: Erythroxylum carthagenense; assembly: GCA_026413575.1. Classification (NCBI taxonomy): domain Eukaryota; kingdom Viridiplantae; phylum Streptophyta; class Magnoliopsida; order Malpighiales; family Erythroxylaceae; genus Erythroxylum; species Erythroxylum carthagenense. The sequence goes on from JANZLD010000236.1 coordinate 12,738,636, forward strand.
AAGGTTTGACTCTTCATTTGTTACTCAATGCCCAAGTACTTGTGATTTGGATTCTCGTTTCTTTGCCCTTTGAGCTTGGATCAGAACTCAGAAGCCCAGATTGCACTTGCAGCCTTTCGATTAGTTTGTGATGTATCCTAAAGACACGTTATAGTGTAGCTCGCATGGCATGCCCCCCCACTCTCAAAAAATGTTATATTTTCTACTCTTCATATGTTTCTTGAAGAGAATGCTGGTTGAATGACTGCAGTGGTAGCTACAAACTCAATCAATGACTAGGGCATTGGCTTAACAAACACTTCTTCATGTGCAGAGCCTCTAAATAAAGTTACAATTTGTTTACTAGTGAAAGGCAAAAGATTAGACATTTTGTCCCTTGGTTTTTCCTATGCCGGCAATACTTGATTATGTTATGCTTTCTACCTTAACTGCACCTACTCCTCATTCAAACATCCCAAAAATAATATTGGAATTTAAAATGTATAATCTGTTTATCCATATTTTAAATTATTTACAATAAAATAAATTCAGGGCCATTACTGTGTATGAAAATGCATAAAGTGTTAAAAATAAAATAGGATATATTTATCAAATAATCGCAACGATTGTATAATTCCAATTAGAACCAAAAGTTTATTATAATTGACTTTTGAATTACAGGGAAATAATGTTCATCTTTAAATAACTTGAAGCTACTAGTAATTTATGATTGTTACTTCACTTAAATTATTCTTTAAGATATTTTTGTTAATAATTTTTTAAAATAATAATTGATTAATTCAGTTAAGTTAATATTAAATTTTTAATATAAATATTGAGAACATAAGGATTGCCTCAATTTGATGTATTCTTTTTTATAAAATTGAAAATAGTATACATATCTTAATAAGATGATTATTTTAGATCATTCCTAATAATAAGATATTTTATTAATGATATAAATCAGAATAACTTATATAATATTTAAAATTCCATAAAATTCATTTTAACCTTTTTAGTTTTATAAATAAAAGAAACGACGGGTGAGAGGTGACCTTACTCGGAGTGTATCGAAACCCGGTTTTCACTTGCAGGGAATGGCCTCCAAACATGGTGCGCCTCCGACAACCTACTCTCCGTCTCCAACCCGAAAACCCCATCAGCCCTTCTTCTCCGGCTCTGATGCCGATTGGGTCCGACCGGACGGCCGTGGCTTCCACCAGTGCCGTCCTGCCTGTATGTGGTTCCTCTTCTTTTTCTCGATTCCTCGTACCGCTTTTTGAAGGAAAGTACGCAATGGTTTAATGCTTTTTTAGTAATTATAGATGGAATAATCGAGTTTTCTCGGTTAGGTGTGTGAAGTCTCACTCCTCCGTGGGTGTTTGCGGATATTGTGAGTGTGTGAGTTGCTTTCATTGCCCATATCTCACTCAATTTCTAGCAATTGGCCGATCTAATTGAATTGGTGCCTTTTTTTAAAAATGGTTATTACTTGAATTTGATTATGAATCCAAAAAGGAAACTAAGATAACATCTGGTCTTGTTATGTAAGTTTTAATTGATTAACTATGAAGACATTGAAGCAGCTGCGGTTACTTACTTTGCATTAAGCGATACTTGTTCTTTGGGATGCAAATGTCGGTCTTTAATTATGACACTGCATGCCTTTGGTGCCTTGTAAGAGCTTGTAAAAATTTATCTAATCCATTATTGTTTCTCTTTCTCTTGTTATTGACCAACACCATATCCATTGATCATCGTTGCCATTTCATAGAATATGCATCTTCCCATTGAGAAGAATGGTTCTTTTATTATATGAAGCTGTTACGATCACCGACAAAATGTCAAATTCTTTAGACGGTGGAAGTTGCATTTGAATCACTTCAGGATGGAACTTCAACTTCTTACATGCATCAATGCATGCACACCTGCACATACAGATACACTCATTTACCTGACCAATGTGTGCAGATTGTGTGAAAATTATGTTATGCACTCTGTTTTACCTAAAGAATAGCGAATAGCTTTCAATTTCAGTTTTCAGGACTGCTGCTGTGAACGCTGCATCAGGATCTGCTTACGCTGAGTTTGGAAATACCAAAGTGATTGTTTCTGTGTGAGTATATCATTAACTTATTTTTCTCAAGTTGCTTGATCACCAGTTTCTCTTTCTTTTTTCTTTTAATTCTATTGAAATTTGTTGGCAAAGTTGAAAATTTTTTATGTTCCACCTCATGAAAATGTGAACTTGTTTTTAATTGTGCTGATGATCTTGATTTAGATTTGGACCTAGAGAAAGTAAAAAGGCAATGATGTATAGTGATGTGGGACGGCTTAATTGCAATGTAACTTATACTACTTTTGCCACCCCCATTCGTGGACAGGTACTTTAGACGAGGGGATATATGAAATTAGTTACACTTCAAGCTTCAAATTTCTTCTTCAGCTGTTTTACATAATTTGTTATACTCTTTTTGTTAGGGATCAGACCATAAAGAATTTTCTTCAATGCTTCATAAAGCATTGGAAGGTGCAATAATGTTAGAAACCTTCCCAAAGACAACTGTAGATGTTTTTGCACTGGTCTTGGAGTCAGGTGGCAGTAAGTTTTGCTTCCGCTCTAATCTAGGTTTCTTTCTAGCCTAGAAAAGATATCTTGTTGAGAACACTAAGAGACTAAACCAATTTCATTCTTAATGTTCTTGTAGTTTCTCTTTTCAGGCCAAACTTCCCCTTTACACCTATAGATAAACCTTATTTTCTGCGTGCAGGTGATCTCCCTGTTGTGGTCTCATGTGCAAGCCTTGCCTTGGCAGATGCTGGAATTATGATGTATGACCTTGTTGCTGGAGTGTCTGTGGTATGCATCTGAAACATGTTTGTGGCTTTTTGAAAATGTTCATTTTTTCCTAGTAAACATGACATTACATGTTGTCAGTTGTTCCAGGGAATCAAGAAAACTTTCTACAGTACTGATTTTTAGAGATCCCTCTTAACAAATTGCTGGAAATCCCAGCCCCTGAATATTTTCTACTTCACATTGTTTTGACCTGGAAATTACCAGAAAATACTGGATCATTTGAAGCTTCAAGCCATAAAAATGGTTTGAACTATTCATTGGTGTGCCATAAAAGCTTCTGTTTGCGAAAGCTTTTTTAAATCTTTCTCAGATTTGACTTCATGTTGATATAATTTCCTGTACTCCTTGTACAATTTGTGGATCTTTGCAATTGATTATTTAGTTGCTATCCCTTTACTGGACCATATTAACGTATATTGCCTTACTCAAATATTCGTTTTTGCTTCGACTAAATTGCTTAGTTGGTTGCTTACAACTGAATTGATTTACTTTGTCAAATTTTCATGTGGTTCTAACTGCTTGTGATGATCAGTCTTGTCTAGGTAAAAACCTAGTCATTGATCCGATTTTGGAAGAAGAAAGCTGTCAGGATGGGAGCTTAATGATTACTTGTATGCCTTCTCGTTATGAGGTCTCTCAGCTTACTGTTACCGGGGAATGGTCGACAGGGAATCTAAACGAGGTATGTTGTTTAAGGCCGTCAAATATTATGAGGCAGAGTTATGTTCAACTCATTACTCGGTGTTCTAATTTTTCTTTTATGAATAGGCAATGCAGCTTTGTCTTGATGCTTGCTCAAAACTTGCAAAGATAATGAGATCATGTTTGAAAGAGGCAGCATCAGCTTCTCACAGTTAAGAAACGGTAGCTGTCAGTTATAGTGACATGATTACGGGATATATGGTTTTGTTTACCAAATTATGAGTGTCCGTAGGAGGAAATAATCTCCATATTGTATACAAAAAATTTTTGGAAGTAGTTTTGCCTTGCGTTTGTGCACCTATATCTAAATATCTCATGTTTCTTTCTTCCGATTACATGAATTGCAATGCCAAGATCATCCCCTTTATGCTTTCTCCAAAATCGGTATCATTTAGCAGCATCCATGTGTTCATTATCGTGTTCAGAAATGAATGATGATATAAAGCATATGAGGCAAGTGGACCAAAAGAATCAGTGAATTGCTTCTCCTGAGATGTGTTGGCAAAACTACTGGTGCAGCATTTCGCTACCTGCGTTCGTAGAAAATGATTGATTGAGCGCAAGTGTAAATGCTTTTGCTTTTTGCGAAATGTTAAAGAGGAGCTAAAGTATCTTGGGGCGGGACAAATAAATAAAAACAATTAAATATGAATAAATTTCGTTTTTAATGGCAATTTATATATATATATTTATGGCATAAAACAATATTTACAAAGCAGTTCCAGCATGGATCCTGAACAAGCACAATGTGAGCTATGTTTCAGGAAAAATACCAAATTAACCTATGTCAAACTAAGCATACAGCTTCAACAGAAAAATTCCCAAAGATCTATTCTGTAAGATTCCTGGCATCTTTAATTCTTGACGATAGATTCTTACGAGCTTGCTCTATCAAAATCACTTCTTTTATTTCACAGATAGTTTTGGTGATGAATGTGTTTATCCAACTTAATATCTTGGCGTCTTTAATTCTTGATGATAGATTCTTATGAGCTTGCTTTATCAAAATCACTTCTTTTATTTCACAGACAGTTTTGGTGACAGTGACTGTTTATCCAACTTTCATCTCTTTGTGTTTTATGTTATCTCTCCGTCCATCATATATTAATTCAACTTCTAAATGGAGAGAAGGTTGCTGATGAAATTCAGGGAGCGTTTGGCATAATACACATGTTTGAACTTGCATTTCCCACATCCTATCAACTGTCTTAAGGCATTCCTTGATTTCCAGCCAGCTTATAATGGAAATTTTAGGAACTAGAGAATTCTTCCAAACCAAAGTATGCCAAGAGACCTTCAGAGAATGAATCCTGTAGATTTTCAAACATGATCTATTGTCCCTCAACCAGATAGTTGTATTAGTCTTATTGAGATTGCATCAGTGACATACCTCTCATGCTACGATTTTACCCTTCTATTATCTATGATCTCATTCACATCATGTATTTCTGAGCTTTTTCTCCACTACTTTGATAATTCTCTTGGGAAGGACTACATGGGAGCACAAGTGTGTATGTAGGTTAGTGAGAATAGATGTAATGAGTTCTAACCTTCTAACAAATGAGAGGAATCTGATTTGTCATTCGGAGACTCTGCTTCTTATAAATTTCATCATAAGAATACATGTCAGAATATGGTAAAAGGAGGAGGATCAGGATCCCATCATATCCTCAATAGGATTAGTCAGACATCATCTCTGAATTAGGGGCATCATCACAGCAATTAAAATTAAACGTCTTTCCTTGTATAGCACCTGATGTACCTATATGTATAACTTTGTAAATTATTTCAAAATATATTCTTTCCATTTCATGAGTCCAGGATACCAAACTAAAATGGTATCAAAGCATGGTTGACAATCCTATAAGGGATCTGTCATATCACTGCTCATCATCTACCCAGAAAGCCAACAAATATCCGAAAAACAACCATATTCGAAACAGTAGAAAGTAATCCAAATGGGTCAGGCATCAACCATGATGACCTTACCCTTCAAATCGCAAACCTGTTGAGAAACGGGTTGAACCAATCCACAAACAATCCAATTTCAGACACAGTAAACGTTAGTACCAAATTGAATAGCCAGAACTATGCCCTTTGGGCCAGACTTATGAAGGTGGCTATAGGGGGCAAGGGTCGATCAAAATTAAGGCACATTACAGGGATACCTACACCACCGGAGGAAGGAGATCCAGAATATGAGAAGTGGGAACAAGATGACCTGGTTATTTTTTCCTGGATAATTTAGAATGTTGAACCACAATTGGCCAACAACGTGGCTCATTATCTCACGGCCAAGGCATTGTGGCAGGCGTTGACAGTCACCTACAACAGCTGGAGGGACTCGTTGCAGATTTACAATCTGCACAATAGGGCAAGTCGCTAAGTGCAAGGGTCATCAACCCTAGAAGATTTTTAGCTTTTGATGCAAAGTCTTTGGGGCGAAATTGAGCGCCGTCGTCCGAACCCTATGGTGTTGGCTAAAGACATAACGTCGTACAACCAAATCTGGAATGAGACCAAGCTCTTCCAATTTCTGGGAGGGCTCGACCAACGATATGACGCGATTCAAAGGGAAATCCTTAGGGAGGACCCTTTGCCCTCAGTTGAGGCCGCCTACGCCTCAGTCAGAAAGGAGGCCGCCCGACTGAATATTCTTGGGCTGGTAATCGGAGGCGACCTGCCATCACAGGGCATCGGAGGGGGACTACTGACTAAGGGTGAACCAACACAGACAGAGGCGACAGTCATGGCAGCCCTAAGGTTTCAGTCACAACAGAACCGATTAGACACCATCGAAAAGAACGGCGACTCATCATCCCAGGATCGATTGGATAAATCCAAGTTGAAGTGCTCCCATTGTGGGATGCCAAAGCACACAAAGGAGAATTGTTTCCAACTGGTAGGGTATCCCGAATGGTGGGAAGACAATCACAAGCAACCGAAGGAGAGACGGGGTTTAGGCAGCAAGGCCGCCACCATGGTGAGCAACTCGGAGGCCACCAGCACTAGGGGTGGCGGCTATGGAGACCAAGGTGAAAAGGGATTTGCAGCGGCGGCTAGGGTTTCCTCAAATGAGGAAGCTCGCGACTTTAAAGGTAAAGGGGCCTGGAAATTACACCCAGACCCCTGTATTTCTAAAACTAAATTTTTTGGTCCAGAAATCCCAAAATCCCAAAATGGTCCTAGAAGTTTTGTCTACTGCCTATACGGCCAAAAAGGTATGTGAAACCAAAAATACCCACTGGATCATTGACTGTGGGGCTACAGACACCATGACTTTTGATGCATCTGATATTATTGTGCCATCACAGACAAACAAAACTTTTGTTCAAACTGCTAAAGGGGAAATAGTGTATGTTGAGGGGGCCAGGACAGTAGAAATTTCACCCACTCTTAAAATATCCAACTGTCTATATGTTCCTTCGTTGTCACACAAGTTGTTGTCGATTAGCCATGTTATGAAGGAACTCAACTGTATGCTACTGATGAATCCAAATTTATGTCTTTTGCAGGATATCAGGACGGGGGAGATTATTGGGCGTGGCACTGAGCGAGCCAGCCTGTACTAAGTGGACGAGGTAGCCCAACAAGGGTTTGTGTTGCTGGCTCACAAAACGACTGACCAAGAGACTTGGCTCTAGCATCGCCGCTTGGGGCATCCATCCACGGGTTATCTTAAAATTTTATTCCCCAAACTTTTTTTTACTAATAATAGCACTTTATGCTGTGAGACGTGTTTTGGCGAAAAGCCACAGACAAACTTTTAAGCCCAATAACACTCATGTGGATTCCATTTTTTCTCTAGTTCATTTTGATGTGTGGGGCCCTGCACCAATTTCGGGGGGGGGGGGGCATGGTTTGAAATATTTTTTGCTGTTTATTGATGACTGTACTCACATGACATGAGTTTATTTTTTAAAAAATAAGTCTGAAGTTTTTGAAAAATTTACCCATTTCTATCAAATGGTCCATACCCA
>JANZLD010000236.1:12763411-12776144 GCA_026413575.1 Erythroxylum carthagenense
CTGTTGTACCTATATGTGTAGCTCTGTAAATCATTCCAAAATATATTCTTTCCATTTCATGAGTCCAGGATACCAAAACTAAAAATACACTCCATATAAGTAGCTCTTCTGGTGGAAATTTGAACTCCTGAATACCTAAAAGGGAGCAGACTTTAGTTAAAAACTTGATAACAAGGCCAGAAGCATTATTAAGTACTCCAGCAGAAACATAAATAGAATTGTTATTTGTATTAAGACACAAGCCAAACATGCATGTTGAAAAAAGTTGATAGAGATCTCATAAGCAGCTCAAATGATAACTTAATATTGCGAGTTATCAGCCTTGTCAATAATAGCAAATAGATAAGGAGACAAAAGGTTTCCTTGTCTGTTCTATTTGGCTCCTTTAATCTCTCTTATTCTTTTTTTAGGCAAATTACGTATGGCTTTCATGCTTATCCAATAGGCCATTTAGACCAAGTCATAGACAGTGCTAAATTAGAGTTTTATATTTGTGTGTTATTTAATTTCATTGACTAGCTATTAAAAATTTGTTATCAGACAAATTATCATACAAAAGACTTGGCCTTATTGGTTTATTGAGTGCGTTACCAATAACAAAGTATAACTAACATTTGAATCATCATCATTAAATCGGATGTCAAGTGAGAAAATGTAGGATAGTCATCCTACTCTATTAATGTGTAACAGTTGACCCTTAAATTTGTCGAACTTCATCTTCAAAAAATTTTCACCATAAAAGAAACATCCAAGTGGGGAAATTGCCGTCCCAACTGGAGGACAATTACCCAGGAAATAGACAAAGTGTTGGATATGAAAATGAAAGGAAGGAATGTAAAGTAATGTTTATATAATAAATCCAAATATGTATCCCCATATTGATTATTGAATTTAACTAATATCAAAGTCTTGTTGAGTTTTAAGCTATATCAGTTAGTGTTTACACTCCGCGTTGATGCCTGAATTAATTAATGGATTGGTGACTTGGTCAATTAAATGTACAGAATTCATACTAAAGAATATAGTTAAGCCAAGTCAAATGGATTTGTCTCCTGTCTTATTAAACTTCATCTTGTCATCGACACAATATTTATTAATTTGTTTTGATTTTGGGCAGGGACGTATCAGGTACAGGTTTTTTGAGTGGAAGTGATTAATGCTTCCGCGTGGGGATGTCTATTCTTCATGCTTGCAGCACAAACATGCAACTTCTGTAAAGTTAGTTGGTGCCTTGTTCCCTTGATTGATCATTCGACATATTATAACACCTAACATGATGGTTTGGTTGATGATAATTAAAGGTTTGCTACTATCATTTTGAGATCCATCTAATTGGGATTGAATAAATTGTCTTATCCAAAAAAATGGGATGGGTCAAGTTCACTTTCTCGATGCACCGTCAACTCAAGGATGATTAAACAGTCGTAGTTCCTTGTATAGACTGTTATCTCTTTGAAAAAGGATAACGCAATACATAATCAATTAAATAGTCGATATGCATGGTGAGTTGTTTCGTTTTGGCGCAATAAAATCCAATCATTAGAAAGAACAAATATATTTTCCAGATAGGAACTAGCTATTAGAGCTTTTGCCAGAGTTTTCCGGGCGAATCAGGCAACCAAAGTACACGAGTGGCCGAAATAATCGGTCACAGTGTTTCTGTTCCAAAAAATGAAAACAAAAGAAAAAGCTTTTTATGCCACAACTCATAAAGGAAGCTAGAGACGACTCTTGTCCCTATTACGTGATCGTAAAAGTCAATGTTTGTTATGGTATATTTAGTTGGAAGTAAAGAATAGAATAAAATAGGATGATTTAGAGTATAATAGAAAGTAAATAAATATAATATTATAAACTTATTATTTAAAATAAATAGAAGAGTTCATAATATAATACAGTGAAATATTAGTTTGAAGAAAAATTTATAATGTACATAATGAAAAATTGTTTATCATTTTATAATTCCCAAATTGAATGTTTTTTATTTTTACTATTTAAAATATAATAAAATATAATATAAAATTTTTATTTTTTATTTTATTTTATTTTATTATAAATTCTTCTCTTAAATAATAAAATAATATCACATTTTATTTTATTTCATTAATAAATCCTTAATCACGTGATCTAAAAATAAACGTATCCTTAATCACGTCATCTAAAAGTCGATGTGGTCTATGAAATTCGGAAACTTCAATACGTTACTTTGGAATAGTCAAAACTCAAAGCTATTGATTCTAAAGCCGATATAGGATAATTAGAATTTTTTTAATTATGATCAGGAGTTTTAGAGGTGAACCGTCACTGGCTGTACATCAGTGGAAGGGAATACGTGTCAAGAACCCAGAGCCTCTTCAATCTAAACTGGTCGATTCCTGGAATCTTTACACAGAAAGTAAAACGCAAACTTTGACGTATCTGCCTTCCTGTCAATGTTCTTGCAAGTAAAAAAAACTCAACATTATTTAATTTATATGAAGCTGTTCCCTTCTATAAGATACGTCAAAATTATACATTTAGCATCTTCTTGGTATAGCTTCTTCCTCGTTGTCTTTAAAATTCTACAGCCCTTCTTTTGTTTGCTTTGGTCTATACAACTTGTGAGCTAGCCAATGAGAGGAATGCTTGTATTAAAGTAACCAGTTTAGAGGCGAGAATAACCAGAACGAGTTTCATGCTACTCAAAAAATGGAAACTGAGATATTTTCAGGGTTTTGATTATTGTTCTATAAGCTAAAGATCAAGAGAACCTCACTAAAGAGCTGGGTTTCCAGAAAGGTTCTTGTGAGTGCTCTTATCTCGTAAAACTGCTCCTTCCATTGCACATCTTTTACCAGTTATAATACCTGTAATGCATAGAGGTAACCCACTTCTAAACATTGAACTATGTGAATCTCACAAAGCCCTCTTTTTCTGACTACATTCTCGAGTAATTATTGTCTAGTTTCTTTGATAGATGGTCAGAGTCAAAGTTCTTCTGTTCGTACTTAACTGTTCATCTCTTGCTTTTCCTGAATTGGCTCCACTGCTTATAGTCGTTAATGAAAAACCTAATGGTGAAGACGGAGTTTAATTATAGACACAGTTTTGCACTCCTATATCACAACGAAGGGAAGTATTACAGCTTTTGTTTAGTGGTCCAGTTCCTAATTTTAGTTCACTATCGTTTCTTGATATCTGGTTTAATTTGGACTACCATAGTTTTAGGCTTTGGATCAAATTTTACAATGACATCATCAACCTTTAAGGGTAATTAATAGTTCTCACATGCTTCTGCTTCAATTAATGTCGGGGTTAAGGAAAGCTAGCAGTTTCGATAGCAGTATGTCTCAGTTGTTGCAGACTTGGAAGTATATTAAAAGAAAAATTTTCACATTGTTTTGATTTCTGTTCTGCCTGAAAATGTGGGATAGCCTTTTTAAACCCATCTTTGCCCACAAGTTGACTCAGATCCTTGTCTCAAGTTCACTTGACATCTGCTGATGGGAACCACAGATATGCTTCTTGTGGGCTTTGAGCTATGGCTTGTCCATTGCAGTTGATTTTATCAACCTATATCTAAAAATGCCTGATAATTTCCTGATTTGTTCCCACCTCAGGATATCTTTTGTCAGAGATCAAATACATCGATAGAGGCCAGAGCAATACTTGCAGAATGGGTTATGGTAATTCAAGATATGTAAGGTTCGTAACCTCTTTATTCGTTTCATTTGCTACAAGTAAATCATAGGCTTTCTTCCTAGTGAGTCACAGGCATCAGAATTGAGATTTAGCTGCAAAATTTCAGGTTTGAAGATGATCTTGAATTGCCAAAGGATCCACCTATTAACGGAGATGGTGTAATAAAGTTCATATATAACATTGATGGAACACGGATACCGGGGTCCAGTGGGAGGGCTAGAAAATCATTGAAAGCTAAAGTATTGTCTAGAGTTTTCTCCGAGGACTATGAGAGGGTGAAGAAGAAGATATTGGATCCTCGTGGACCAACTATCCACAGATGGAACAAGATATTTTTAGTAGCTTGCTTAGTTTCTTTGTTTGTTGATCCTCTCTTCTTTTTCTTGCCTGGAATTCAGGATGAAGTGTGCATAGATATTGGAATATCTCTTGAGGTTGTCCTTACAATGGTTAGAACAGTGGCCGATGTCTTTTATATGATTCAGATTTACATTCGTTTCCATACTGCTTATGTTGCTCCTTCATCCCGTGTTTTTGGGAGAGGAGAGCTTGTAATAGACTCTAGAAAGATTGCTTTAAGGTACTTGCAGAAGAACTTCTGGGTTGATCTCATTGCTGCCCTGCCTCTTCCTCAGGTGTGTTGATACCCAACATATTTCCAACAAGTTGTTTCTTTATGGCACGTGGATATTGAGGGGGTTGAAACTGTTGACTAATTTGTTTTTATATCAACATATCAGATGCTAATTTGGGTTATTATACCAAATCTTGGTGGTTCAACTATGGCAAACACTAAAAATGTGCTTCGGTTCATCATCATTTTCCAGTACCTCCCAAGGCTGTTTCTTATTTACCCACTCTCCTCAGAAATTGTAAAGGCTACTGGTGTTGTGACTGAAACGGCATGGGCTGGAGCTGCCTATAACCTGATGCTCTACATGCTGGCAAGCCATGTAAGTAAATGGAAACCCAATCATTTGATGGAGAAGATTGACAAGATTTTCGGATCTGTTGCCAAACTTGTCCCAAGAATTAAAGTAGTATTCCGTCTGATAATGACTGCCATTTCTTTTCTCGGTAAAGGTTTTAGGAGCTTGCTGGTATCTGCTTTCGATTGAGAGGGAAGAAGCGTGCTGGAGAAGTGTCTGTAATATGGAAAAATCCTATTGCAAGTATGAATTCTTTGATTGTCATCGGGTGCGTGAGGCTGATAGAAATTCCTGGTTCACTTCAAGCAATATCACAAAACTGTGCAATCCTGACAATAGTTACTATGAGTTTGGCATATATGGTGAGGCATTGACATTCGGAGTTTCAACTTCATCATTTATCAACAAGTACTTTTACTGCCTGTGGTGGGGATTAAAGAACTTGAGGTAACCGAGTACTGACCTCCCAATCTTGTCTAGGAGGTGTGATTTTTGAAGATAAATGTCCTCTAGCAGAATCATGAGAATTGGAAGACACATATTGAACTCTAGAGATATCCTTTTAACTCAGAATTAACCATGAATCTTATTGTTTTTGTAGATTCTGAAATCTTATGACTTGCATTTTCAATTCAAATGTTGCAAAAACACACAGCCTACTTTGTTCGAATTGTATTAAGAAATAGTTTCATTTGGAGAACTCTAATTGTTGTTCTTTTGAGGTACTAATGATAATTTTCATTGTCCTTTGCAGCTCACTGGGGCAAAATCTTTCTAAAAGCACCTATGTAGGGGAAATAAGTTTTGCCATTCTTGTTGCAACATTTGGGTTGGTGCTCTTTGCATTGCTCATTGGGAATATGCAAGTGAGTCATAAGATATCAACTTCTTCCTTAAATTCAGAATTCCTTTGCTGCCTCCTTCGGAATCAATAATAGATAAATCAATAAAAAGAGAAATACCACTCTTTCGACTGCTTTTCGTATCAAGATGAACAAAAGAAGACAAGAATAGTTTCTGCGTTCCATTTATGAAAGGTCCTACCTTTTGTCATTCATTGGTTTTATTTCAACATTCATCCCAGAAGCAAGTCTGTTAAGTAGAAAATTTCTTGTGTTGGCATTGGCTTGCATAATTCCTGGAATTTATCTTCATCTTTCGTGATTCTTTTTTATGTCCAAGAAATGTCCTGTTTCTTATGAAGCATTTCCAATGGCAGACATACCTCCAATCAACGACAGTTCGTTTAGAAGAATGGAGGATTAAGAGAACCGATACAGAACAGTGGATGCGTCACAGGCAGCTCCCACCAGGGTTAAGGGAGTCTGTTAGGAATTATGACCACTACAAGTGGTTGGCCACTGGAGGCGTTGATGAAGAAGCTCTTCTAAAAGGCCTCCCGATGGATCTCCGAAGAGACATCAAGCGACACCTCTGCCTTGACTTGGTGCGCAGAGTAAGTCACCGAGCCCTTCTTTCCTATTCTCGCGATACACCTGTAAATATGTAATGTAGGTTCCTCTAATAAAAGACCTGAACATGAATGATGTGGTAAGATGCATATAATAAGGTAAACTAGAACGCATTTTTCTCTGATTGACAACAACATCAGTCTCAGAAAAGAATTTAAATAGCTACTTTCTCATTTATGTGCTGGTTAAAGAGACCCTGTTCAAGAGTTTCTGAATATCTAGGGTATTGTTGACCTTGTGCAACAAACAGGTTCCATTATTTGATCAAATGGATAAAAGGATGCTAGACGCAATATGCGAGAGGCTTAAACCTTCATTATGCACTCAAGGGACATACCTTGTTCGTGAAGGTGATCTTGTCAATGAGATGCTCTTCATAATCCGTGGCAATCTTGACTCTTACACCACTGATGGTGGTCGAACTGGATTCTTCAATTCTTCTCGACTTGGTCCAGGTGACTTCTGTGGCGAGGAATTGTTGACATGGGCATTATAGACCCTCGTCCAAGTGTCATCCTTCCATCTTCAACTCGGACAGTAAAAGCTATTTCAGAAGTTGAGGCTTTTGCCCTCAGTGCAGAACACTTGAAATTTGTAGCTTCACAGTTTAGAAGACTACACAGCAAGCAATTAAGACACAAGTTCAGGTTCTACTCACACCAATGGAGAACATGGGCCGCATGTTTCATACAAGCTGCCTGGCGGCGACACAAGAGGCAGAAGGAAGCAGATGAATTCAGAGCTAGAGAAAGCTGCAGTATTGCCAAACCTGAAACAAATTCACCACGTTTAGGCTTAGCTACATATGCAGCAAGCAAAAGGAGAGGCGCAATCATAAAGCATTCAGTGCCTGATTCAAGTGTGGCAAGCGCACTTCAGAAGCCAGCAGAACCAGATTTTTCTGTAGTGGAGGATTGAGAAACTCAAAATATCTGCTTCAGGATCTTTGTACAAAAAGCAAGTCTTGTATATTTATTCAATTAATTTATAGGCAGCAAAAAGAGGTGAATTAACTTGTATTTGTTTTTTTTTTGCTTGTTTATAAACACAGTTAAGGCCATAACTAGGAGATGATGCTTGACATTGAACGAGAAACATATTTCTAGAGAAGTCAAGCTCATGAAGTTCTTCTATGAAAAGTGAAGAGTTCTGCAATGGTACTTGTAGAACACAAGAAGATTATGTATCTCCTAATCTATATTTATAAATACTATGAAAATCAAACGTGCTATTGCACGTTGGGATTGATTCCACTTCTATGTCAGTATTGACATACGTCGTACAAATTAGATGCCCTCAAATAAATTATGTATTATTCATATGAAATACAACAACTAATCAAGGGAAGTATTATAGAAATTTTGGGAAGATCCAATAGTACTTAGTCTTATCCCTAACTGGTAGAGATTAGTTACATCATATATTATATGAAAAGTTTAAAAGTATATTCATGATAGAATTATATTATATTGCTTTCACATCGTTAATAATGAGAATAAATTATTTACAAATATCTTTATATCTTCTGATAGGTTAAAAGATATTTGTTTTGCGAAAAATTTTTTACTAAAATATTTTATTTTTTTATTTGGAAAATATATTTTATATATTATAGTTATTGATACTACTACAATGGCCTTGATATTAGAATTATTTAATTACATTTTTGCAATTTTATAACATTTTAAGAAAACAAATATTAAATTAAATTTTTAAAAATTAGACAAAGTAAGTATACTATAAGATTCACTTAAACTCTAACATTTCACACAATATAACTTGAAACTTACATTAATCTCAACTTTCCAAAAAAAGCTGGATGTCTCCTATCTATGAGATGCCATATAAATATTAGTTTAAATATATTAATGTTAGTTCACTAGTTTACTATTAAATTCTTTTTAAAACTCACATCTAACACTTAAAACATGCATGGTCATCATTTAATTACTCCAAAATAATTTTCTTTTATTTTTATTATTTAAGACAATATTTATGATTTAAGTTTTTTATGCTCATCTATCACTAAGATAATAAACTT
This sequence comes from Erythroxylum carthagenense, assembly GCA_026413575.1. NCBI lineage: Eukaryota > Viridiplantae > Streptophyta > Magnoliopsida > Malpighiales > Erythroxylaceae > Erythroxylum > Erythroxylum carthagenense. Next base: position 12,771,535 of record JANZLD010000236.1, read on the forward strand.
TAAACTTGTCTCATCTCTATTTATTACAAATACAGGAGATGATCGACCAAGTGAGAAGGTTAACCTCCTTATTAGTCTAACATTCTCTTTAATCCACATTCAAAACTTTCACACAAAAAAAGAAACATATTGTAGAATCAAGTATTATATAATGCTTAGTATATAATAAATAATGTCAATTCACATTGTGTCGTTAGACATGTTAGTTGAATGAATGAACATACGTTTAGAAATATTTATCAATAATATATTAATATCTATTTAATCCTAACGACTTCACATGCCCAATAATATATCTCTTAATGACTTTGTTCTTGGTTTTGTTGTCACTGTGTCATATGTGAGCATATATATATTTAATGTTCACTTTTTACCTCATGTAATTATATGTTCCATGTAATTATACTTAGTTTCCATATGCTTAGTTTCACAATAAATTTTAGGATCTTTCATATAAGCTATTCGTGTTTGCCTATTACAATTGAATAATAATAGATCAACTTTGGTTTTAATAACTCTCAAATGAATTGAAAAATGTCTAATCTAAATAAGTTGTGCTACAATTGGAAATGCTATGAATTTAGCTTTTATTGTGAATAAAGCAACATATGATTATTTCTTACTTTTCTATGATATTACATAATTATTATGTAAGAAAACAAATCCAAAAGAAGATTTTTATCTCATTTAAATCTCATCCTTAATTTGCATATATATAACCTTGTATACATCAATCACTCCTTTGATAACATAATGGGCAATTAATAGTACCTTTTACATACCTTAATATTCTCTTTATGATCTTCTAATGTTTTAAGCTATATTTGACTGATATCTACTTGTCATTTCAAGCATAAAAAATATTTAGTCATATACACATCATTATACTATAATAACTTTCTTCTTCTTTTTTTTTTTCTTTCTTATGGTGTTGTTAGACAAAAATTTTATTAAGATCTTCACCTTTAATGATAGGATTATCAATGTCTTATATTACTACATATGTAATCATTCAAAAATTTCTAAATATATGTCTCTTATGAAAGAGACAATGATCTTTTGAAATCTTCACTTTAAGTATATATGCAACTTCACTAATGTCCTTTATTTCAAATTTAGATGACAACCAGTTTTTTATTTGTTTAACTCATAATTATTACAAGCAATCAAAATATATGTGTATAAAGATAAAATAACCAAATTATCTTTATTTCCTTTTATGTATACACAAAGAATTTCATCATTTATATAGAAATCATACATAATAATTACATTGTGAAAATAAATGTACCATTGTTTAGAGGATTACTTTATGTTATAAATCAATTTTAATAATCAATTTACTTTATATTATCAGCCGATTTAAATAAAACATATAGGTTATGCTACATAGAATTATTCTTCAAAAAATAAATTAAGAAATGTAGTTTTCACATCCATTCAATATAAGGGTTAATGACCAAAAAAAAAGCCAAACTTTCGTCAAATTTTTAATTATAGCCCGAACTTTAATATGTAGCAATAAAATACCCAAATTTTTATTTTTTAATTCTAGCTCGGTAATAGTTTAACCATTCTCTTTGTTGACGTGACACTGCTACATGTCAAAGGACTCTCATTATTCAAACACGTCAGTATAATTAGCAGAAGTCAGTCTGATTATTGAAATGATGTCATTTCATGATAAAACTGAGATGAAATCGTTTCAACAAATGAACAACAATCTCATTGTTCTCAATCTATAACCTAAATTAGGATTGAATTTTTTTTATGGAGCCTTAAAATTTGATTGAGATTTGATTATTCTTAGATTTTACGAACTAAGACTGCAAAAACCTCTATAATGAGATCATAAGTTGTAACACACTATTGCCATAGTACATATGCCTGAACATCCATAGATTTTTTTTGAGAATATACCCCATGGAAATGGCATGTTAGAGCAATCACATTCACTTATTGAGACATCTTACATAGCACAAGTATTTAAAAAGATCAAAACTTCCCATTTTATTCATAAATATGAACATACAACATTACAATACATAATCCATATATATACGTTACTAACAACATCTAAGAGTTTGCTACTCTTTACAAGACGTTTTATAAGAAGTGGAATGTTACACCAAAATATCCTATCTAGACTCTTTAGTGTCAGCTAATCGACCTTTGAGTCATTCTTGCTCCAAAACACAAATATTAGACTTCTGCTTGATCTACTTAGGAGTTAGAACTCCTTTGAACTTGAAAAATAACATTGCAATTTTGATGAGTTTACAAACTCAATGAGTGAACCATCATCGATGTGCTCACTCATATCATCACTCATTAACACATATATAGTCTATTTTACCAAATATGTCATATAAATGAATAACTCACATTACTTTACATACTTCATTGATTTCAACCATTCAATATTTCATCTCAGTTTAATGGGCATTTTAATTCAATTAGTCAATAAGGTATATCCATTCAATCATTTCATAAATAAGGATGCATATGTAAATGCACATGTGACTCACTTCATTTTTACTTTGTTGTAACCGACCGCTTATTTAACTATCTCGTATCTGTTGTGAATACCAGGCTCATTTTATATACTGTCCGTACCTATTATGGATAATGGGCTCATTGATAACTGAGCCTGTGACTCTTTGTTCATATTTATGAGCTTTAAGCTCTTTTACATTTAGGTCACTCCGATCACAACTCTTTTATCTGTTCATGCATTTCAATGTAATGAGATGCAATAATTCACATATGATGCATTCATTATATCACATTCGATATATTCCAGTCATATATCACATTCTTTGGATCTAAGTTTGGCATTCAACATTTAGTTGAGAACACATATTTCTATATTCACATACATTTACAAAACACTTCCAATATATTCCCGAATATCATTCTCCTCGAACAGTTGATGGTTTGGAATTATCACAATCACATGAGTAGCAATTAAATAACTGAATTTTAAACAAAGCAACTAAATTATGGTGAGAGAACATCTAGTTTGACTCACAGTATGCTCCAAAATAGCTATTGCCTTGACGATCCGACAATGTCTGGATGCGGTCGATCAGTTTGTGCTTCTATATCATGCAATACACATATGTATACATTGCTAACTTGTTTAATCAATGTATATGTGTTATGTTTAATGTATGCTCAATTGACTATCCGGGGTCTGTAACCTTATTCACGAATCTTGCTCATTCATTCGTCATATCTTGTACATAACTTATTGGTGATTAGATTAATGCTTTAAGACATCTCGATTACTTTAAATTCATTCAATCATACAATTATCTATCATTTCCTAACATTCCAATACTCACACAACTTTCGAAATTCTCATTCAATTATACCTAATTCATGACTTCTATCCCTTGCATCACATTTGCATTCATAAGAACACCTTCATTTCTTTAACAACTCATACTTCCTAAATTCATATACATTGATATCAAACCATCCATTCCTTAATTCTCACATAAATTATCAACTTAAACTTATCAAACCCTTAATCAATCAATCAAATAACCATCTAGGTTTATTTCCAACCTTAATGAAATCCAAATATACCAAGCTAAAGTAACTTACCCTTAGTTAGTTCAATAATCACACAAAACAGAGTTTTTCATTTCCCAAGCATTTCCCACGATCATGGGTACCTTTCCAAGATCGTGGAAAGACAAAACAAAAACTTTTCTTCTCTAGGGAATTTCCCATAATCGTGGGTACCTTTCCACGATCGTGGAACGGGTGAACAGACAATTCACCATCCCTTTCCTTCAATCTTTTTCCAAATTAACACCACCATACTAACTATTGATCATACCTCAATTATACCTAAATTATACTTCATTTTTTCATCAATTTCATCACCAATTCCAACTCAAAATCATTCAATTGATAACTCATAAATTATAGTCTTTCATGCATCATAATCAAAATAGAACTATCATTCCCCTTCATACATATAACCCTAACTTATCAAACACTCCTAATACACCCATTTTTCTGTATAGTTACATCATCATTTACACTTCAAATCTCAATTACACCATCCATATAATCCATTATTTTCAAGCATCAAAAACAAAACATAAACCATAAATTCATTCATCAAATTCCAACACAACTTTAAAATCAACCCTACATATCACTCATCTTAATTTAATCATCATGAATGTTTCTATCTTAACATACTATAAAGATCAAAAATCACTTACTTGTTCAGCTCAAAACCTCCTCAATCTTCAAGCTAACTATCTCTCCAAATATGTAAGGACAAGGTATACTCTAAAAACAAGGTGGGAATATAAGGGTTTCAATTGCAAGGTGAAGGTTACGAAATTTTGGCAAAATTTCAAGGGTTAGGGAGATTATGTGAGTGTGTTGTTGGTAAGAGAAAGAAGGAGAAAACATAAGACCAAAACATAGAAGAAGGTGGTCTTGCAAGTGTGAGAGACGTGGGTGTAGGTGTGTGGAGGAGAAGGTGGACATATGTTAAGCCAAGTATCATGTAACATCCCGTTACCGATGTGAGGGCATATCGGTAATTTGGATGGATTGAGTAGTGAGTGCATTCATGATTG
>JANZLD010000236.1:12802560-12821084 GCA_026413575.1 Erythroxylum carthagenense
AATAAGAATAACCCATCAAAGTTTATTCCTCCATGATACCCATTGTTCTCCAAAGTTGCTCATATATCCCACAAACTACCATGTTTCACAATCTTATGGAAGTACAACGCCAACATACTAGCAGCATAAGTATATAATCACTTTCTTCAGTGTTTTTTTATGCTCTAATTAAAAGGAAGGGAAGCAATGAATATCAAGCACTTTTGAAGCCTCATATCTTTAGACCTATATACAGTTATTGAGCTATTCATGATGCATAAAAATAGAATTTTATATCTTTAGTAGTGGACTGACTAATAAGATTATGACCAACTAAAGCCATCGGCTTCATACAGTTTTGCGTTTTAAATTTTACTTATGCAAAAAGGACTTTTTTCCCATTTAAATCAGGACTTTAAACAGAACATTACTATTCAGCTATATCGTCTCATTCGTTCTTCCAAACTTCTCTTTTTACCATCTATTTAATTTTCTTATGTACAAAAATTAAGTGTATTTTATATAAAAAAAGAATTTAACTTGGCGCTTTAATCCTAATACAAGCCGTAAGTAAAGACCAGTTCATTGTCATTCACATGAAGCTACTACATATACAAGTACTCTTATTGGTATTGTGGTTTTATTCCCTAGATTTGAAGGTGGTCAATGGGATAAGTTTAAGAATGCTAGATTTGAAGGGGCAATTTCCCCTGTAATTTACATGACCTAGTTCAATGGCAACTGTACCTGTGTGTGTGTGGGTACATATCTATTTTAACAATAAAATGATTTGTAGAATAATAATTTGTGCTCATGTTGTCGTGTCTCGTGTTCTTATGACACATGCTCTTACGATCAATGAGCCTTCGGTAAGTACGAAATTCTTCTTCTTTTCCTAGACTATGTTGTTATGGTGTATAGTTTGTATAATCATAATTCAGTTCATGATCCTGCACGCTCCATTCAATCTGAAAATAGGTGGGTTTATCATGAAAAACAAGAATGAGGGTACGCTTATCTAGTAGACAAAGTTTCTCTTTTGGGTGAAGAAATAAAGCAATTATTGGTCATAACCATTAAAGGTCAGACAGTATGCAATAAATGATTTAATATCACTGGAAAATTTTGTCGGATTTTCCTTAAAAATTGATAAGAAATGTAAATGCAATTAGGCTTTTTTTTTTTTTTTTTGTTCCCTCTCAGAATCCGCTGGCTCAAATTCAAAGCACGTGGCAATAGAACTCAAACATTCTTCTTTGAATTCCACTTCACCCTAATGTCTACTAAGTTATCTTCAATCTGAAGTGAACATATGAAGAGCACTCGGTTACGTACCAAATAGGGAACACTACAATGCTTTTTCACTCGCTTATTTGAATACCAGGGATTCAAATCTGACACCTCTTCAGAAATTCATTAGCCTATTTTCAATTGATGCAAATACCAGGGATTTTATTTAAAGTTAAAAACCAAAGTTAGCTAGCTAGAAGAGTATTAGCACATATCTATGACACTTTGAATATCTAACAAATGATAATCCTTATCATAAACCAGCAAACCGGATAAAATGTTTGTCTTCAGTCTTCACATTTAGCATAAATATACACTGAACCCTAATATCTCACTAAACTTTGCCACTGTTCTCGCAAAATGCCGTTAAACTTGATGTAAATTCAGACAAGTAAAAATAATTGAAACATTTTGACAAATAAAAAATCTGTTAATCTTTATTGCCATAAGCAACATATACTAGTAAAACTGCCATTTTTTTTTTCATTTTTCTTTACTAAGGCAATATCCATATAGGTATATGGCGATAAACCCACCAATCCATTAAAGATTCCTGCAATGAAAAGAAAACTAAAAATAAAAATAAATAGTAGCCAATAAATGATTATCTGTTATTTACGAGTTTAATTTACCACACACACATATATATAATACTCTATTTAGAATAAAGAGTCAAGATTCAAAGCTATACTCACTACCGGCATGCACAGGGCATTTCATTACCCAAAATAACGCGTCAACAATCACAGGCGGCCGATAAGCCCTTTCTACATCGAATACGTTTGCAAATTCTCCTACTCCTTTATAATTAATATTCATATAGTATTTTTCCTTATTCATTTGACTGTGATATGGTTGAAAGTTAACAATGATATTGAAATTGGAAGAAAGGGACTTGAATATGAACATACAAGAAGTACAGAGACTGAAAATAACGTGATATTCGTTCCTCTTTAATAGACAAAACTGAAGTCGGTGGTCACTTTTGTTAGAAAATTTAAAAGACCTTGATTGTCAAAAGTTGAAAATCACCATACATTTGGCTTTTAATGCTCTACTTTTCCTATAGGCAAATTATATATAAATGCATACCAGATTCCAAAGAGAATCAAAAAACTTGAAAAAGTAGTTACTAAGACGGCATTAACAAATAACAAGTTATTGGATATGTCAAAAGGACTGAGTGGATAATAGTTCTTTTTGGGGCTATGGCTTTTCCACTATAACTAATATAACTGTACCAACAGGGTCCGGTCACCCCGTCAAAAGAATATTCCTCAGCCTCAAGAATACATGTGTACACTATCTACTTTATTGTAGGGACTGAAGTGTTGTATATGCTTTGTGGAAAGGACTCTTTAACGAAAGCACCCAGAATATGTCACGTTGTCTTCTCATATATCCCTTCACCGTTTTTTTTTTCTCATGCCTATGTCTGTTTCCTAATGAACCATTGATGAGAATACTTTACTGCAATTAACTTTGGTTTTTTATTTTGATCCATTTATGGAGATTTTAATATCTGAAAATGTCAGTTTCAGACTCAACTGCATTCATGTTTTGAGTCATTAAATTTAAGTTGGATATCAGATTTAAATATTCACTAAATAAAAAATGGCATTTCCTTTTCTAACTTTTTTATGAAATAATAGTTTATTTTGGATTACTTGGTTCCTATATTTCTTTCTCTTTTTGAATTTATGGACGTGATTTTATAGTCATGGAACCAATTTGATTACTACTTGATTGAATTGATAGTGACACGAAGTTTTTTAAGAAATAGTAGTAAACTATAAAACATGTACATTGCTATTCCTTCAAAAGAGTCGATCCATATTTTTAATTACAAAATGGTTCTTTGAACACTTAAAAATGATTGATATTTATTTATTTTATTAATTAAGATATAAATGTTCAACTAAGATATGTTTCCACCATATTATTTTTAGGTTATTCTCACATATTTTAAATGATATATGACAATATTGAAAACATCAAGATTAGATCTTATTATATTTATATAGAAGACTACCACAAGAAGATATAAGTTGGTTTTAGAGAAAGTAAATAGACTATATGGTTAATTCACAAATATCCACATAATATTTTTATTATTTGAATTTAAATTAAGAGGTCTAAATAATTTATTAATTAGTCTTTTTTTTTTGGGGAAACTTACTATAGTCCAATCACAAACATAGTGAAAAATAATTGTTATAATTTTTCGATCAAATAAAATAGTATAAATCATAAATAAAAAGATTGAGACGTATATAATTCAAATTCTAATGTAAATTTTTTTCTTGAGCCATTAACCACAACCTATCAACATGTCCAGCCTTTAGCTGTAGAGAAAAATAATAGATTTTCTTTCTTCATAAAATTCAACTTTCTAAGTCTAACACTAATTATAATTATAATTATAATTATAATAAAATCAAATATCTAATATTTGATTCTTAAATATGTCAAACTTTATAATTAAGTTTAACTTAATTTTCTCTTTTTAATGGCTCATTTATGTGTGATCCATTAAGTTTTTAACATATTGTCAATGATTATAAATTATAACTATAATTTATAACTAAAATAAAAATTAAAACTTCTTTTAATCTATCTTTAAACAATTTATTATTATAGATTAAGATTGATCTCTAGCAATTTGCAATTGTCATAACTATCCAAATATTAGAAATATCAAAATAGTTTGATTCAACTTATCCATAGTTATGATATATAATTTAATTTTTTTATCATTTAATATTTCAATTAGACATAGATTATGAATTTAGCGTCTACTCTTTTAAATTCATTTAGGTTCATTCTTGTTAATTAATCATTGATTTATAATTAATATTTGAAAATACTTTTTTAAATCTCATTAGATAATTTTTTAAATTACTACTAGTCAAGAATGTTGGAATATTTTCTCTAATTACTTTAAAGTAACAATTCTTTTCTTAATTTACTCGACTACCTCCAAATGACTTATATTATATCAAAGTAATAGTGATCGAGTTATCTTAAATAGAATAGGTCACAAATAACATCAAAATATAACCATTTTTATTTAAGATACTTTGATATAAGAATCAATTATATAACTATGATAATAAGAAAATTCACAAATACATAAGTAATATCTATTTGGGATCCTCATAATTGAGTTAGATATGTATATTTATTCTTTCTAATAAGCATTCATATATTTGTTTAAGTTTCTTTACATTTAATTTATAAGATCAATTATTTTTTTACTAAAGAAACATAATATGTACTAGTTTTAACTTTTTATCAAGATATTATCTTAATTAAACTACAAATATGAATGGTTTAAGAATAATACATCAATACAAATTGAATTTTAAAATTATGATTTCATCATAATTTCAATTATACTGTAATTATTTAAAAAAATTTACCATTAATGTTAAAATATCAAATATAATTAACAAAATATATAAAGATAAATAGTACATTTAATTAATTATATATGTTGCAAAATCAACAACCAGCTGATTAATTATAAAAGACTTTACTTTTGTATTAATTAATAGAACTTATTAGTTAGAGTAACATGCAATTAGCTTCATTAATTATTAGAAGTTATAATGCGTCATCCAAGTATGTGATGATTAGAACTTCATTAGCTCTCGTCGTTTGTAGACGTAGAAAAGGCAAGTAGATGTGTAGTTATGAATGGCGGTGGCAGAAAAAGAAAGGAAAAGAAAGCTACTTTCGCATATGAAATAGAGAAAAAGAAAAAAGGAATTGACTAACCATGACCAATGAACATCAACAAAGCATACTACAACATTGGTCCCGTTTTCACAGGAATATTTCCTTCAACTTGCTTCGTTGTCGTTGTAAGGAGAGATGGCATACTGTGCAAGAAATTTACTCAAAGTCAACATCAAAGAAACGAAATAGAAAATGCCACTTTCAGTTAAAATTTAATTATATATCCGAATATTCTTTGAAAAGAACAAAACATCGTTTCTGGTTTAAAGGCAAAAAAAAAAACTACTTCCAAAATATCGGAGTCAATTAAGAATCTACGCTTTTGGGAAGAAAAACCATATACTTGATACCGTGTGGTCCTCACAATAGAAAGTAGAAATTTCCCACACTAAGTTTGATGAAAGAGATGTCTGCCTTATCTCCTCAAAACTTAATTTAGTGTATCTTTGAAAGCTAATTAAATAGTTTATCTATTACCCTGTCATCCATAATTTCTCCAACAAAATAATTAATGTTCTGATGAGTTAAATGTAATATTCAATATTTTGCTACTCCCGAATAATATAATTAATGAGACTGAATTGCAAATTTTATTTCTTCATTTTCCTTTTCTTGTTTTTAAATTATTTGAAATTTCACTATTAAGGCAAGCCACTCAACGAAAGCTTAACTAGAAGCCATAAGGGATTTTTTTTAAATAAAATTATTTTCTTATATCTAATGTAAAAAGATATTTAATTTTTGTTTCAAATTGGTTGGCTCCTACATTACTAGTTCTCTCTACAAACCGAACTGGCTTTCAGATGGGCAGAACAAATTAAAAATTCCTCATAATTAGGATGAGAAAGAAGATGCATGTGACAAGATAATATAGTTCGGTGTGGGGTTTGGTAGAAGCAGCAGCAGTCGTAAGCGTTGGCAAAATAGCACCATCTATATCCAAGTGATGCAGGAGGTGGATTTGATCAGTTAAAAGAGAAGGATATGCGTGGTGGGATCAGGTGTTCCTTAAGGTAGGAGAGACAAGAGCTGATCTTAAAGAGTTATACATAGACTGGTGCATCAGTAGGTTAAAATGGGCATATCATAGAACACGCACCCACAATGCCAAAAAGGCTTACTATCATCATAAACCAAGGATAGTGGAGGGAGAAAGAAATGGATCAATTATATCCTTGTAGGATTTCCACCAATTCATAAGTGGAACTCAAATTGTGTCATTAGCACAAATGTGGGACCAGACCAGCTGATCATGCATATGGTTAAACTTGACGCTGCAGGAAGGCTCAACTATTTGCTGATTCTAATACTTATCAAGCTTCTACTTCAGTGAGGTAGAGAGACTGAAAATAAGTTGTAAGAATGGCTTCAATTATTCGACTTTTCTTTGCCAGTGCCTCGGCAAATCCTGAGACGAAACCTAACAGGGAAAATGGAAGGCGAAAGCGTTATAAAGAAAAGGGAAATGATTGTAAAAGCCTCCCCACGAAACATAAACTAGTGACAACACATCTTTTCGAATAAAAGCTGAGCATAACAATCCTTACATTTCTATAAATACACAATAGAACGGACGGATAATCGTCATATTTGGTGAAACAAGAATGCCAAGTGCCCCTTAATAATCCAAACAGCGAGGACGTTGCTCTCACAATTACATCCATCGTACATAGTACCCAAAGCTTTGGGCAAGTCAATTTGTCCACGACCTCTAGCATGTGTCGGCTTATAATTGGCTTATTTTGATGAAAAGAAAGTTGTACATGGCCACTAATAATGTGGTTCTTCTTTTGCACAGCCATCACCCACCAGAAAAATGGCACATATCTATGCCGATCCCTTGGTCCCTGGGGAGTTCACGTGTCAGATACGGGTATCTCCTCAAGTTTATCATATCCAAACGCGTACCAACAAAGGAAAGGACTCTGGCAATCGTTTCCTGGAAAATTACTTGAAACTTGAAATTAATTGCAGAGTCCACCACACGTCCGACTGACATGCATGTTCCAGAGACGAGGACACATCTGCAATTTTGATTATAGTAATGGGTAAATTTGTTAAAAAATCATGTTAACAATCTCAGGACAATATTGCTTTGTATTTAGTAAGCGATAAATTATGTGATCATTATTTATAATATTAATAATTGTTAACACTCACTAATCATTAGTTATGAATTTTTTAAATAATAATTACCAAAAAAGGACCAAACTTTCATCAAAATTTCAATTATAACCTGAATTTTAAAAAATAGTAACAAAATGTCTACACTTTCAATTTTTTCAATTTTAATACAAACGTAAAAAAAGTGACAATAAAATATTCAAACTTTATCAATTTTCTTCGATTCTAACACAACGTTATCTATTGTTCACCCTTAACTCTCAGCCCTTTGGTTTTTGTTTATTTTTTCACGCCTTAAACTACTCTTGCATTATAACGTATTACACCTGTAAGTTTTTCATTTTTACTTCATTCTCCTGAAACCCTCAATGTGAGAATGTCGAGACTACATAATCTGAAAATCGAAAGGTGAGGATGTCAAGAGAACAAACTAAAAATTAAGGGAAAAACTGAAATTAAAGCGTAAGGTGTCAAGGCTGCGCAATCTGATTTAGGTTATTTTTAAACAACGACATCGTTTTAATTATGTGATTGAACGACATCGTTTTATTAATCTTCATTTGTTGTGTTATTAATATTTTTGATCGATGTGTATTAATAGTTAACATTTTTGAAACACGTGGCAAGTTACATCAGCAAATTTAACAGAAACACTAACGTCAGACTAAAATTGAAAAGAATTGAAAATTTGATAATTTTATTGCTACTTTTTGAAATTCAGGCTATAATTAAAAAAAATTAAAAGTTTGAGCATTTTATTGCCACATTTTAAAAGTTAGGCTATAATTGAAAATTTGATTAAATTTTGATTTTTTTAGTAATTAACCCTTTTATAGATATCAATATTAACTTAGTAATTTTCGGATAATATGTCAACAATATCGAAATGTATTATTGGAGTTTACATGTTATGCTCCTCACCTATTATTGTAGTAGAACTTATTTGACTAGTAAATGTTTCCTTGCATTAGATAAAATGAACAATATCTTCACTTTACTTACATATATATACAATGTATTCACAGTATATCTATAATTTGGATGTTTTGCTTGGTTTGAAATTTCTTGTTTAAAAAAATATATTATTTCTAACATTGAATTTTATTTTTAAGCTAATAAAGATTCTTACTTACATTAATTTAATAAAAAATTATCCTCACAAGTAATTTTATTATAAAATGACACGGAGATTGCAAGATTTATCTTTTATTGTGGTGTATTATTTTTACATGAAACGTTAGTAATACATAATTTTAATATTGAACGTGGTTAATTAAAAGTTTATAAGTCCGCTGTAAATTATATGAGATTAAATTGAAATATAACGACCAAAAATAAATGTAATAATAATTATTTTTAAAAAAATTATGTTAAATGTGCTTCTAATTGACCTAAATTTCATTTATGTTTTAATGAGAAAACGTAAAAACACTTCTTCCCTAACCATTAAACTTGTGTCAAGCACTAACCTAAGATACCCAACTTTAGTTTGTTTATGGAACTTATTTTTGTAGAGTAAATGTGGTGGTGAAAAGCAAACGCGAGAGAAGAAAAATAAGAAATATTAATTACAATTGCATCTCTGCAAGTTATGGGGGTGAAAGCTCACTAGGTGCATTGGGAAGAGAGGTTAATAAAGGGCAAGGTCGGGAGCTGGTAGGGCTACATGTATGACATTACTGCATCAAAAAGATGGAGCGGTCATCCCCCACCATTGCTCTTAACGTTTCAATGTCTCATTTTGTTCAACAAACTTACAAATTACATGAGCAAACATGAATCAACAAATTCAATATAGTTCATGCACCAAAAATACTTGTATCAGATGCTCAGTTTTCACATTTAATTCAACATATCTAAGCCCATAATACAGTACTGCTTGCACGGTCAGGTTACAACCAAGACATAGCATACCTTCTTCAAAGAAAGCTAAATGTCAATGTCACGTAAGGAAAACCAAGCAGAGGTTTGAGTTTGAGGCAGAAGAGAGGATAACCATTGGCGCACTCCATCTAAGAAGCCATGGGATCTTAATCACGTAAAGAAAATCAAGGAAGTAATGCATTAGTGTATTGGGATATTAGAGTCATTTACAATTAAAAGTTTTATGATTGAAGGGAGTACTGGAATTTATCTATGATTTAGCCATAAGCTTTATGGTCTTGACTTTCAGGCACCGTATGTAAATGGACAGATAATTGCTATTTTGGCTACTAAAAAGTAACAATGGTTGGCTTACACTACATATAATGTAAATGGATGGTAAAGAGTTTAATTTAACGAAGAAGAAGGTGCAAAAAGTTAATTAGGGAAAATCAATGCATGGAAATTAAAGAAGGTAAAGTAGTGGAAAGGAGAGGGTAGAGAGTGGGACAGCAAGTTTGATGGAGCAGGGATTGGAGAATGTGGGGAAAGGAAGGAAGGAAGGAAGTTTTGTTTGTTATGTAGTGTAATGAAAATATTTAGTGTTTCCTATGCATACAGCAAGTATGTCTTGTAATAAAAGGCTTGTTGAGGGTACATGTAAGATGGGTCCTCCTCAGACACCGTCTGTCCCCTCATTCCCTCCTTATCTACTCTGCTCACCTCTTTTACTTGTCCTCTTCCACTTTTAATCTGATATGGCCAATATTTTATGTAGCATTGTTAAATTCATCAATCTCTGTAAGGTAAAATTGTACAACTTTGATCAGTTATAACAGAAATTTCGACGAAAGATCGAGTTATAATGTTAAAATTTTATATTTTAATAATTCAGAGTTGGTTCTCTAGACAATAATTAAGATGAAAATATAGCTTCGTTAATCTATTTTGTTACAGCTAATATATTTGGCTCTTTGTATTTAGAGGATAATAATGTCTTAAAGACGTTCCATCACTTCTATATCAAAAAATTATACAAAGTGATTAGGAGATACATGTTTGCCGTTCGGAAATCTATTAATCCTCTACTAAACTTTTACGTATTGTATTTATCTTCTAGCTAGGTATATTTAACGTTAAGATAATTAGAGTTTCACTATTAAAGAAATCAGTAAACTTACAAGTTTGATTGTCAGTCAAGAATAAAGTTCAATCAACATCGGTTCACAATGTGCATGGTTTTGAGCCAATTCATTCAAGTAAAGGGTCATTTGCAACTCCACGTATCAAGATTTAAACACTCGTTATTATACCAATATAATCAAATAAACATGTTTCACGGAGCAGTATATTACTGTTATTTTAAACAACCTATGGCTACCATGCAAACGCAAAAGACAAGGCCACCGAAAAGAAGAAAAAGGAAGGAAGCCGCCTGCATAAAGAAGGAAAAACATGAACTATCATGCATGGACTTAAAACACAGCTCTTGATAAAACTATTATTACTCACCGGAATACATTTCTCTTTTCAGACAAGCCAATTCCAAATTTGACCTTGATTGCTAGTTTATTATGAGCTAAAGAAATCAATATAATCCCATGATTAACTTGGAAAACTTTGTCTGTTTTCAGTTAGAAGACTCGAACGTGACAGTTAATTATAGACAATGTGAACTTAGAGCTTAATTAGAACATTTAAGTTTAGCCTCGTCTTTTCTTTCCAAGCAAATGGGTGAGTGGATTTCAAGAAAAATCTAATTGGGTGACGAGCTTGCTAAGCAACAAGTGGAGGTGAGGCGAAAGACTGCGTCACTGTCCTTAAAAGTATGGACTATAGGGTATGGAATTTTTACGCGTGCTAATATGTACGCTGGTGCTCTCTGGTTATATATATGCACGAATCCACTCCCAAAACTTTGTCAAGCTCTGGTGGGTCACCTGAACAAGTTGAAGATAAGCTCTTGGTTCGTGATACAGAGAGGGACAGAGAGAGATGGAGATGGCAATGAAACAACCCAAATTCAAGAGAATTTGTGTGTTTTGTGGAAGTAGTCCAGGAAAAAAGAACAGCTACAAAGAGGCTGCTGTTGAGCTCGGAAGAGAACTGGTATGAATGCTTCTCTATTTCTGGCTGCTGGCTTTTATGTGTGATTTAAATCTCTGTTTCTCTTCTCCCAATTTCCTAGTTTCCGTAAAAGCTTCAGTTTTCGTTTCTTTCTAGCAGTTGGTAAACTTCTGTCAGTGCTCCTTTAATGTCTGTACTGTCGCTAGAACTTGTATTTCCTGCTCCGGTTCCTCTGTTTTAGCTCTGTTGCGGCTCTGTTTCAGTTGTTGATTTCTGAGTCGTCCGAGTTGTTTCTTGTTCTGTTATTTCATTATTGCCTTCTTTTACTAAGCTTTTTTCGTTATAAAATCCGTAATTGATGATCCCATTCATGGGTCTTATTACATTGCATTCGTGGGTTCTAGGAATTGGAACTCATGGTTGAAGAATTTGATGAACAACTCTATCTGCTTTCAGTATTCCACTCCAAACTTGGTTTCAATATTCAACAAATGTCATTTCTCTGTCTCTGAGATGCATTTGACATCAAATCCATCGCAAAGAGTGAATACGTGAACATTCTAGTGTTTCAATAAATTGGCATTTTGTGCATCATGGTTCATTTCCTTGTCCATGCTTTTAAGGTAAATGTTCGTTCATGGCTACTCAAATTAAAAACTGTTTGACATAAGAGTGCTTATTTTTCTTCAAGGTGTCGAGAAATATTGATCTTGTATATGGTGGAGGTAGTGTTGGATTGATGGGTTCGGTTTCTCAAGCTGTTTATGATGGCGGCCGCCACGTGATTGGGTACGACATCTATGATTTTCATTTCTAAGCTTCTTTATTTTGTCGTTTTGACGATTGACTACGAAGAGGATTTTTATCTTCTTCCCAGTGACCAACTTTTATCTTGGTTTTGTCTGCAGAATTATTCCCAAGACCCTCATGCCCAGAGAGGTATGCTTCTTCTTGCGCCTATCAATCACCAGGGTTAAAATAAGGCCCATTTTTACTGTCATAAAAAATAAAATGAAATCAAATAATCTTTATTTTTAACCTTATTTTATTGACTTTTTTATTATTTATAATAGCCTAAAAATAAAAAAAATAAAGGCCTATTTTTTGACTTTGTCTCCGGCCTGTCAATCACTAGGAGCTTCTTATTGTACCATTTCTAATATGAACATAAGCATCAAGCTTGAGACGTGTGTGTTTGTGTTTCTGAATGCATGTGCGAGACAGAGATTGATAGGTAACTATTTGCTTCTTTTTAAAATAGTTCCCTTCCTTTTCTTTGCCGTTTCCTTTTCTCAAATTAGGTCATCTAACTTCTAAGTTGGACCTTCTACCATGGTTTTTGCATCTGGGTTTTCAACTTTTTGTTCCTCTCTGATACGTTTTATACACCCACTTGCTAAGATTCTTATGATAAGTCAGATATTTCAGGTCAGTCTTTTTGTTTTCCTTGTATATTGCAGTTGTTAAAAGTAACGCATTAGGATCATAAGGTGTGGATATTGTCGCTTTTTTGTTTGTAATATAGTCACCTTTCTTTTTTATGACTTTTGTTTGAGCCCACCACTCCTGCTACCCTCATCATTGCTTCTCTGCTTATCTCTCTATGAGTGTGTGTGTGTGTGGAAGGCACTCCCCCTAAAGGACTTGGTGTCTCTTGTGCATTGTTTTGTATTGACCTCGGACCTTGGGCACTGTAATTTGCAGATAACGGGAGAAACAGTAGGGGAAGTGAAGGCAGTTGCTGATATGCACCAAAGGAAGGCTGAGATGGCTAGACAGTCTGATGCCTTCATTGCACTACCAGGTTGGTCAATATGAACTGGGATTTTCTTTCTACCCTTACAACAGTGAGCTCTTCAGTCTGAAATTTGATGCTTGAAGACCAAAAGAAGATAAAAATGGTTTAGAGATGACAAACAATCCCCTAGCTTCACCATGAGAGAACTATTGAACAATCATTTGGGAAACATTTGCCATGTATAAATATAGAGATGCTTACCACTCAAAGAACTACGTACATTTCCAAGTTATATGGGAATTGGAAAGTGGTTTAGGTTAACGTGTGGTTCTCAAATGTTTTACCCGTTTGTGTCAGAAACGTGTATCATGTGAACTTACGCTGAAACGGCATAAGTTAGCCAATAAGAGCATCTGCTTTATGCTACAACTACTAAGGACTTGTAGACAAAATAGAAAAATGAAAACTCAAAAGGACTTCCTGGGATTGGTCATCACCAGAATATCCCCGCGTAGGGAGTAACCCTTGAAACCCTAACCACTGGTCTTCATCCTCTGACACTGAAGATTAGGCTTCTGAGTAGTCCTCCTTTCATAAGTGGTCCATTATATATGATACCAGTCCTTTGTGATGTGATACTCGATCATAACCATATATTTTCCACATTAAAGTCACCTGGAATACAGAGAGATCGCATTCTGCAATATGGTTTCAGCTGGGATGAGTAAATATATTTTTTCAAACAGGTTAGTAGGGCTGCAATACCAGTGTGGCCAGCCCAATTGCATATGCTTTGCCAAATTGGACCTCAAGGCCCAAGCGACTCTTGATCATGGAGACCTTTTCAGAAGAAAGAAAAATCTTAACTGGAACTAATTGTGTATGCAGGTGGCTACGGGACCCTGGAAGAGCTCCTTGAAGTTATAACTTGGGCCCAACTTGGCATCCATGACAAGCCAGTAAAGAACGTTTATCCTTCTCCTACATTTGCAAATACGCAAATGGTTAATCAGTTTGATTATTTGCAGGTGGGATTGCTGAATGTGGATGGATATTACAACTCACTGTTGTCGTTCATTGACAAAGCAATAGAGGAAGGTTTTATCAAGCCAAGTGCACGCCATATCATTGTATCAGCTCCTACCCCAAGAGAGCTGGTGAAGAAAATGGAGGTAGGTGTACATAAACAGCCTGTTTCTTCCTTGCCCTTTCAACTCTCAAGTTTATGACAAACGTTAAAATGTTTTGGTTTCAGGAGTATTCTCCAAAGCATGAAATTGTCGCTTCAAAGCTGAGCTGGGAAACTGAGCAGTTAGGTTACTCACCAAAAAAGGTCTCAAGGTGAAGAAGACGAGGCCAAATTCAACGGACTAATGTTAGATGACCAAATTGTTCTTTTTTTTTTTTTGGTCGTCCAATCCCCATCATTTATGTGAACTAGACAGATTAACATCAAAATTGGAAGCTCTTTGACTATTCTCTTCAATGCCAACGTTTGGTTCTTTCTTGCTCTTCTTGTTTCCTAAATTCTCATCAACAAGAGGAGAAAAGTTAGACCAAGCATTCTCATTCCTGTTTCTGTTCTGACGTAGATCGTCAGCCATCTTCCTATATAATATGAGACAAAAATCATGGTCCTCCAATTCTGATGAGTATTCCCTTTCGCTATTCGTGTACAGCTAATTGTGTTTACAATTCCTAAATACTTATGGCCTAATGTGTGTGAAAATGGCTCATCAAAATATTGAGCTCATGATGATAGAAAACAAGTTAATTAATATAATTTAAGACTAAAAGTTGAAGACTAGGAACGAAGTCGTTTTTAGCTACAACAAAACGTTTTTTAGTTAACCAAAACGACGTCGTTTGGAATTAAACTAAACAATGTTGTTTAAGTTAACTGAGGAACGTTATTACATCGTTTTGGTTTAATTAAAACACAACCCTTCACCGTGCCTGTCTTCTTCCTCCTTCGGCTATCGCTCTCGCATCTGACGTCGTCCGCCCTCTGTCGAGCTGCTACGTCTTCGGCGTGAGGAGTTGTCTTCTCCGGCGGTATTTGTGAAGGTATGGATGTCTTCTCCGACCTCGTCTGCTGTCGATGTGTGATTGTCTGTTGATGAAATTTTTCAAAATTTTGAGTTTGGTCTTGATGATGGGTTGGCTCCAATGGTTATGGTTGTTATTGTTTGATGGTTTGTTGTCTAAACTATTGGAGATGATGGTAAATAATAGAAAAATGTTGTGATTTTGTTAATAGTTAGGGATAAAAATTTTTCACATACTATGTGTTTGATGAAATGTATGCATATAACAGTTGATCTTTTTGGAATAGATGCTATATTATTAATCATACTATAAGTTTTTGAACCCATTTGTTAATTTTTTTAAAGCCTACTTAATAGAATTGTGGCCCATTATAAATTGTAATTTAACCTAAGTCATGTATTTTAATGTAATCTTTTATATCATCAATTTAAGAAATGTGGTGTGATGTGATAAAGGTTGATGAATTAAATTTAACAAACTCTATACTTTTTCTATTATGTTTTGTTCTTATAATGGAGTAATCTATTAGATAATGTATTCAAGCAAGTTTTAAGGTATTTAAATGGCAAAAAAAATTATATACTAGCATACAAAAAAGATGGTAATCTTATCCTTATAATTTGTACGTACTTAGATTTTATTATATTTAGATGTCACCAAGCCAAGTGTCACAAATTTGACTTTATGGAGATGCATCACAAATTGAATGATAAAGAAATCTCATTGGGGATTTTTTTTTAGTTGATTAAAAATTTATATCCATATTTTTGTATTGTGATAACAATTAAATAGTGCAACTTAGTAAAAACAATAAGAATACCATAAGTTCTAATCATTTAGAAGTGAAATGTCTGATTGTTATAAAACTTATATAAGACATTATTAGGACTAAGTATATGTTACTTAATCCAATAACTAAAGGTTAATCCACTAATTAAAACACTATGCCTTAATGCTTACAAGGGACATGTTACTAACATGAGTATGCTAAAGTCTTTTATGCTAATAATTAACCTAGTTTTTAATTTCACTCCAATATAAGTTTTCAGTTAATGTAATTGAATTGCATCATTTATTATATGATGATCATCATTGCATAGTAATAAAGATTATTGTTTTTTTTGTGCATTATTTCACATAGAATCATAAAGATACAAATTCTTAAAATATATGTTAATCTTAAGTAATTTAATCAAAACAAGCATAGGGACATATACAAAGTTAATATTAAGTCTTATTTCTATGTCTCATGATATAAAAGAATTTTCAAAGTACAAACAGGTATTCTTAAAACATAAGAGCATATAAGATTTTCATCTCATAAAGGAAACTTCTTTTGTAATTTAGCATTAAGTGAGAAATGAAGACCGATAATAATACATGGCCCAATCAAATAATAAACATATCACTATATGTTACTACAATTTATTTTGTCATTCATGTTGGTATGGTTATTAAGTTTACGTAACTATACTAAAACTATATTACACATTGGCATATTCGTTTGATATTTTTTAGCATGAAAAGTCTTAGTGCACAAAATGATGAACATTTACTTACTTTTGGATCAAATTATTTTCTAAAAGATACATCAATAAAGTTTTCTTAGTAAATCTTTTCTTGATCCAAATTTTTTTGTTTCTAAAACTAATGATAATTATTATTACTCAAAGGGGAGAATATTAGAAAATTTTCTTAATTGAGTTATTGGTTATGGATTTCATAGTTAAAAGTTTATTAAGGATTATGAAATATTTTGATCTATTTCATAAGTATAAAGAGTTTGATAATTAGTCTAACTAAAGCGGATCAAACTCCTAGAGTCCAATTTTGGATTATATAACTTATTAGTTGGGGTTGTGAAGATTTATTTAGATTGTAATGAGGAAAGAACATGTATTAAGGGAGATAAACATGGTAAACAAACAACAGGTATTGGGGGAGATAAACATAGCAGACTAACTTTGTTTTAAACTTTGTATTATATTGATAAACTCTTATTTATTTAAGTGTTAATTAAAGTTGCAATTCAATTTTTGAACTTTGATTTGTTTCAAAATAGCCCGATTTTAATGTCTCTATTAATGGACTGAATTGATAATAGACATGTAGTTTGGAGACCCAATTTGAGTTGTGGTTATTAATCGATATAGAAGTGTATTTTTATTGCAGGGGGATCCTTATTTCAAAAAGTGGATGTCCATTTTATAGGAAAAATTCTGCTGAATTTTCAATAGGTCCTCGTAAAATGTGACATAACTGTTTTTTAGTTAAAACAAGAGTTCCTTAGTATTAACTTATGATCTTATTGTGGAGGAGATTTATAATTATGTGAATTATTGAGGATAACACCTGATGGTTGAATTATTTGAGTATAGTCAATGACCTTCATTGATTATAATATTTCATGGCAATTGTTTTAATATATCCCGCTTTCTAAACTGTGAACCATTTTGTTCTTAGTTGTAGGAGCTCATTTGTTGCCAGTATTTATACTTTGAAGGAGATTGAAGAGAAGCTTTCACAGGTATTCAAATGACATTCATTTTCGTATATGGTGTAACAATGTCAACAATGAATTTTCACACATTTTAATGACATTTGTATTAGTTTCTATATTTTTCATTCTTGTTCGGACCTGATTTTGGAACCGGACCCCAACCGGAAAAACGGAAAAATTAAAAACAAAAGCCGAAAGCGAAAACGAAGGAAATCTAATGCAGAAAGCCAAAAGCATAATCGGAATCCGAAAAACAAAAAGTGGCGGAAAACTAAAGAACGGATCTCAAAGCCGAAAGTGGGTCAAAACAAATGCAAAACACAAATCAGATCAAAGGCGAAGGAATCGAAAGCAAATCGAATTCTTAAGGGGCCATAGAAAATCGAAAGGCTCGGAAATCATAAAGAGGAAACAAATCAAAAGCGGAATCGAAGGAACAGATTTACAAACCTCATAATCAAAGAAAACCAAACGGTTCAATCAAACTGAAAGTAAAATTTTCGACATCCGAAAACGTGCATTTTAAAGAAACGTTGCGTTGGAAACCATAAAGACACTTGATCTAAACCAATCCAAATCGGTATAATTTTTTTTCATTCTTTATTCAATCTTATACAAAGCAATTTCAATTTCCCATTTGGAAATTCATCCTTAATCAGAAACTCAATTCACAAAATTCTTCTTATACAATCATATCCCATCGTTTTAAACTCTTACTTTTCATTTGCGATAAAAACTCACACATGTCAATATATCCACAATTCATACACAGTAAGCACTTCAATATCTCAAATCCATCAACACAATCATCGGACCTCCTGTCCGGAATCCAAACACAATCAAAATCAATCATAATCATAGCACTTCAAGAATTCAGCTCAATCATCACAATCCTCGGACCTCATGTCCGGAACCCATATCACAATCAATCATAATCATTACACAAACCATAATTCACCATACGCAATTTCATGATTCAAATCCTTATACAAATTCATAAATCATTTACATATTTCAAAAGAAACGCATTACCAAACAATAGTGGCATTTTCAAGCCACAATACAACATCCGAAATACACAATAATACAAAAGTCTCAAAATTCTCAAAATATCTAAGATCTAAATCTTACAACAATTTAACTTCAAAAACATCATACACATATAACGAACGG
>JANZLD010000236.1:12855360-12868139 GCA_026413575.1 Erythroxylum carthagenense
AATTATTCATATTTTTGTTAATAATTAATATCAAATAATTAAATAATATATTTTAGTTGATACTAAATCAAATTATGAAAAAGTCAGAAAATAAAAAATTGTTTTCATAATTTTTATAAATTATAAAAACCAAAGAAACTAAAACTAAAAAGAGATATTAAAATTTGAAGTAAAACTAATTTTTTAAAAATAATTAATAACAAACAAATTCTTAAATTAGAGATAGGACAGCGTCCGGCGTGGAGTAAACCAGCTGACAATTGAATCCAAAATTTCCCATTATTTTCGTATTGCGAAAAGAAGGCCGACTCTAAGTAATAAGACATTGACTTGACTTACAAATTCTTAATGACTGCAAGTCATAAAGGCCTCGCTTTATTTGTTTGTCAGTTGTAAATTGTAATGTAACACTTTCCAAGGCTCTTTTCTTTTTTTAATTTCGTTTCTAAAGCTTATCAAGCAAAATAATCCAAAGCTTCGCAGTCAAGTCCACGCAGAGAAAAGCAGTCATATGTCCCACCTGATAACTCTCTCATTTTTATACTCGACAATTCAAAAGAAGAACATGATTTTACCAATCTAGCCCCACCGTCGAATGAAGCTTCCATATCATTTTCCGAATGTTTATGCAATGAAATAAAAAGGTAAATCACCAGGCAAAGATTGCATATATAGTTACTTTCTTAGCCTCAACGGTGCGTTGAACCTTTCATACCTGAAAACCATCTGTCACAAGCTCAAAGGAAGAAAAAATATATATATTATTTTATTATATTTCTTATTCTATTATGGCTTTTGATTTTATGTTTTCGCTTTAGTTTTATTTTGTTTTTAATCATTATTTATTTTTATTTTGAAAATATCGAAAATAACTTTATTTACTAGTAATTATTGAAGGCCGACTTAGTTAATTCACCATTTATTAGACTTGGTTTGGTTGTGATTTTAAATTTTCTTTCAAATATTAATAGTATGATATAAAAATATATAATGTTTTCTTTAAATATTGAAAAGGAAAATAAATATTTACTTAAAAACAAAATATATTGTTCATAATTAATTTAAATAAGATCTAAAATGAGACAGAAATGTAAAAATTTTATAAAATATATATTTACTTAATCATTAAGTCAAATTATTTAGAATTACAAAAGTAAAGAAGATAAGACGTTAAAGAAAATGTAATGTACTGAGTAAAGGAATTGTTACATGCACTTTAAATAATTAATCTCTTCCCACAAGTTAAAGGTTAAGGAGTTTAAGGTGACATGGAAATAAACAGATTACATATTTAACATGGGGACTATGACTATGACTATGCCACCTAACTAATAACTAATAGATTAAATCTCTCAAAGTAAACAAAATCGTATTTTAATACAGAAGATCTAATTCCAAACAATGAAAGAAAAAGAAAATAAAATTAGAAATTGAATAAAAAACGACATCGTTTAATTATAAGTCACGTCGAATCGAGCTCAGACTCCATTGCCGTCTCTGCTTGCAACGAAACGTGAAACAGCTGACAAAGCAGGGGACAGTTGTACATGGTTGATTGGCTTCTGAAATTGAATCGTTTGGCTTTCTCAGCCTGAAACTGAAGAACCTCATGCTAAAATGAAATTAATTTTCAACGACCAGACGACCAAGCAAAGAAAAGAGCAAGGGTAAAACGGTAAATCGAAAGGGTGAACCAATATTCGCTCCTGTCAATCTTTGTCTCATTACCCACGTCACCCAATTGAAAATCAGTTACTTTACAGGAGAGAAATGAAAAGAAAACGAGAAGAATATAGGAAATTGCAGACGACACAAACAAAACCACAATTAGATAAGAAACCAAAACCCAAAATTTGCCTGCATTTCACCCACGTTCATCTTCCATTCGCAACACACATACATATACGTATATACATATATGTGTTTGTGTTGATGATGACGATATGTTGATGGGTGGTTTTGTATAGATTTGTGTTGGTCATGTAGTGAGAATTGTGTTTGTCTGTTTGGTTGGCTTGAGATTATTTGGAAATTTAGGTTTTCTGTATTAAAGAAGAGAAGAGATGGAGACGACGTCGTCGATACGAGAAGAAGAACGAATGGAAGGGTGGTTGTATCTGATACGGTCGAATCGGATTGGGTTGCAGTACTCTAGAAAGCGCTACTTTGTTCTCGAAGATCACGTCCTCAAGAGCTTCAAGTCTATTCCCACTTCTAAAGATGAGGTCTCGCTTTGTCGATTTGTGTTTGCCTGTTGCTTGGTTAAAATGCATTTTGTAATGACTTGCTACGTTTTGTGAATCTTAACGTGTACGTTTCTTTGTTGATTTTGCTGTTGCGTTCTGATCCATGCACTGAGTTTCTTGTGAAGAATTTAAAATCGTTTCTGAGTGTGATGTTTCTATTTTTGTTTCATTGAACTCTGTCTCTGTTTCTATTGGGTTTTTCTTAATTTACACATCCTTTCTTGATTTCGGACTATTTTTTATGTCTAGTTTTCTTTTTCCCACCGCTTCTTTTACCTTATCAGAATTTTGCTGTTAGAGTATATTGTTGTGTGTTAAACATTGCCTTTAAACAATAGCATCGGAGTGTGTAACAAGTGAGGCTTTGTTTTTGCTCGAGAGAACAAGTGTTCGTCGAAGTTTTTGGTTGCAATTATTTAAGCATTATATTTCACTCACTGTTTGATGGTTGATAGTCATGACTTATGAAGCTATTAAACCTCTGGTCTTTCCTTTGGCCTGCTTGTCATGCTTATCAGACTAATGCAAGGATCGCTATCTTCAAACGTTTCTTTCATTCGGACATAGGCTTAATAAAAGTAGAAGTGTGTCCCCCCCCCTCTCTCTCTCTCTTTTTTCAATTTTCCTCTTTAATTTTTCTTGGGATTCTGTATTTCCCTTTAAACGCTTGATTTGCTTTATTCAGGTTGCCACCATAAAATCGATAGATTCGTGCATCACATTCTGATATTTTATCAGTGATATTTGTACATATTTCCAGTGTCAGGAATGTTTTCTTTTTCCCTTTAGTATTGTCGGTCAACGTCAGCTCATCTGTGGTCTACATGTCCCGCTACTAGGTGTATATCACTCTAGCCACCGCTTTCCTTTTTTCCACTTTTCCCTTTTCTTTTTTTTTTTTAAAAAAAAATTTGGGTGGGGTGTTGAGGTTCTTGTTTTGCCAAATGAGTTGGATCTAGGTAAGAAGCTTTGCCCTGAAGCGAAAATTGCCTCTAAACTTGCTTTCCAATATGCTATTGCATGCTGGCATTGTTTATGTCATCACCTTGTAAGGACAAAACATATAATATCATCGTGTATCCTATTAATAATTGAGGACGGTGAACTTAGAACTGATAAAACAAAAGAATCGTTGGTGAGTTGGATCAAGAACCATGCTGGATAATTATGTATTATTTCAGATCAAATGATCAAATGTACAGTAGAGAGAATCTACTGAAAGATTTAGAATTGATGATAAATTTCTGAGCAAGAGAACGTTATTTTCTTTTCAGGGTCCTGTTAGAAGTGCCATTGTTGATTCATGCATTCGGGTAACTGATAATGGGAGAGAGAACATTCACAGAAAAGTATGAAAGCTTTATATGTTCCCCATTGTTTTGTAGGTTACACATTAAGTTTTGTTTAAGACACCGATGGTTTCTAAATGTCTTGTCAAACTTGCAGGTATTCTTCATATTTACTCTTTATAATACCTCTAATCACAATGATCAACTTAAGGTAAGCTGACTACTTTATCAAAAGATTCTCTTTATGTTTTAAATCTTTCTGACTATGTTATGAAATCTAAATAATTTTAGCTGGGAGCAGCCAGTCCTGAAGAGGCAGCAAGATGGATTCAGTCTTTTCAGGAAACAGCTTTAAAGGTTGTTGAACTTCTTATTATTATTGATTTTAATTTGACATTTATATGTATAAGATTGACTAAAGCTTATGCAAATCTGCAGGGTGGTCCTAACATTGCTGGTTGTTCAAAGAGCCGCTGGCAGTCTTTTAGGTATAATAACCCGATCCGATATATGTTGGACTGCTCTAGAAAAACTTACGCAACATACCTATCTTCAATTTTCTGCCTGTGCACCTGATCTTGCAGCAAATTCCAATAAAATTTAAATATTCTCATTATGATGTCAACTGTTTAAAGCTGTTGACCTTTTAATTTTTTTTCTCTTATTTGATGATCAAAATGCTCCTTTTCTGATATTTCCCGAATCACTGTCAGATTGAGTGGTTCCAGTCGGGTGAAATCGATAGACTGGACTCTTTTTTCATCCATACAGACAGATCAAGTGACTGATGTAATTGCACCATCATCCTGGACCATCTTTGGGTGTCATAATGGTTTGTAGTGTTTTAAAATAAACAGTTTGAGGCATGTTGAATTCCATATGTAACAACATGGATGCTTGTAGGCTTGAGACTCTTTAAAGAAGCAAAAGATAGAGATTCTCACAGAAAAGTAGGCACATCCCTTGTCCTCTATATATTTGGTCCTTTTATCACAGTCATTTGAGTAATGTTGTTTCCTTTCTTGTTAGTGGGATGATCATCCTGCAATAATGGCAGTCGGTGTGGTTGATGGGACCTCAGAAGCTATTTTCCAAACTCTTATGTCCCTTGGTCCCTCGAGATCGGAGTAAGTCTTTTGACCATCTTGCAAATGATGCATTGACTTTGTGAATGAGCAGGATGGAAAAGAGTAGAAACAACAGGAAAGTTATTGTTAGAAAGCACTTGCAGAGATTATTTAGACATGACTTATCATGGGGAATCTATTGTTCCAAATAGAAGGAACTTGATCCACATTTTACAGCTCAGATGTCAGTTATGTTTCATATTATTTGTCAGCCCGTGCCAAAAGAAAAATTAGAAGTTATTCTCTTAAAGGAATTCTTAGTTTTATTTTTGTTCAGAAAATACAGTCTTTTACCAAGTTAACTTTACCTTATGCGTTCTAGATGGGATTTCTGTTTCTACAAGGGCAGTGTGGTTGAGCACCTCGATGGTCATACTGATATTATTCACAAGCAGTTATATAGTGATTGGTTACCTTGGTAAGAACAAGACTTATACACTTTTGTACATTTGCTTGTAACAATCCCTTTTGGGGTCCAATTTTACCCATCTTGGGCAAAACTTATACTCTACAGGGGAATGAAGCGAAGAGATTTTCTGCTACGTCGTTATTGGAGGCGGGAAGATGATGGAACATATGGTAGTGAGACCCATGTATCAATATCATAAATTACACTAATGAGAGAACTTTTTGTACAAGAACATAACTTCTGGGTTTTTACTGCTGCAGTTATTCTCCACCATTCAGTGTTTCACAAGAAGTGCCCACCCCAAAGAGGCTATGTCCGTGCCTGCCTTAAAAGTAATGTATGCTTAAAATTTGGAAGTAAAAGGATGTGTTATTTTCCTTCTGCTCTCTCATTTTTGTCATCAGGTTACTAATCTTGTAATCAAAATAGAAAAGAAGGAAGTGGAAATAAAATTTCCTGGTTCTTCAAAGTCTTTGAATCACATGCTATCTCAACATTTCAAACCGTCTGTGCATTCGCGTACTATAATTTGAAAGCAGACATGCATTGGCATTTATTGTTTTGGTACTTTAGTTATGAATCCTTAAAGATATGTTGTGCTCTTCTTCCCTGGCATAAGTTTCACCATCTAGGAGTAGAGTTTGTTCCAATTAGTTGAATTTCATGTACTCTCATCCCCTACCGATGTTACGGAACTTTTCTCCTCTTTGCACAATCTTGCAGGTGGAGGATATGTCATATCTCCTTTGGACAAAGGAAAACGTTCTGTGGTAAAGCATATGCTTGCTATTGACTGGAAATTCTGGAGATCATATCTAAGAACTTCTGCAGCTCGATCTATAACCATCCGAATGCTTGGAAGAATTTCTGGTGGACTTCAATTTTTGATCTAGATTTAGAATTTTGACGTTTGCCTTTCTTTTCTTTTTTTTTTTTGTGTGTGTACAATAAGCTACAGGATTTTGAATTATAAGTATACGTTTGTGGATTTTCAGCATTGCGTGAATTGTTCGGAGCAAAACTAGGGAGCTTTCCTCGTGACTTCTCTTCGGGGGAGTTGGCAAGCAGTGTTATGTTACATCAGGTTGCAGAAGAAAATAGAGTTGATGCTCAAATATCATCAAATGATGGGAAGGCCAATGAATATGCATGTGAAGAATTTGTCAATTCGCCTTCAGAACATGCCAGCCTAGTTGGCCTGAATGATCCTGCTGATGAGTTTTTTGATGTTCCAGAACCATTAGATAATGAACAAATAGAAAATGGGTGGAATAGTGATTTTAGTCCGGAAATGTATGCTCAGGTAGTGTAAACAAATTGTCTTTTTCTTGGTCTTCTTTCTTTTTCTTTTCCTTTATTCTCTCCCATACAAGGAATGTTTGGATTTTTCTCTAGGAACATCTTTGATAATCTCCAAAGCAATTGTTCAACTTTTCTGGTTCTGATCATAATTTAATTAGCTATATGGGTACAATAAGCATGCTAACATCAAAGTAGCATATCCATACAAGGGTTATTGGTGAGCAGAGGAACTGCTTCCTAAATTTGTTTCTACATGTTTTTAATATCTGTGAATGCACACTTTGCTTGTGGCTCAATTATGTATCTAGTTGTCACGTACGTGTTAGCCAAACTTCAGTCTTATCTGGACAGAATTTTATTAATGGTTAACATCATGATATAGGATTCATAAATCTCACCGTTTTAGTTTTTCAACTTCTCACCTTTACCGATCCTGTTGGTGTTGCCTGGTGCCATCCATTTATATCTTGGTAATTTTGAGCTTAGTTTCCTGTATTACTTGTTTTTGTTTCTCATTTATGGCTTTGCAGGATGTACGTCAACCTAAATTATCGACTGCTGCTGGTTTTGTTAAGAAATTGCATGACCTTGCAGGTATTACACAAGATGAACATCCTGGTCATAAACCACAGTCTTGTCTGTCAGATTATGCTTGCTTTCCCTGGTGTTTTCTAACTATTGGGAACTAATGTATGCCGCAGTTCAGAAAAAGGGTTATGTGGATTTACAGGAGATGGCAAAAGAAGACAGTATTTCTTGTTTCTATGGAAGCACTCTTCCAAAAGACCCAACCTATACTTTACCTTCTAGTTGGGGGATGGCTGATCCTTCCAGCTTTCTAATTCGTGGAAAGAGTTACTTGCAAGACCAGAAGAAGGTATGGATACAATTGGATGTTGACCTTGATTACTGATTGAAGAAGAAACATAACTGTCAAACTCGTGTTTAAATCAGCATTATCTTAAACTTGCATGATATCTAACTTCATACAGTAGTGTCCTTGGATCATGAATTTAATGTTATATTTTTATCAGGAGGATTAAACAAAAAAATAAATTTAAATTTAATGTGAAATTTTGATCAGTAGAAAGATTGATAGAATTATCTCATCTAACTTTTAACTGAATAGAGTTGATTGATTTCTTTAACAGTACAAAGTAGTAAAATAAAAACTGAAATAGGAAAACTTGACAAGTGAAATGATTGAATGTTTAATTATCCCTGTCCTGCGCACTGTCTGCAGATGGTAATCTTATGCATCTAACATGCAAACAAGCTGTATACATGAGCCGATTTAGTAGACTAATTATGGATGTGAGGTTGTCCTGTGTTAAGCTGCTAGAGTTATTATTCTAGGTTGCTTAGAAGAAAATACGTTGGCTGTGATATTATTGGTCTATTGCTTCTAGAAAAATGGAAGTAGTCCTAGGTGCTGGCCATTATTAAATATCAATAGTTATGTCATTTCCTTTCCAGGTGAAGGCCAAAGGTACACTGATGCAAATGGTTGCTGCAGATTGGTTAAGATCTGACAAGCGAGAAGATGATCTAGGTGGCCGTCCTGGGAGCATTGTTCAGGTGGTGTTGCTATATATCGTTGTCTTTCTCAAGTTTCAACTTTATTCAATTTCGTAACTGCTCCAGTTGCAGAATAATGGTTGTAATTCGACAAAAACCTGCAAAATTTTGTCTTTCAGAAATATGCAGCACAAGGAGGAGAAGAGTTCTTTTTCATTATAAACATACAGGTAACTGCTAGGCTTCTTCTCCTGGTCGACTTGACCTGTATAATTTTAATACTATTCTCGTCTTTTTTGTCATTTATTGGCAAACAGGTCCCAGGTTCCACAACCTATAGCCTCGCGTTGTACTATATGATGAAAACACCATTGCAAGAAGCACCCTTGTTGGAGAGCTTTGTCAAGGGTGATGATGCATTTAGAAATTGTAGGTTTAAGCTCATACCATACATATCTAAGGTTAGTGAATATACTGGTTTTGCAGTTCTGTAGTCTGGGGTGCAGTCTATTTACTTCATCTCTATCAGATGCATACTAGTTAACATTTCAGCTACGCTGTTGACTAATAAAGAAATGCCATAAATTTTGTTTTTAGTCATCGAGTATTTGACAGAGCGCACTTGTGCTTAAAGAACACAGAGCTTTAGAAATTTGGAAAAACAAGATGACAGAGAGCAAGAGGCAGAACTTATGGTTAAGAGAGAAACTAGAGAACAAATTACCCAATAATACATTCAATTCTTAAAACTCTGTAGAACATGCCATCTGAATAGTTATAACATTAGAAAGTTAAGGAAATAAAAGTTTCAAACGCCTAGAACAAGAAAAATCCAATATATGAAATAATTTTCTCTAATATCTTTCTTAGAGTAAGAGAATAAGAGAAGTCTGCTATAGGAAATCATAAAGCAGGTATTGCAGTGTAACTGATTTTAATACATTTTCTAATTGGAAAATGACTGGAATTCTCTATTTCTGCCTTTGGGTTTTAGTAGTTGATTTTTAATGCTCACATATAGTGACTGGTTACTTTGTTTCCTTGCTTTCCTCTCTTTCAGGATGTACTTTAGTCTGTATTTTTTTCACCTAAACTTTGTTTTTAAGTTCTTGAACTCAAGACCTTGCCTGTTTTCTATTTTTTTTTTCATGGCTAACTTGCACCATTGTTCTTGTCATGAATATCTTTGAAAAGCTTCTAATTTTAGCTCATGTGACTTGGTTTCCGCTTTCTTCAGGGTTCGTGGATAGTCAAGCAGAGTGTAGGAAAGAAAGCATGCCTGATTGGGCAAGCACTGGAGATGAATTATTTTGTCGGAAAGAATTATATAGAGGTAATCTTATCAGATAATTATATGATAGCAGCATGGGACGGAAAGTTATGAAATTGGACCAAAAATTACCGCTTTTATCCCTTGGTTGATGAGATGCAATCAACTAACCAAACTGAGGAGAGACAGTCAATGGAAAATGATTGCTAATGCATAATTTTGTCATCATTCAGCTTGGCGTTGACATTGGGTCGTCGACAGTTGCAAGGGGTGTGGTCAGTCTTGTTCTTGGTTATCTCAGCAACTTGGTCATTGAAATGGCATTTTTGATTCAGGTAAACTACAGTTTTTTCTTTCAATTGAGTTGAAGAGAATGCTGAAAGATCAAAAAATAGCAAAAGTTCGCACATGAGATACTGATTATGTTTGAGAAACATTGTTGATAACCGTAGGCCAAAAGAAAGAGTTGCTGGTGTATGTAATTTACCAGTATCAGTGCATTTGTGCATTTTATCTCTGTATCTCTTTACCCATATCACATTGCGATGTTTCTAACACAGGCAAACACAGAAGAGGAACTTCCGGAATATCTTATTGGAACTTGCCGCCTTAACCATCTGGATGCCTCAAAAGCAGTTATGTTGAAACCATGATAGTATCTGAAAGCGTATAATAAGCCGAAGCCCAAGTCTTCTGTTGAATGATTGAGATATCTCATTTCGTATATATGATTAGAGCTGATTCATTGTTGGCTCCAAGCTTATTCAACATTTTAGTTCAAAGAGACAAAATAGTTTTTCTTCCACTTGTTTGTGTTAATTTCCGGCAATCTCGCAGTGATGGCGTCTTTCATGAACAAAACAAGTTTAAGAGGTCAGATTAAGAATAAATGATTTTATTGTGGCCCCCAAAATCAGTGTAGTAATATATAATAAGTGGATATATATAATATTTGCATATAATTTACAATATTACAATTTTATATAGGAAACTTTTGAGGCACTGGCATGAACTTAATTGTATAGATGTGCATCATTTAGTAATCAGGAACGCATGTTCATTTAAGGATTCTTATGTATTTTAGTTGATTTTAAATAAATATTCAGTTGCTCAAATACTGTTAAAGGAAGATAGTATGCCGCCGAAATAAGTAACTATAGCAACTGAGGTTAGTGGCTGCAGACTAAATTGAATAATCTTTTTCACTTTTTGTACATTTTCTTAAACTAATATATATACTGATTATATTATTAAATTATAATATGAATATATTATTATATAATAGATAATTAAATGATGTTGACAGTAAAATATATAAATATATAATAAGAAGCTCCAATTTTTCATTGTGATTATTACACCTACATCGTAATTTGTTTAATTTGATCAAATTGTAGAGTAACATCCAATTGAGTTAAATCAGTAAGCAATCGCCGATGGCTCCATTCGTTAATCATTTCAAAAGAGCAGAAATAGGAGTCAATTAATGACAATGTACTCTTTTGTAGAAGACTTGAAAGACGTGCGTATGTAACGGAACTGTGTTGCTTTCATGCCCTCTTAAAACGTCATGGCATTATGGCAGGTCTGGTCAAGAGATAGGATCTTTGCAGGCGTTGGGTTCGGTTATTATTTAACAAGAAGAATTGTTATGGTCATTTTCTTTGGTGTGGTGAAGTCAGCAATGCTTGGATGGCGATAAATTTTTGAGTCTGAATAGGAAAGCTTTGATTTTGATCGAGGGGTTTAGCGTGCGCCGAGCCTAATTCAATTGGGTTGCATTGTTTGTTGGATTTCCAGCAGAGTCTTGAAGAATTAATGAACACGATATCGGTTATTATTTAACAAGAACATATTAAATGAATTTTTAAAATATATAATAATTTATTAATATTATATAAAATATTTAACAAATTAATGATTTTAAAAATTAAATAATAGACTAGTTTAATTTATATCATCAAGTGAAAATTCATCTAATACATGAAGTCAATAAATCATATTTTCAATGATCTACGCTTGATCTTTGGTGAGAGTTTAAAAGCTAACATGGTGCCATATATCCTCTTTTTATTTTTCTTCTCTTTGTTGACTGTTCGAAATGTAAAGTTGAGCAATGTTATTTTTTTCCCTCTTGTAAGTAATCATGTGTTTTTCTATCTGAATACTATTACCAGATTCCCATTCAGTTGAGTAATTTTTTTTTCCAATTTCTAATATGCATTTAAAAGGATAGATGAATTCCTACTAATGTGCAAAAACTGGTTTACCAGGCTGATATTATATTGTTTTATATACCATGCTCGTGAAACAAACAAGGAGAGACAAATGCTTGTAATGTTGTGTACTTTTTGCAGCAATCAGAAGTGCAGATTGTTGGTTACTCATGACGACTACAGTATGATGTCCAAACTTCCTAAAGAGAAAACTTCAGTGGCGACCATACCTAGGAATCCAGTTGAACGGATCTTTAGTACCTATGAATTCTCTATTGAAGTAGCAGCAAGATTCTTGGTGTATCCTAACTTAACTTCTGCCACAAACAAGGCAGGCCGCTTGCGCCCTAAGACTCGTGGATTTAGTACACTGGATATATGGCCTTGGAAGTATTTGTTCCTATGGATGAGGAAAGATCTATTTGCTAGGGTATATCTTTTCTTACTCTGCCAATGGTGTTTCTCCTGCTTCTGTTTTGCTCTCCTAGATGCTAGATAATGGTCATGGTTTTGATTTCTGGAACTAAACCACTCTCGTTTTCTTTGAAACATTTCTTAATTTTATGGTGTCCCAACGGAGCTGATGGTTTTTTCTACAGAAAGAGAATGTACGGAGAAAACTTTTAATTTTTATTGAAAAGAAATTTGTTAATTTATACCGTCTTTTTCTAACTAAAATTTAAAAATCAAATAACATCTAATCTAAACTAACATAAAATAAAATATAATTTATTTGATAACTATCACAATAATATCTTATTCCTAAAATCAAGCATTAAATATCATGATTAAAACTGCCTAAGACCTAGTCTTTGATCATTTATTTCGTAAGAATCTGCAAACTTAAGGGATTTTTCAACAAACTCCTCCTTGCCTTAAGAGCTGCAGAGTTTTAATGTCAAAATAATTCATCCTCCTGATGTACTGCTTTTACCTCTTCATTTTGTGATTTACAAATCTTTTCCATATGTCCAATTTGTCCACATTTTCTGCATTTGATATGAGACCTCCACAAACATTTTCTATATGAGTTATTTGTTTTTTTTTTGCAATGTGGGCATGGTAGATATGAACCATCATTGTTTCTATTGTTGTTGTTGTTGATCTTGTTGACTTTAATATTTGTCTCCTCTTGAATTTTTTTCTTTTCTTTGTGCATTTTGATTTGAGTCATTATAGGATTTGTTGGTAAGTCCGGAACATCGTAGTCTTCATCTATAACTTTCCACCTAAGAAGCACAGACTCGGACACGGACACAGGACACGACACGGACACGGACACGGGGACACACCAACTTCTAAAATTTGGTGGACACGGACACGGCATATATATATATATTATAAAATTTAGAATTAAGAAAAAATTATCTTCCTAGGGAGGATAATGCTACAGTGGAAGCCT
>JANZLD010000236.1:12874615-12901140 GCA_026413575.1 Erythroxylum carthagenense
ATAATTAAAACAATTAAAGCAAAATTAAATAATAAATCAAGTAAATCAATAAATCAATAAATAAATAAAAATAAAAATTTTCGGGGCCCAATAGTTTTCCTGTCTGCTTTTCAATCAAAACTTTCCATTGCTTAAAGGTTAAGAAAACATCATTTTTGTATTTCAAGAAATACACTCAAACCTTCCTTGAATAATCATCAATAAAAGTCAACATATATCGGACACCACCTTTAGATGGAACATGAGAGGGCCCCCAAAGATTATAATGAATATAATCCAAAGTACCTTTAGTTTTGTGAACAGCTGAAGAATTGAAACTGACTCGTTTCTACTTCCCAAAAATACAATGCTCACAAAAGTCCATCTTACCAGTACTTTGACCACAGCCTCTCTTGCTTAACAACGTTAAACCTTTCTCACCTATATGTCCCAAACGCATGTGAAACAATTTGGTAATGTCACCTTCAATAGAGACTGCTGCAGCACCTGTTACTGTAGATCCCTGCAAAACATACAAACTACCAGACCTGCATGCTTTCATCAATACAAGAGCACCTTTAGAAATTTTCAAAATTCCACCTTTAGCTGAGAACTTGCACCCTTGAGAATCGAGAGAGACTAAAGAGATGAGTTTTTTCTTCAAATCAGGAGTGTGTTTAACGTTAGTGAGTGTTCTAATGATACCATCATACATTTTGATCTGGACTGTACCTTTACCAACAACTTGATAGGCATCGTTATTACTCATCAAAACAATTTCACCATTCAATAACTCATAAGTGAAAAAACACTCTTTGTCGAGACTCATGTGGTAAGAACAACCCGAATCTAAAATCCACTCCTTATTAGACCTAAGTTTATCTTCTGTGACTACAAAGATAATTCCCTCATTCTCATCTGCTGCTACACTAGCCTCGGCGGTGTTGCTGTTATTTTGCTCAACTTTATTTTTCTCCTTATGTTTCAATTTATAGCAGTCAACCTTTATATGTCCCTTTTTCTTGCAATAATTACAAGTTTTATTTCTACGTCTGGATTTTGACCTACCTTTGGATCTACTTCTTTCAAAATCTTTATTTTCAGATCTACCCCGTACAAATGGTCCCTCTGCCTGACTTCCACTAGTCTCCTTAGTGATGTCCCTATCAATCTGCTCTTTTGACTTTAATGCAGACTTAATACTATTATATGAGACTGACTATTTCCCATAAATCATAGTGTCACGAAAATATTTAAAGGACTGAGGAAGGGAACATAACAATAATATGGCTTGATCTTCATCCTCAATTTTCACATCTACATTTTTCAAATCCAAAATAAGAGAATCAAATTTATCCAGATGTGAAAGATTAGATGTACCTTCTATCATCCTCAACATGTACAACTTTTATTTCAAATAAAGCAGATTCTTCACCGTCTTCTTCATGTACATAGCTTTCAATTTGTCCCACATACCTTTAGCTGTGTTTTCACTAGCAACCTCCTGCAAAACCTCATCGGAGAGATTCGATATGATGGCTGATCTAGCTTTTTTTATTTAGATCCGTGAATATTTCTGATGCCATATCTCCTGGCTTTTTCTCCACTCCATCAAGAGCAATCTCACATCCATCTTGTGTTAAAATGCTTGCATCTTGAGCTGCCACATACCGAAATTAACGCTCCGGTCAAACTTTTCAATAGAGGTCTTCGTTATCGTCATGATGACCAAAAATTGATATTCAGATTATTTTTCTACAGGTGGGCCCCACGCAAGAAACTAGGACAACGGACCCCACAAAATAACGGATGCGGGCCCCACAGGCAAAGTCAGGACATGGGCCCACAAGCAAAGCTAGACTCCATTTACAAAATCGAGGCAATGGACCCTACGAGAGAAAACCGAGACAGTGGGCCCCGTTTAGACTCACAATAAAAAATAATCTAAGTTACTTTCTGATGTAGAGGATCCACCTTAGTGGCAACCACAGAGCATACGGTAAGTTAGATAAAAAAAAAAGAGAAACTCTAATACCAGTTTGTTAAGCTAAAATGTCCTCGGATCGGATATCGGTTGAATTTAATACCCCGAAAAATAATAACGAAAATAAAGATAGATAAAATAAATGGGACAGAACACAAAAATTTACGTGGTTTGGTCAATGTGACCTACGTCCACGGCAGGAGGGTGAGCAATTTTACTAATATGTGAAGAATATATACAAGTATAAAGGCTAGAATAAAAGAGCTTTCAAAAACTCATATGTATACAGAAGAGAGGATGACAATTGTGATGTAGGGAGGAATGGTGCTTCTCTCTCATTTTAAGCCTGCAACCAGCTCTGATATTTATAGCTGAAGTTCCTACAATTTGTGAGCAATCGTTGCTCACCAAATCCACTCTTGAAGATCTTGAGGATTTTTAGCCTAACATGGCTAAAAATACAAATCCTGAAAGATTGAGTTTAGAGGAGACAAAATAACATGCAGCCAATAGCCACCCATATTTGACATTTGGAGGGGGCCAAGGCGTGCATGCAACACTTTGCATTTGATAATAATTGGCTATCCATTAGAGGGGAAACTTTCTTACTTTTATTTGGCTTGTTAGAACGATGACTCAGACTAAAAGACTAATGAAGTTTCCTTGACAAATGGGAAAAATGAGAATGTAATGCACCATCTCCACCTATAATAGATCTTCTGTTTTCTTCACACTGGAAATCAAATTGATTTACCTTCTCTGTTCCACCATAACAGATTTCTGTTGAAAATCTTCTGGACTCGTATCAACACTACATATCTAGGTTACGGATGCTTCATGCCCCACCATAATCAGAATGATTTACTCAACCAAGCATGTAAGAATTTTCTTTTGCGTCTTGTTTGGTCAATTCAATTCTTGGTATTGTCTAGATTGCCTTCTTTTTATTTTCCAAGTAATATATAATGCAACTTTCTTCACTTCTCTTACTCCCACGACATCCTTACATGGAATCTTGTTCGAAAATTGTGGAATTCTGTGACGAAATTCCATATTAGTAGTTCAGTTGTGTTTATATTGTCTGTTTCTTCAAACTTGATGGAGGACTTCTGTGGAAGTGTTATACCCAGTTCTTTTGAGTCTTACTTTGGCACTTTTTCACAATACATCCTAAGATACTTTTGCAGTTTATTATACTGGTGTTTGAAGTTGCTGTCTTATCTTGGTTGGTTTGGTAAACGAGCCATTGGAGTTATTATTGCTAACTTAGCTTGGCCATTTTTTGCAGGATCGTCTTAAGGTTCCTGAAGTGGTATTAGAGTAAATAAGATCATTGAACCATCTTGATTTGGAACCATACAAATATGCCCAAGACACAACAGGGTATGTGTTTATCTGTCAGGGAAGTAAATCATGTATGATTCATGCTAGCATTGACCTAGACATGTTTTTACCACGGTCGATTGGTATTAAACTTAGATCCAAAGGATCTTTCAAATTATATGTTGAAACACTTTCTGAGAACAATATATAGCTAACGAAGAACAATAAGAAAAGTGCTTCAGATATTATATTCATTAACAATTACTTTCTAGTGTTTGTACTGTTGGCTTCTTAACAATTCTTGCATGCTTAGGCTCCCTGGTAATTTAGACATTCCACCATCTTGAGTTTATTGAAGCAGAGTGGGAACTTCATTTCTGACGATTTCATTCTGATTTAACAAAATGTAGGATGGGTTGAAGTACATGTCCTTCAGTTCAGAAGGAATGATGTTTTGCCTTCTGTCTTTGTAGTTTTGTTGTTTAATAACGTTGTAAATGCTAGAAGAAGAAGAAGTTGGAAAGTTAAGATACGAATTCGTAATTACAAAATATAAGAAAAGTTAATACATGTGGTTTATATATCACTCTAGTCTCTATAGATTGGTTGATGGAGGGGAGGCTCCATGAAAACGTCGTTTGCTTTGATTTGATGTCATCTATCTTCGGCTTTTTTTATTAATGTGAAAATACCAATCTTTTAAAAACCAGATAAGATATCGAACTGATCAAAGGAAAGGTTTAAAGTTTAAAGATTTAATCGGTATTAAACTACTATTAAACTAGTATATAATAAATAAGAAATAAAATCAACTTTTTAGTTAGATTCAATTTATTTTAATAAATAATAACTCTTATTGTTAAAAATTAATCAATTTATTAATTAATTAGTTGATTTTTATAAATTAATCAATTTTTAATAGTCCTTTTAATAAAATTTTGATGAATAAAAACACTCTTTTAATTATATTTTAAAATTTTAAAATTTTATTTTTAACTGATTTTATAATAGTGTAATACTAATTGAACTTTTGAAATCTTTTAATTTAGATTTTAATATTAGAAAATTAAAATTTGAAATTTTTTATTGCAAAACATTGAATTTTTAAGTTTTGCTATTTATTTTAAATATGATGTAAAATACAATATGATAAATTTTAATTATTCATAAAAAGTAAAATTCATTCTCAAATTTTCAAAACTAACGTCTATCTCTATCTATCAAAGCCCATTTTTCCTTATGTGACAATCGATCCACATCTCTGCAAACCTTCATGAAAATTCCTATTCCCCTGCCAAATCCTCTTCAGCTCATTCTTCCTCTCCGCCCCTCTCAAAAAACACCCAAACTTCAATTTCAGAATTTCCATCTAAGAAAACATAACCAACATCTGGAGTCTTAACAACAAGAGCTAGGAAGACATGGAAACAAATTGTGGGAGATAACTTTGACTTTTCTTTGGTGTTTAGTCCTCTAGTAGAGGTTAAAGGGAAACTAATGGTAGCTCTTTGCCTAGAAATTCTACAGGAAGGAGCTAAAACATAAGAGTCTACCCTAGTGGGCTTTTTCATGGCCAAAAGACTAGCATTTCCAGTGATACAAGCTTGGTCTCAGAGGAATTGGAAAGGAAGAGGTTTAATAGAGGTAATGCTCACTAAGGAGGATAACATTGTCTTTACTTTCTCTTCAAAAATAGAAGCACAAAAAATAATTGAAAAAGGTCCGTGGCACATTTCACAACTACCCCATTTCTTCAAAGTTGGCAGCTAGGAATGGAACTAGACAAAATCATAATGAAAAACGTTTCACTATAGGTAAACATTCACAATATTCTTCTAGAATATTGGACTACCAAAGGCTTAAGCATGCTAGTTAGTTATTTGGAAAAACCTATATGTATGGATGAAAACACATCATTGAGGAAAAGGGTCGGGTTTGCTAGATTGTGTGTGAGTATGGATATCTCCAAAGAAATGAAGGATTGCATTCCGATTTTAAGGTTGGCAAATGAGAATTCTCTTAGAGAGGATAGAGTTATGGTTACATACTAATGGAAACCATCGCTTAAAGCTCAAGGTAAAGAATGGAGACCTATAGGGAAAATCTTCACTAGAGGAGACTTTTGGGAGGTGATGGATATAGAAAAGAGTGATTTAGAGGGATCGAAAGAGGATGAGAAGGATGAACAGATTGCTGAATTTTCTAAACCAAGTCAGTTGGAAGAAGTCTCTCCTAAAATTGGGGGACAACTTTCTAAAAAAAACTGCCTAGATATGATTTTGTTGATTGACCAAAATAATGCCCAAATGGATAAGGAGGTGAAAGGATTGGAAAATTGTGATACAAAAAAAGAAGCATAAGTCACAATTCCCCAACAAAATGAACATGGCTTTCAAAAGATTGAATCACTAAATGAAGGAACTCAAGAGGATCATTTTGATCAGGTAACTTCTAGGAAAAGTAATAGAAGCAGTAGGAAAGACTCCAAAGGTAAGAGTAATCTCCTATGACTGTGATAGTATAGAATGTACGTGGAATAAATAACCCTTCCAAGCTTAATACTTTAAGGGATTTTGTCCTGAAAGAGAAACCTCAAGTTTTTTTTTCTTTTGGAAACTAAAATTAGGGAAATAAATTTGAACAAGCTAGGCTGTTTGGGTAGTAAATGGCATTTATTATCAAACCACTAAAGCCATGCCTATGGTAGAATTATTATTGCTTATGATGGTGATTCAATAGAAGTGGAAGCCCTTGAAACAAATTAGCAGTTCATTCACACTAAGATCTACTTTAAGCTGGAAAACACTAGGGTGATAGCTACTTTTGTATATGGTCTTAACCTTGGATTTCAAAGGACTGAACTTTGGAACTCTTTCAGACGGTTAAAGGCTTTGACAAATTCCCCATGGTTAGTGTGTGGAGATTTTAACACTACACTATTCATATCTGAAGCAGAGGGTAATTGTAACTTACACTATTACTCTTCAGATATGTATGATTGTATGCAGGAGGTGGAATTTACATATATGAAGTCCGAAGGCCATAGATTCACATGGTCTAATAAACAAAGTTCTAATTGGCATATCAGGAAAAAAGTTGGAAAGGGCTTTGGTAAATGTAGATTGTCTTAATTCCTTATCAGGAAGTAAAGCAAAATTTCTAAACCCTGATATTTTTGACTATACCCCTGTTAGGATTGACAATTTGATCAATTCTATTAAAATCCTCCATCCTTTCAGATTTAATAATTTCTTAGCAACTATGGAAGGCTTTCATAAAGCTATATTGAAGGGGATGGAGCATGACTGTTTTGGGACAAAACAGTACATTTGCCTACAAAAGCTTAAGTCAATTAAGCAAGAACTGAAATCCCTCAACTCTAAAGGAGGACAAAATCTCTTGAAGGAAATTGATAAGGCTAGAGATAAATTATCAGGTATCCAATCTTCATTAGCAGAAAATCCTACAGATGGTTCACTAGCTTTGGCTAAAAAGGAAGCCCTAAAGGATTACTTGCAAAAGGTGGATAACCAAAGCTCTTTATTGAAGTAGAGATCTAGAGTTAACTGGCTAAAGGATGGGGACAGATGTTCAAATTTCTTCTTTAATTTGGTGCAAGCTAAAAGGAATGTCAACAGAATAACCTTTATAACAAATGAAGGTGGAGAAGTAGTGGCTGGACAAGAAGGATTAGCTAAGGAAGCAGTTTTCTTTTACAAGAAACTTCTAGGCACAGTAGATTCCTCTCCTATCATAAGAGATGAACTCAGGAAGTTTATCACAGCAAGAATTCCTAAACATATGGTTTCCTTATTAATTAGGGCTGTAACAGACCAAGAAATAGAGAGGGTGATTTTTGACATGAATGGCTCTAAAGCACCAGACCCTAATGATTTGAATGGATTCTTCTATCAAAAAACCTGGAGTATAGTGGGAAGGAGGGGGGGTTGTAATGCTAAAGGGATAAACAAGACATTTCTCTATATAATTCTTAAAAATTCAAACCAATCTTATTGGAATGAGTTCAAACCTATTTCTTGCACAAACTTCCTCTATAAGATCATTGCAAAGATCTTGGCAAACAGCCTGAAAGAGGCTCTCCAGTCTTTCATCAGTGAAAATCAAGGAACTTTTATGAAGAATAGGGATATTGGGGACAATATTCTTGTAGTCCAGGAGTTAATGAAAGGGTACAATCGAAGGAAAAGTCCTCATAATTGTACC
This sequence comes from Erythroxylum carthagenense, assembly GCA_026413575.1. Classification (NCBI taxonomy): domain Eukaryota; kingdom Viridiplantae; phylum Streptophyta; class Magnoliopsida; order Malpighiales; family Erythroxylaceae; genus Erythroxylum; species Erythroxylum carthagenense. The sequence continues at coordinate 12,882,126 of JANZLD010000236.1, forward strand.
ATCAAAGTGGACTTATAGAAAGCTTTTGATAGTGTGAAATGGAGTTTCTTGCTACAAACTATGGAGATGATGGATTTTTCTCATAGGTTCTTAAGGTGGATCTAGGAATGCATTATTACTACTTCCATTGGAATTCTAATAAATGGGAGGCTTACAGAGATATTCAAAGGCAAAAGAGGACTTAGGCAAGGGGACCTTCTGTCACCTTACCTATTCCTAATTTGCATGGAGGTTCTTACTCAAATGTTAAAGTACAATTCGTCTATAGACCCAAGATTCAAATTCCACTCCAAATGTAAGAAGATTTCACTAACAAATTTATGTTTTGCAAATGATCTCATACTCCTAAGGAAGGAAAATGTGTATTCATTCTCTCTTTTGATGAGCACTCTCAATTCTTTCAAGGAGATGTCGGGGTTGAGTATTAATCTTCAAAAGAGTTGCTTCATGCTTTAAAAAAGTGCTTCTCACCTTTCAAGTGCATTGACTCTAGCTACGGGAATGGAATCAAAGGAACCTCCTCTCCTATATTTGGGAATTCCAATCTCATTTAGGAGACTAAGGTTTTGTGGAGTGATTCTAATCTCAGTGGCCACATGCACTCACGTAATTTGGAGAGAGAGAAACTACAGAAGATTTGAACAAAAGTCAAACTCCCTTCTCTCAATTATTGAGCAAATTGCAGATAGCATAAGAGAACAACTTATCACAAATCAGTTGAACTCCCACTGTAACAGAGGAATAGCTCTCACATGGAGAATCTAATCCTAGCTCCTTATCATTCAGTAATGCAAAACAAGAGTTCTCTATCTACTATTTAAGCATCCATCATTCAAGATCATCAATGACAAATTATGACTCTATGAACAAAAACAAGAAAGAGTTGGTAGTGACTCACCTTTCCTTCTCAGCCCTCAATATAGTTTCCCTCTGTCAAAAGCTAAAGTTGTGCCACAATGAAATCAAAGTGTAGAAATGAGCAAAATATATGCAGATACCTACCTAAGAGAGACTCCCTCATAATGCTTCGCTTTTCCCTTTAATCAACAAGGTCTGGAGAGTTGCAGCAATAAGGTTAGATTGCCCTAAAATGCAAAGAATCGAAGAACTGCTAACGACAGGTTTTACCTAAGATAAGCTCCATTTAGTGCAGACAAAGACTGAGCAGAAGAAAGGGATAACAAAGGTGGCACCTTCACCTGATTTCGCCCTAACCCATTCCCATTCGAGAAACTTCTGAAATTGTCGAGAAAGAGGGAATTGGTTATACCCTAATTAATCATTGACATATACGGGACTCATTGCGGCATCATTTAATTCTAAGTCTATTAGTTGTTTGCTTTTGTATGCAGTAGTTAATTTTAATTAGTGGATCAACTCTTTAAGGGTCATTTGGCAAATCCTTTATTGTCAACCTTATATTCATTTATATAATTTTTTATTTCTCAAAAAAAGAAAAAAGAAAAATAGCAACAGGACGAATGACTTTGGAATTCTGATGTTCCTTTGCTCACTGTACAGAACGTGACTTTTCTTCTAGATTTCTCTTCTCTGTCTCTTTGGGTATTGCATTTTTTCTTTGCATGCTTTGAAGGTTCCTTGTTATAGATTTTATCTCCATTTATGATTTTGTATGATGGGAAAGATTTCAAGTTGGTCTCTTGATTGAACTGCAATGGGTATGTAATTTTTTTGTTATTATTCTCAGATATTACCCAGTTGTTCTAGCGCTTTATTTTCCTGTTTGGTTTTCATGATTCTTTAATTCTTCTTTGATATTTGTTTATTAGACTGGTAGAGGAATTAATGGTTCTGCACCCACCTCATGAAACAGATCAAGAAGTCATTGCTCAACCTTAAAGAGGAAGACCATGATATGCTCATTTCTTATCATGTACAACATGTGCTTAAAGACTCACTTAAAAGAAGGTCATGTCTAGGCTGTTGCAAATCTTCTGCAGATCTTATGTTGATTTGTTATTTTCTTTGAGTTGTTATTCAGTTCCTTATTTTGCGGGGATGATTAGACAAATAAGTCGTATTCAATTTTCATTTAATATAATGCTATAAATAGCAATTGTTATCATTAATAAAGGGATGAGCAGACAAATAGAATCTTCTTTCATAACTTCCAACTCCTCTGTCGTTCTCATTCTTGCTTCTACTCTGTTCTCTTCTTGTTTGAACCCAACACATCAAAACGGCAGCCTCAAACACCATAAATACCTAGACAAACCTCTATCATAAAACAAAATCCCTTAGGTTCTAGTAATTCCACAAACACCAACCCCAACCTGGATAACCGTCACCCTAAACATAACTTTCCAAAGTTTGATGGAAATGATCCGTAGGGCTGGATATACAAGGCAGAACAATACTTTACATTTAAAGAAGTAGCAGAAGACCAACGTGTACAGCTTGCCTCCTTTCACTTGGAAGGAATTGCCTTGTAATGGCATCGATGGCTTAATAAATTCAAAGGTCTAATGACATGGGAGGAGTTTATGAAAGCAGTTCTTCAACGATTCGGATCCACCGACTATGAAGACCCTTTCGAAGCCTTAATTAGACTAAAGCAAACAACCACTGTAGTAGCATACTAAGAAGAATTCGAAAAATTATCTCATAAGGATGATGACTTACCTGAAAATTTTCTTGTAGGTTGCTTTGTTGCAGGCTTAAAGGATGAAGTAAGGCTGGATCTCAAAATTAAACAACCTAGAACCTTAGCTACTGCAATTGGGATTGCTCGACTAATTGAGAAACAAAACAGCCTTCAGAAGAAGACACTTCTAGCCACCAAAACCACCTGGCCAGCCAAGGCAAATATCACTACTAGAGTAGTTGGACTAATTCCTACAACTAAAAACAGCGCTGTCGAAACCATCCCAGTTCGCAAAATCTCCACACAAGAAGCAAAGGAGAGACAAGACAAGGGGTTATGCTATTATTATGATGAGAAATCTATTACATGACATCGATGTCGTCATCCCCAATTATTTATGATAGAAGACGTGGGAGAAGAAGACAAAGATTTGGATGAAGATTCACCCAATGAAAAGTCCAACAATACAACACCTGAAATTTCTTTTCATGCAATAGCGAGAGTGGAACACCCTCAAACCTTGCGACTTCATGGGAAAATAAGAGGACATGAAGTAGCCATTCTAGTAAATGGCAGGAGTACCCACAACTTCATTGATGAAAGCTTAGCAAAGAAACTCGGATTATAGGTGAAAACAGACCAACCTTTTCATGTTATTGTTGCTAATAAGGAGCAAGTTGAATATGCAGGACAATACAGGGCTATTAGTTTTGATATACAAGGATTTCATTCCTTTGTCAACTTTTATGTCTTGCTCGTAACAACTTGTTCAGTTGTAATTGGAGTCCATTGGTTATCAACATTGGGACCAGTTGAAATTGACTCCAAGCACCCCACTATGACCATTAATGCTAATGGAAAAAAGATTGCATTCCAAGGGATGAAGCAAGGAGACATTATCTCATTAAAAAAGAAGAAAAACAACATTAATACTGGAATATTTTTGCAAATCACACTGGCCCAAACAGAAAAGCAGCTCACACGTCCAAATCACCCACCTGAACTTACCACACTGTTAGTTAAATTTCAAGATATCTTTAATACTCCCACGTTCCTTCCGCCCCACCGATCACATGATCATCAAATTCCACTCTTACCACAATCCGGTCTCATTAATGTCTGCCCTTACAAGTATCCTCATTACCAAAAATCACAAATCGAAATTCTAGTACAGGAACTATTACAATCAGGCTTAATTCGTCCCAGTTAAAGCCCATTTTCATCACCTATTTTGCTTGTCAAAAAAACGAATGGCAGTTGGAGATTTTGTGTTGACTATCAAGCTTTAAACAACATTACCATTAAAGATAAATTCCCAATACCTGTCATTGATGAGTTACTAGATGAACTGCATGGCTCAAAATTTTTTTCTAAATTGGATTTACGTGCGGGGTACCATCAAATAAGAGTTTCTAAAGTGGATATTGCCAAAACTGATTTTCAGAAACATAAAGGACACTACAAGTTCCTAGTTATGCCCTTTAGGCTCACAAATGCCCCTGCCACATTCCAAAACTTGATGAATGAACTTTTTTGGCCATATTTACATAAGTTCGTATTAGTATTTTTTGATGATATCTTGATTTACAGTAAGACATGGTAGAAACATTTGTCTCACCTTTGCATTGTTCTGGAGTTACCACGAGGCAACCATTTGAATGTCAAAGCAACCAAATGTCATTTTGGGGATACTCAGGTGGAATACTTGTGACATATAATCTCAGAATTGGGTGTAGCATTGATCCAAAGAAAAGTCAAGCTATATTGGAATGGCCTACGCCAACCACTACTAAATAAGTTAGAGGCTTCCTTGGCTTAACAAGGTATTACCGAAAATTCATCAACAAATTCGGTCAAATTGCTGCGCACTCACCCAACTTCTCACCAAAAACGGGTTTCACTAGAATTCTAAAACAGAAGGGTCATTCTCTTCCCTCAAGTAGGCTTTTTCCACACCCTCAATTCTACATTTACTAGATTTCTCACAATCTTTTTCTTTTGAGTGTGATGCTTGTGGAAAAGGTATTGGAGCCATTCTCTCTCAAAACAGATGACCAATTTCATTTTTGAATGAAGCATTAAAAGGCTCATATCTTCTTCTATTAACATATAAAAAGGAAATGTTGGCAATCATGAAGGCTATGCGGAAGTGGCGGCCTCATTTGCTAGGAAAATCGTTTGTAGTTAAAACCAATCAAAGGAGTCTTAAGTATCTCTTTCAAAATTAATGGGATATGATTACATTATTGAATACAAGAAGGGAAAGGAAAATAATTTAGTAGATTCTTTGAGTAGGCATGATTGTGGGGAATTGTTTTTTATGGCATTAACTCTACCTATAGCCGGTTGGTGGGAACGTTTTAAAAAAGAAGTTGATGAGGATTCTTTTTATTCCAATCTACAAAAGAGGAATCAAAGTCAATCTCAACTACTTTTAAGGGATGGCATGTAGTTCAAAAAAGGAAAGGTATTTTTTTAAATTCTAATTCAACTTTAATTCCTTCCATTTTACAGGAAGCCCATTCCTCAATTTTAGGTGGACATTTCGGTTATAATAAGAGTCTTAACTGTGTGAAGCAATCTATTTTATGGCCTGGATTAAGAAAAAGGATTAAGCAATTTTTGCAGGAGTGTTCCACCTGCCAAAGGTTCAAAATTGATACTATGGCTCCAAAAGGGCTCTTGCAATCTCTTCCCATTTCAACAACCATCTGGATAGATATCTCCATGGATTTCATTGAAGGGTTACCGCTATCACGGGGATATACCACAATTCTTATTGTTGTTGATCGGTTGTCCAAGTATAGTCATTTTATTCCAGTCAAGCACCCTTTTTTCGCAACAGATATTGCTAAGATTTTTTTCTAATGTGGCTAGATTGCATGGGTTTCCACAATTGATTATAAGCGACAGGGGATCTGGTATTCATGAGTATTTTTTGGAGAGATTTATTTAAACTCCATGGTACAACTTTAAATATGAGTTCTAGTTATCACCCTCGAACGGATGGGCAAATAGAGGTGACTAATAACACCTTGGAGCAGTACCTGCGGTGCTTTGTAGGAGATCAACCTCACTCTTGGGCAGAATACAACTACAATACAAGTGTTCACTCTGCTGCCAAGATCACTCCTTTTGAAGCTATCTATGGGAGACCACCCCCTTCTCTTCTTTCATACATTCCAGGGACTTCAAAAGTTCAGGCTATTGATAGTCATTTGTAGGACCGAACTAGAATTTTGGCTGAATTGTGACATAATCTATTTGTTGCTCGACACCGAATGAAGATTCGTATAGATTAGGGGCATCATGACGTAATTGTTCAAGTTAGTGATTTTGTATATTCGGAATTACAACTTTACCATCAAAGTTTTATGGCAAATCATTCTTCTAGGAAATTATCTCCTCGGTTCTTTGGACCCTTCAAGATCACTAAAAAAATTGGGCTTGTTGCTTATCAATTGGAATTACCTCTTGGATAAAAAATCCACAATGTGTTCCACGTTAGTCTCCTGTATAAATCGTTTGGAAGTCCTATTGAGGTCTCCCCTATTCTTCCCCCTATTTCGACCATTGACTCTCACTTGCCACAACCAGAATGTGCCCTAGACAAAAGAGTCATCTAGAAGGGACAACATTGGTCGAAAACGGAAGTCTTAATTAAATGAAAGGGCACCAGTCTTGAAGATGCTACATGGGACAATTTATGGAAGTTCTCGAAACAATTTCTAAACTTTATCCTTGCGGACTAGGATACCGTTGGTGGAGGGGCATGATACGCTCATTTCTTATCATGTGCTTAAAGACTCATTCAAAAGAAGGTCATGACTAGGTTGTTGCAAATCTTCTGCGAATCTTATGTTGAGTTATTGTTTTCTTTAAGTTGTTCCCAGTTTAGTTGTTCTTTAGTTCCTTATTTTGTGGGGATGATTAGACAAATAAGTTGTATTCAACTTTCATTCAATGTAATGCTATAAATGTAGCACCCCACTCTTACTAGACACATACTCGACATCTTGGGTGATATCCGAGTACGTGCTCCGTAAGGGTGGTATGCTAGAAGAGTCAAATAATCAAATTCATTGCATTTTTTCCATTCATTCATTACACGTAATACAGAAAACCACTATCAAATGGGCCTATTTTGTTCTTTCATAAACATCATAATCACAATTATTAATACACTCATTGATTAATCACATTTACAAGTATTTTCAATTTGGAAAATCATTACAATTAGAATTGTTTCGATACACGTGATTCAATAATTGCAGAATACAATTAATAAAAAATAAAGAAATACAAATGCAGATGCGAACTAATCCCGACCTCTGTCTCTTACTCGAATGCAGTGGCTAGACTTCCGTTTACCTAAAGAGGTAACTCCTCTGAGCCTAAAAAGTAATATTACAAATTTGGTGAGTTTTGCGAACTCAGTGAGTTAACCATCCTTGATGGTTCACTTAAATCATATAACACCTCACATCATATATTCACATAATTCACATCACTTGATTTATCATGTAGCATCACAAATCACTTACTTCACATATCACATTCAGAGCAATTGAACGGATCATTTTGATCATTTAAAATATATATATCAATTATAAATGCAATGCACATGAGACTCACTTTTATTTATTATTTTGTTGTGACCGAGTGCCTTTTTACCAGCTCATATCCTTTGTAAATATTGAGTTGTATCAGATAATGTCCCATATCCCTTAGTGAATACCGAGTATAATAACAACTGAGCCAAAGGCTCTTATTAAGGATGGTTGATTTCCATATAGGGATGGTTGATTTCCATGTAGGCCTAGTCAGTTTTTGCATTCTTACGCAAATTCTTATGTAAAGCACTTGATTCAATAAACTAGCCTGCATAGAGAAACAAGCCCACAAAACCTTTTCATATAAAAAATTAGTTAAAAAAACAAAGAAGTATTTTTTTCATTAAAAGACTCCGGTCATAACTACTTTTATTTTTTATGCTTCATGTAATGAAATGCATCACATTTACATATTTTCGACAGGCATCAAATTTCAATTTCACATTCTGAACACATTTATCATCGGACATTGGTCCGACATTCAACAGAAATGTTGAGTACACTTATTTCAGTCAGATTCACGTACAAGGAGCATTTCCAATACATATAGTTCATGCATCAAACGCCTCAGACTTTCAAAGTCCGGAATCATCACAATCAATTTCACATCAATCATATCAGTGGTAATTCAATGTAGAAATTTAAAACATAACAAGCAATGAAAGGAGACCATCTAGGTCGACTCACAGTACGCTCTAGATTCTTCCATGATCTAGAAATGTCTAGATGCAGACATTCTATCCTGCATATCAACAATATGTAATATACACATTGCATACACATTATTAATTGCATATTCACATAGACAATCAATTATACACATATGCATATGTGTAATGTATAATGCATGCTCAAATTGACTATTCTAGGTATATTTCCTTAATCACGTCTCTTGATCAATCAAACCTTATCATTTATATGTGTCTATCTCATTTTTAGGTTTACACCCCAAGAACACTTGGTTACTCTAATGTCATAGTTTAATTACCCGTCATTTCTTTTCTAGCATTATATGCTCTCATGATACCAATTTCTCATTTGCATTTACTTAATATGTATAGATCTTCTCTTTTGAATCACAACTACTATCATATGAACAACTTCATTCCCATTAAACTCATTCCTTTGGTACTTTGATATCAACAATTCATTCACTAAGTTATAACATCATTAATCAATCATCCTAGCTTTTCTCAGATTTTCGGATCAATTGTGCATGATCATTAAGATAAGGAAAATGGAATATTTATGCAATATTTTCTTCTAGAAAATTGTTCCTATATGCCTTAGGTTTATATTGACACCAATATAATACAATTTGATTCAATATACAATTTGATTCAATATACTGAAAGTTATACTCAAAATACTTCGGACGGTTCTTAAACTACAATAGTACTCTGTACTCAACTTCAATACAGATTTTGAAATTCTCAGAGACAGAATTGAAATTTGATTTCTGTAGAAAGTTTGTATCCATATGTCTCTAGTTTAATATAAATAAAAATAATTTCATTTGGATATCTACAAATCAAAATATGGTCATGTTTAGTGAAAACACTCCATTTATCATATTCCAGCATACTTCATCATTTTCATCCTAAATTCATCAATTAATCTTTTTCGAATGAATTTAGATGGCCATAAATTTTGGTGGAGAGAAATAAAAATGTGTTAGGAGTTTGTTGGTTTAAATTTCAAGTCAATCGGATGTCTGAAAAAGAAGCTATGGTCAAAAGAGTGAAGGGTATTCAAAGTTGTCAAACAACAGTATACCTTCACTCTGCACGATCGTGCACAATTCCAAATGATCCTCTCCATTGCCACGATCATGCTTGTGCACGATCATGCAACCCCTCATGACCCATTAGAGTCACGATCATGCTTGTGCATGATCGTGCATTACCTTTTATTTCAACTTCTTTTAGCTCTTCCCAAAACAGACTTTAGGGTCACTTTTACACGATCATTTTAACAATGAAAATAAAGGATTTAGGCAAAACATTCTTCTAAACAATTGTTCCTTTATGTCTTAAGTTTTTAATGACACCAATTTCATATAATTCTACAAGTTATACTCAAAACACTACAGATTGTTCCCAAATTGCTACAATACATAATACTCGACTTCAAGCCAAAATTTGAAACTCTTAAAAACAGAATTTGAATTCAATGTCTTCATGAGAAATGTAGCCATATGTCTCTAATTAATTCAAGTCAAAATAATTCCATTTAGATGTCTACAAATTAAGATATAGCTAAAATACAGATGCATTTTCAGTAAAAACACTGCATCTGCACATTTTCTAGCAACCTTTATCATCATTTTCATCTTAGTTCATCTTTTTTGCTTAGTCTATCTCTCCTTTCCTCTTCATTCTTACTTCCATTTCAGTTCAAATTCAATCACAAACAAATCATACTCTATGTTTGGTCATAATACCGAAAGCAAAACCTATACCTGTACCCATTCATCGTCAATTTTATGCACATATGTTTTACTCCATTATCACTTTCATTCCATTACTAAACTATCACCTTAATTCATCTCATTTCAAGACACAATAGCACTCTTTTTCATTAACTTCAAGCTCATTTTTAACTCAAAATCATCTCAACACCAATTCATACATTATTGTTCATAAATCATAGAAAAAAAAAGATATAAACACATTCATTTCCTCATGATCATTTTATCACCAACTATCATCGTACCTGCTTCATTCAACAAATTAAGAAGAGTAATGCTTATACTTACTTGTTTAGCTTCAATATCTTCAAATCACACTTAACCCTAGCTTCTCCAACATATACGAATATCATCATCATTCAAGGTAGAAGAATTAGGTCTTTTAGTAACAAAATGGAAAACACAACAAATGTTGAAGAAACAAAGTAAAAGAGTTCGACAAAAAAATCAACATGATAAGGGTGATAAGAGTTTCGTAGATGGAGAGAAGAATGAGAAGAAGAGAAGATAAGAGCAATTGAACAGAATGAAGAAAAGAAGCAAGTGTCATAAATAGCAAGTGAAAGAACACAATATGGTCTTTAATTTAGGTAAAAGAATAGCAAGTGGTGAATGGTAGTGAAACTTGTCACTTTCCTATGGTCCCACTTTGGTCTTTTAATAAGCTAGTATTTGTCTACAATTTTCACCCAATTTTCTCCCGATTTTCAATGTCACTCTTCATTAAATCTTAATGTCATTCATAAAAATTTACACTACCATTTGACTCTTATTTCTATTACTATTCATAAATTATTCTGTCACTTGGTAATTTTCCTAGTTAAAAAATACCCACAATTTCAAAAAATTCTCAATTTTTACCAAAAATTCTAAATAAATAATTTAATTTACCTGATCAATTTTTAAGGCAAAATATTTTCTATTCATATCATAATCACATTTAAACTATCATTTATACTTGGAAAATGTCAAATGAGTGCTTGAACAGTTTATTATAATATGTGCAATAATTAAATTCACATTTGTGTATGTTAACATTATGCATGAGCATGAAATGTTTTTTCTAAACTCTCGTTACTATTTCTTAATTACACAAATCTAGGGTTCTAGCCCTTAATAGAAACAAGATGTTACAATAAATAGCAATTGTTATCATTAATAAATGGATGAGCAGACAAATATAATCTTCTTTCATAACAATGATAAATGGATGAGCAGACAAATATAATCTTCTTTCATAACTTCCAACTCCTCTGCCATTCTCATTCTTGCTTCTACTCAGTTCTCTTCTTTTTCTCAATTACTTTATTAAAATATTCTCTTATCAGACCACTTATATGTAGATGCGAAGAAGAAGAAAACTTATTTACCAATTTTTTCGATTAAAAGAAAACCTGTTGATTTATTGTTTAACTGACCAGTTAAAATAAAAAACCAAACCAAAAATCAGATCGGTTTGAGTTTAACCTAATTAAACCTACCAATTCAGTTCATTTTTAAATCATTTGAAAAGAGAGAAACCAATTTTCCACCTCTTTAATACTATTTGTATGTTATGTTATGGATTTTTGGACTGATGGTAAAAGAAATTTTCCAAAAATTAAAATGTCAACGTATTTGTGTACAAGGGTTTTTTCTGAGCGAAAATATGCACCTTTTTATAATTTTATAAAGAGGTGAACTTGAAAACACAGCAGCAAGTGCTCCCCTAATAAAAGATATTTAAATATGGATAAAGAAACACGTGAGTGTCGGTTTGACCCGGGCTTTAGACAATTTCTTTTCCTTTTTTACGAGAATAATACAAATAAAAATAAAGGAAAAAGAGGAGAGAAGATCGGTAATGCATGTGAAAGCACATGATGGCTATCAAATATCTGTTACCGAACCAAACACCACATTACATTATCAGTTATGACTTATGACCCCATCATCCATCCATCGTCTCACGTACACTGGTCCCCACTTTCCCATCTCTTCTCCACTCGTCTCATGTCGACTCGTCGGTGCACTGCCCTCCCAATCTTGTCCGTTCCGTCATCACCTATGCTTCCACTGCCGCTTGATTCGTTGACCTTTCACTCCGATATGTCCTTTTTTCTAATCATAATCATAATTATAAATTTGTAACCCATTCTTGGTTTTTAGCAGTTTTAGGTTTGGGACGTTTAATAAACTACCCCATTTGCTTACTAACGCTGCATACTTTATTTATACCCTTCTTAAATAATGTAACTACACGCAAAGTTTCAGCAATTACCAGATAAATGAATGCTGACCCAGCAAAGGCTACAACATCCACTCCCGTAAACCTTACCTCACCAGAACACTTGCTCCTTCACAATCAATAAGAAACCTAGAACTCCCAATCTTAGACACGGCCAGATTCAGAAGGAATCCCACATTCACTGTCTCTCTCTCTCTCTCTCACACACACACACGCAGAGACTCTGAAGGAAAATCGAAATGTCCGTACTCATTCTCTAGTGGCGGCGTCGTTTTAAGGTCTACGGTGATTGAAGCGCTAGGGTTTGAATGCGGGTGAGTGCTGTTTCTTAGCGCTTTTTGATTTCACACCTTTGTTTCTCTCGGAGCTCCATATCTGTATTTCTTCCTCTTTATCCTTGGCTCTGATGTTACCCCGTTTCTGTATTTCTTCTTCTTTATCCTTGGTTCTGTTGTTACTCTGTGGTTTTCCTTCTTAATGATTCCGCTGCATTGCCTTCGCCTTGCTTTCTTCTCGCTCTCTCCGTTTGGCTCCCTACAAAATGACAGAAACTGGCACCACGAAATTGGTTGAGGAATTTGCAAAGCCTGTTGTTTTAGTTAACGTAAGCTTTGATTTTAATTGTGTAGTTCAAAATTTGAACATTTTGAATTTTTTAAAAAAACATGCTATTATGATTTGTGATTTCGTAATTTTCTTCTCATTCTCGGCTTCTCTTTTCGTTTTATAAATGGTTTGTGCATACTTGAAGTGGGAAAGAACTGAAAACGACTGGTCGTATCTGGTTGAAAAGGACGTATTTTTGTTTGCAATATTTATACTTTTATTATGACTTTTGTTTTAAATAAATGTTATCCAAATATACCAAAGATTCTATATAATCGGGTGCTTATCTAAGTAAAATTTTGAATTGCTGATGTTTTTGGAACATCTTTATCACTTAGATTTGTTACTTTAATATGTCTTCATATTTACGTGGGATTTTTTGTTGGATAAGGTAAATTACGTCTCTCTAACAGTGGCAGGGTTCTTTAGTCTAATATTTTCGTTGTCCTTGGGGATGTTATGTTGTACAGGACGATATCATGAATGGTTCTTGGTTTTTTGACGAGAATTTTAATGGGGTCCCCGATGATTTTTTTGATGATGCCCTCAAGTATCTCGATTTACCATACGAGGATTTGGAACCAAACGATGGTGAAGACTGGGCAGCTAAATTTCAACACCTTGATCCACCACCATCCAGTGTTTTGACAAGTTTGCCGTCAGGTTTTGGGAGTGGGTTTAGCAATGATGCTTCCAAAGTAAAGAAAAGCTCTTCCATTTCTGTGAGTTTTGCAGATTTCATTATGTTGGACTTGGATTATGTCGCGATATAGGCTTGTTTAAAGTTTTTCCTTACGGTTTAGTACTTCACTTTGAATTCTTTTCTTCGAGACCTGTTTGTCTCAGTAGTATGTTTGACTTCCTTGTTGCTTCTTTAAACTCTTCTGTGAGTTCCTTAGTTCTGGTATATCCACTAATGAATTACTTTCGTTGTGTCAGCTTCTGTTGGATTTCATGAATTTATGTAACTAAACAAAGATTATATGTTGGTCTTTCCACCTATGGATATCCTTCATTAACCGGTAACGTTTCTTACCGTTTTCCTTAAAGTGGGGCATAATGATGGCTATCAATAGAGTATGTATGATAATCTTTTCTCATAATCATTGGTGTTATTTGCATTGTGACTAGCATTATACTAAATCGTACAACCAAGTTATTTCTGCAGAACCTTTTATCGTGATTTTTACCATTTTCAATTAAAAATAGGACCAAACAATTCTGATGGTCGAGTTTGAATAAAGACATCAGAAGGAAATAACGATTCAATTCCAATTGACTTAGGAAAGGTTAGAAACTAGATGAATGTCCATGAAATTGAATCTAGAAAAAGATCTCCTTCATGTGCTTTACTTTTAGTTTGAAACCAATGGGTGAAAGATTCAACGAGGATGAGAATAAGATGTTCAGAAAAGAATTTAGTTTTATCCTATATTGGATTGTCTAGGATGGGATGTTAGTGCTACATTCATTATTCATAGCATCTTTATTGTATTAGATGGCGTGACTCTGAGTTTGTTTTTGCGTTGACTGAGTGGTTAAGTCCTAATGCAAAAAACTTAGCAAGAAATGGTTGAAGACTTGAGATCCAAAGAATATTTGAATTTGTGAGGTGCCAATAGAAATGCATTTAGTATTGAATGGTTTGAATTGTTCGATGACCTAGTGTGATTGTTTGTTCTCTTGACTTCCACCATAAGTCAACTGGAGCAAGCAAGAAGCAAACTTGGACTTGCAACTTGATGGACAGTAAAGTAATCAAATGCTTAGGAACCTGTTGACTTGATAAACTTGAAGTTTATTGTGTGTTGATCAATGTAGACCAAGGGCAAGTGTAAAGCATAATTTATTCAGGTTGATCATGTTATTGGCTATTCATATTGCTTGATCTTTTCATACGTATTGTATGATGCATTTTGCCTTTTGTGCCTAAAGTTGCCATAACTTTCTAATTTTTCTTGAGGTTACTTGTGGTCTGTCACGCTCTTTCTCTCTAGAAACCAATATCCGCATGGCTATAAGCCTTCTTTAAGGATGTGGAACCCCAAAGCCGATGATGTTGTGATCCGCTATGTATGAAAAAGATCGTGCCAGTTATGGATTTTGCTATTCTTTATTCTCCACTTCAATTCTCCCTGTTATAGACTATGCTCTTCTTTATCAGAAGCAGTAACATTTTAAGATTTTCTTTAGCACAAAAAACTGACTTGGTACTTTTGAAACTAAATCTGCAGAAAGTCACATGAAATTCTGAAATAAAGTGTCCTCCAGTTAAACCAATTTGTTAGTTATGAAGAACTAAGATGAAATGAGAGGCAATTGGAAGGTTTCATGATGTTGCTAGCCATTCATCAGAAGGCTTAAATTCATTGGAAGTGTATTAGATGAAGTTCAATGAGCTTCCTTATATATATAATCTAAGGCCCGATTAAAAAAGATTCCCCTTCTGTTTAGAAGTCCCAAATTCTTTAGTAAGGATGTACTTTTTGTTTCTGGTTAATCATCCACCAGACTATACTGTTTAAGAAATTTGAAGTCTTAAGCCCACCATTCAGTTTTTATTTTGGTGATCCCGCTTGAATCCAAACTTGATAATTAAAACGGTTTGGATCCAACAGTTGCCCCTTTCCATATATCCATGTAAATTCACATTTATATTTGAGCGCAAAATTTGGTCTCAACAGCCGGATAATTTGTCCTGATTTTCATTTATTAGGTCTGCTGCCATTAAACTGCTAACATTTTGCAAATTTTATTCCTATTCTTTCTGTTTAATCTATTCGATAATTTTTCTGTCTGATGTTAACAATGGTGATTTTCTGGTTGAAATAGTGGCAGAGCACTGCAGAAGCATCTTTAAGCATAACTTCCCTCTGTGATGACTCTTTGGAGCGCAAACATCCCCACCATTTTCGAACTTCCAGTCCAATATCTGTCCTTGAAAGCAGCTCCAGCAGCAGTTCCTGCTGCCCTGAAAAATTGACTTCTAATTATACAAAATCTGCTATCCCTGTGACACGACCTCGTAGTAAGCATTCACGTAGCCGTCGAAGTGGATTTCCCTTTGTCTTCACTTGCTCTACTCGCAAAACTTTGTATTCCTTGGCCGCTTCTGAATCAGGAAGTGATTCATGCCTGGATGAGAAAGTATTCAACCCTGCCAAGAAAAGAGAGAAGAGAAAGAATCTTATGCTGCTTTCCAGTAGTGAAGCTTTTGAGAAGCAGTTGTCTCAGCCTCAGGAGGCAGTTGAAACTAGAAAATGTACCCATTGTGAGGTGACGAAGACTCCGCAGTGGAGAGAAGGGCCAATGGGGCCAAAAACACTCTGCAATGCTTGTGGTGTTCGTTTCAGGTCAGGGCGACTCCTCCCAGAGTACCGACCTGCTGCCAGTCCTACATTCAGTCCATTGTTGCATTCAAACTCTCACCGAAAGGTTTTAGAGATGAGAACCCGGACAGTTTTAGCAACGAGAAGGAATTCGGCGCCGGTGACACAAACTGCTACTGTGGCGACATTGTCACCAGCAAGAGAGGGACTCTCGTTTTGACAGGCATTCAATTGATTATTGGTAGGAACTCTAGATTTGTAGTAGGAATCTTGGTAATTTCTATTTGTATGTTCTCGTTCGGTTGCAGTTTATTTGTTCTTTGTGTACATTTGATTAAATAACAGCTAGAAGCCTTAGATGAGTTGGATGCTTGGGAGCAGTGAGCATATGAAGGCTAGAGTTAGTAAATACCAAATTGATGCAGAGGATGTATGAAGAGGCTGTGACTTAGGATTTAGCGATGTTTTCTGGCAGTTAGTGATAGTCATGTGTTGGTCATGGAGTGGCTTCCAAACTCGGCCTAATAATCCTACCGAAGACTTCATTAAAGATTAGGTGTAAGTTCGTATTCATTACCAAAGCCTTTTCAAGTTTAGGTGAAAACTCAAAATCCGTGAGCCAGGTCTCTTCTTGCTGGATTGTAAAGGTTTGCTTGTGGTGCAAAAAGATTATGGTAATCAAGCGCAGGGTGGTTGCTGCTGTACGAACATTTAAGTTTTCTGTTCTCATTCTGAAGGGTATGATCCGATGTTAAGTTTATTACTTTACTTAAATTTCTTCAACTTTATGAAAAAATTTAACATTTTCTTAAATCCATTCACCTTTTATGGGAAGTTTATGGCCAAATTACCAAATACAATTTTTTTATTTTAAAAAAAAAAAGGTATGAAGTTGAAAGCTTTCCTAACGATTCTTTTTTTAAAATTGTTTTTTTAATTTTTTACAGAAAGTTGCTCACATGCAGGTCACGTGAACGTCAGATGGGCAGGCCATTTGGTATGTCCCCTGGTGCCGTGATCTGATCAGCTTTATCTTCTCTGTGAATTGTCATCATTATTCCCCACCGTCAACCCACAGATTTTCATTTAGAGTTACTTGAACCTCTTGAGTCAAGTCCCCCGAGTCAACCATATGACGACATTACGACCGAGATTTGTAAACCGTTGGCGGCAGTGGGCTCCACAATATGCTGTTAACTGTGTGGTCCCCCTCCATCATCAAGTTCTCAAAGAGCCACACCGCGTCATGATTCCGACGCGACGCGTGTACATTGCAAACTCTCCGACTTATGAGCTAGTAAAGCTACCCAACGGTGCATTTTAGCATCGGCCAATTAACTATTTAAGTGATAGTGCCAGTTGGGATCAGCAGGCTTGTCGCCTTATAGGGATCCGAGAGGGAAAAAGCGCGGCCCGCATACTATTGAATCGGCGATTTCTTTAAAGGCCACAAAAGAATGTCAAAGTAAAATGATATTTTAGTATTTTGCGACTGTAAACATAGGGTGTGACGGTTCAAAACACAGATCTTTCTCTACTCTTAAAGGCCCTAAACGTCACACCTTTTCAGATTTAGGTCATTACCTTAGGTCAATAGGCTGATGCAAAGGATTAGGCTAGCAAATTGCCTAGTGTGGTAACTTTGGTTGTACTGGTCCCCAGCAAATGTGATCATCTACATATTGTGTTTGGTTGTTGAATTTCATATTTTTGGCCTAACATGTCTCATATTATCAAGATGGTTTTGAGTGAAAATGTGGACAATTTACAGCTTACTGGAGAAGATGTGAAATTGTCAGGAGTAATTTAGTCGATGCTTGGAGTGTACTTAAAATAACATATTATTTGTGCTTAAAGGTAAGCTCCTCCTATTTTTCAGAATAATCCAGCAAAACCTAGTAAAATAAGGTTGCTGAAATATCTATTGTTGGACATTTAACTCTTTAAACTTGAAAAATAGAAGTGTAAACAATATTAACAAGTAGAAGAAAATTACATTGGAACCCAAATCAGTAACCATTAGTTACCTGAAAAGCTGTATGATGAATGCATAATTACTTAAAAGTTTGCCCTTTTCAATATTGTTTAATTGAATTTTCCTTACAATCCTCTGAAGTTTTTACATTTTCTATATATTGAAAAATGTTATAAATAACTAGAATAAATATCAATAAACATTAGGTTGAGAAATTAAGGTTTGTCTAATAAATATAGATTTAAATATGCCTACATATTTGAGAGTTGAAAGCAGTTGATTTTTATTGATTGATCAATAAATTACTTAAATATTTTCTTTATATAAAGACTAGGTTCACACAAATATAATTAATTATAAACTCTAATTAATCATTTTCTTTATATAATGAACGATTTGTCTTCGCTTTAGTGAATATATCGTGTTTGAACTAAAATACTCCAAGAAACACCTATAAGATTATGCGTCTATGTACATATATCGCTCTCCAAATATTGCATTTTTGAAGATTACTCTAAACTTTTGACTAGGTGCACAAAACTTATAAAAAGTCTATCTTCTAATGTTTTATACTCTTTATTAAACTCTTCTTTTGAAATTTTGTCATCTCTCAGCTTATTAGGATGACTAAGGTGCATGTTTCATAATGTGATTTTTTTTTTGTTACTCTCTTATTGTATCCAAGATTTTCATTAGTTTAATTTTTACTATTTTATCACAATCATGGCACCCTTTATAGCGTTAATGTTATCTTCGCTAATTTTATATTCAAAATTATTTATATGCAAGGTACTCAAAGTGATCAAGTTCTTTTCAAATTTGGTATATGTTGGATGTTGCTTAACCTCCTAACAACACTATCAAGCATCTTAATCTTGAAATATTTTGTTTCAATCTACAGGTTTTATCATCTCCAATCGACCATTACCAAAGTTCCTTGATATGTATGACATAAATCAATGCTTGTTTGGTGTCATATAATATGAACATCCTTTATCCAAAATCCATAAGTCCTAAAGTTGACTAGTTAAAACATAAAGCATATGTTCATTGCTACTACTTGAGTTGTAACATCCCATCTCCTATAGGAAAGGGTATTTTGGTAATTGGGACGAGTTCGGGATATTAAATTATATCTCGGCATGCACATACAGCATATAGTCTCTATAATTACTGATTGGTTGCACATG
>JANZLD010000236.1:12962185-12978416 GCA_026413575.1 Erythroxylum carthagenense
TCAATGAGATGGATTCGTTTGGTAATTTGTCTCCGTGTCAACCTATATATGAAAGCGTGTATGGTTATCTTCTATCTGGTTTTAGCCATAGCTGGAGCCATTGTGTTCTTGGGGATTAAAATAGCTTTATTGGAAGAATTTGAAAAGTATTGCATGGCTCAGAACTCAACCTGAAAGGAAAGAGTATATATAATACCACAACAACAACTTGTTATAACAAAGGTTGAAATTTCCATACTGGTTTTGAAGTTGGTAATAAAATACACGCACTTCTCCTGTTTCGGTGCTTTGTAAAATGTGTATATAAGACAATAGAGGTACAATTTTTGTTTTTACTCGAAATGTGTGTACAAGGGTTAAAATAGAAAGGTAAGATTTAAGAGAAAATACAACAAAAAAGACAAATCCCAAATTCAGGCAAAGATTATGTGGAGAAGAGGAGAGGAGAGGGGAGGAGAGGTTGGTGTTAAAATAAAGCTTATCTGACAGTTATCATGGTACAGCCATGGTTCTGTTCGGAACATTTCATATGGCCGACAGTGATAATAAACCAAAAACCTGATCCTGAGGAACATGGGATGGAAGCAGGAGCTGTGTGGACAATATGAATCCCTTGTCCTAAACGGAAGCTCTGTTCAAAGTTAGGGGGAGGATGCACGATATGGTTTTAGCCTTCAATTATTATTATCCATTGAAGTGAATACATATTTATGAGGATTAAAAGGTGTCATCTATTTTCACACTGATCAAGCACATAAAACCTTAGTGGAGAACAAGGTTTCAGGCATTACAGAAATTATCCTGAAAAAAGAAACACCATCTAAAGTATTCTGCGAAGTCAAAGGACAGCACATAAAATTCTTACTGGAGAACGTTTGCATGAAGCCAGCAGAGCTTTATCTAAAGCACAGTCAGACGCTAATCTGTGAACCTTAACAAAAGAATGGAGAAAGTGAGTAAATATTGGAGTCGCAGCTGATAATATTAGCACGAAAGAACAGTGACTAGCATATATGCGTATGGTGGATCACAGTTTCGCCTTTCACTAGTGGAATGGGAGTAGTCAAACATGGAATTCATTCGGACACGAATCCCTGGAATTGCACTCCAAACGTGAAAAGTTTGACATTAGAATGATTTTGAGTCTTTGGACAGCCACCTTTTTCTTCTATTCTATATGTTATAATTGAATGAAAGATTGTGGATTAGCCAACTGATTATGGCAGAGAGTAAATTTTAGGTTAGATCCTACTCTATAAAATAAACTAATTTAAGTTTCTCCAAGAATGAAATGACTAACCCCCGTCAATTCTGTGCACAAACGTATCTATTTAGTGGAGCTCATGATTAAAAATATATCCATCTTAGATCAGCAATTACTAAGAATTGGAACGATATCCTCTGTTTCCAAATCTGTTGGGGGTGTTGTAGATGTTCTGTTTAATTTTTCATAATTTAAAATTTAAAATTTAATAGAAGATATAGAAACTGATTAACATCAAGGTATAGATACTAATGACCAAGTTGAGATAGTAATGACCAAGTTGAGTTGAGTTGTTCCTAGCCGGGTCTAGCCTGATCTTGAGGTATGATTGTCTGAAGAACTGGTTTGGTTTATTCCAATTCGTCAGATCACGGATCATTACAGAATCAAGCTAATCTAGCTTATTATATATTAAAAATAACATAAAAAATGATATTTTAAAAATAACGTCTAAGTCATAGATTGGACCCACCTAAGCCAAAATCAAATAAGACCAAGCTTTTTTTTTTTCTTTTGTTGTCCACAAGATATTTTTGGAGGGTTTCAATTATGGAAAGGCATCTTTAAACCATTCACATCCAGACTAATCTCTACTCGAATCGGATAGGTCCCTTACGGGAGACAAAACTCTAACCTCAAATTTTAAACGCCCCAAGTTTTACATCTAGTGAAGGTTGTAAAAACACACAATCCAATTTCTAAGACCGTTGACATCAGATTGGAGCTCTGCATCAGCCACGCTTTACTCGTGGTTGAAGATATTACAATTACACCACTCCCACAATATGAATCACACGTGCCTTCAGCATGTGATTTAGCAGAATGCTGCGTTAGAAAGCAACTCCGGATGCTTAAATAGACTTTTACTTAATTTGATAAAAGGTTTCACTTGATAGTATTTTCTTGTACATTTCAATAAAAGATTCAATCGTCATACATGATTCCTTTATACATCATAGAATTCCTTTATACTCAAATTCCTATTTCTCAAAGCAGAGGGGTTGATACTACGTAAGGAAACCATCGTCGATGCTAGAAGCCAAAGAAAAAGTGCCTGAGACTACAACAGCTAAACGAAAGGGAAAATTAGAACCTCCAGCATAATAAGCCCGAGTGACAATAACAAATACTGAACGCACAACCTACCGTCCAACCCCATCTTTAGAAAAGGAATTTTACTGTACACACATCTGCTGCTACACCTTTCAAATCAAAATTGGGGCGTCTGGCTATAGGAACCAAATCTTAGGTTCAGCCAAACTATGTACGGACCCAACCCACTATCACTCTAGAACTGCAACTTCCTGATCTACCCGCCAATAGTTTGCATCATTGAACTCTTTCATTCCCGTCCCACCATCATCGGAATTCTCCTTTTCTGGCAACTTAGCGATAATATTTCTCTTCAAAGGCCCTGCTTCGTCAACAGTCCCCTCTTTAAGTGCCTGCTCCATTGCCTTTTCAGTGCCTTCTAGTTCAACGCCAACAAACTCGACATCCTCTTCAAACAATGAGGTTACTGTTGCAGATCCCTGAGTTGAATCACTGCTCGTCCACCCTTCACCTGAATCCTTGGAGGGCAATAAGCCATTTGGTAATGTGGAATCTCCGCTTGATGGCGACCTAACCTCAGTTGTCAGAGCATCTGCTTGGCTGGAAAGATGACCACCGGAGTTATCAGGAGTTTCAAATGGATTCAAACTAGATCCACCCACTTGCAAATTGGATGTTTCTCCCCATCCAACCCATTCAGGCAAAGGCCTGTCTCCAAATAAATCTTCATCGCCTGCCGCCTCAAATCTGAAGAATCCTATGTCATCCAAAACACTTCCTGTATCATTTTGTGGAACGGGTGCACGCCCAATAAATCCACCAATTACATTTGTGTTGGAGGTGGATGTACCATCCATGGACGCTTTGCTCTCTGTCAACTGATCATCTTCTCCAACCATCACCTCATCATCACTGCTGTTACCACCACTAGAATTTCCATTCAAGTTTATCTCATCCATCATCTCTGCAGATGAAGAACTCACAGGTGCAATACCAATTCTGTCATCTTGGAATGCAAACCAGTTCGAGTTTGTAAACAAACTGCTGCATTAAAATTAAACAAAGAAACTTGCAAGCTCAATCCCGATATATGATGAACTTCAGGTCAAAAATTTTTCACTAAAAATGCACATCATTTAATTTTCTATGAACTCTGACATCATTTGGAAGGCAAAAGGTAATATCTCAGATTCAAAACCCACACTGACAACAAACCCATCACACCTTAGTAAAATCTTCACAGAGTTACAATCACAATTAGCATCTAGTAAGCTGTCCCTATACATAAATGACTACAACTCAACTATCGAAGTAAACTGAAATGTTCAACTCAACTCACAAAAGCTAAAAGCAGAACTGTGTCAACAGATAATAGTTACCTCTCCTTGTCCTCTCCGAGCCTAAGAGATGATATGACAACTTCAGCAGATTCATCATCGAAGTAAACATCCTGCATACCAAGAACAAAACATAGGATCATGCAGCACTTTAAGAGTCATCTTAATCCAATAATTCCCATTTAGCATCCATCTTGGAGAACAGTGTAACGACATCAATCTTGCTATAGACAAACCTTCCTTTTAAATAATAAAATCTACACATCAATATGTATATTAAAGTTGGAGCAATGAGAAGAATACTTTCTAATTTTCCAACTTAGAACGGTTTGAGATAGATAGAAAAGAACACTTTATGACTACAAACTATATTTAATTAATTGATAACTCTTCAAGATTTATGATAAGGGCTTGACTCCTCAACCGTATGTTAATTAAGTCAAAAATGAATAGAAACTGATCTCTTCTATAGAAGTGAAAAAAAAAAAAACTTAAAATGAGTACGTTGAAATCTAAGATGTAAGAACTTTTATTTCTCAATGTTTATTATCCTTCAAATTAAATTTTAGGATATATTTTGATTTGAAAACATCAAAGATACCTTTACAAGAAATTAAAAGAAGTTATTACCTGTAATTTGAAGAAGATTTATAGTGTTAAGAACATCAAACAAATTAAAATTTTATCATGTTTAAGAGTTGACCTAAACTAGTGCCAATAAAAGGATAAAACATATAGAACGGTTACCTCATCATCTCTATCAAGGCCTCTATTATCCTGAAAACAGGACAAACATTTGCATAAGCATAAATGATGGTACGATTAAAAGAAAGAAGACAATGTAAGGAATCTAACGACCAATACATGTGAAGTCATTCTATACCCTTTCGGTTTCCTCATTCTCATATATTTTGTATCGAAAAGCTTGGTTCAATTCATTTGCTAGAGCTGCAACATCATAATCTATGTCATGAATGCCATCATCATTGCTATCCCGAGTTCTGTCCTGCAAGGCTGTTGGGCGGCTGTGCAAGACAATAATACATAAAAGGTTAATATTTCAAAAACATAACTTTAGTATAACAAAAGAAATTCCCAAAGATGTGTAAGAAATCTTGCACTTTTATATAAATTCAGTTTAAATTGGAAGTCTAAATATTTTTAACCATGTCAATGCAAACATTATTCGTAAGAAAACTTAACCAACCAATAAAATACAAAGCTAGAAAATTTTCACAACAGAGCCAAGGAAAAGGAAGATTTAATGTAAAAACTCAGTGATGACACTATTTCAACCTCAATCAACAGCAACATCATTATATCTCATTTTGAACATTGCATCCACAATAAGGAAACGATGTTTTGTTTATTCACTAAAGCTGGTATGCAGCAAGACACATGAACAACCACAGATATATAAGACAAATGGAAGATAAAACTTTAACCAAACTCTGCACTGGAACACTTCTTGACAGACATGAGATACATCATACCCGCAAGCCCATCGATAGATATTTTCAATCACATTACGCTCCTGCAAAACACTGGCTTGCCACTCCTTCCATTCATTATTTTCCTGGATGTAAAGCAATAAATCAACTAACTAAGCAAGAGCATCAAATAAAACAAAATTTAATGACAGTGATATCTAAACAATATTTTCGTTGCACATTATCCTGATCAATGCATATGAGATATAAAGCTAAATGGTTACCTGTAAATACTTCTGAATGTGGATATTGCTGTTAGCCAACTGAACAAGTTTATTAGAAATCCGTGTAATGTGTCCAATATTTCCTGCTCGAGGCGCCTGCTTTCCAGTGGCCGGTGAAGTTGGCTGCACATCATACGCAAAGTCAATGAGCAATGAAGGAAAACACTACTAAAGTCTGCCGATTAGATACATTGAATTCCACAAGAGGGAGAAGACACAGCCCAATAGCTAAATAGAAGATCTTCAAATAAAGAACCTCATGTGCTTCTTCACAAGAAGTTGAACAGATTATGAACACATTAGCGTCTGTTTACCTGATTAACATTGGCGGAAATGGTAGGGTTTGTTTCTGTTTGTAGAAATCTCCCCATCAGATCACAATCTCGAAGAAGATAGTCAACCACATAATCGCTTCTAGTTTCCAGATATGACAGTATTATACGTTCTACATGGTGATGCAATGCATTGTTGTATGGGTACCTGCATCAATTGAGAAGAATACAATTATGCACAATTCATGAAAGATGAATTAAGCATCTTTCGCCTGAAGAGAACTATCAGTGATAAAGATATAGGATACAGACTTACTCAAAGAAGAGATCAAGGAGCCTTTTAATGGTTCCAGAGTTGACCAACTCCTTTTCAGTAGCTTCATTTCCAGTTTCCAATAGCACCTCAATAAACTCAACAATCTACAAACCATAATTATACAGTATATAGAAGTTTATAGATTTAACAATGGACAAAAATTTTACTGCATAACAATTTTTACTTTCAAAAACCTAGATATTTACTAGAAAATAAAGCTTAGCAACAAGGAATAAACTGACCTTAAGGCGATGCTTTCCAAGTGGAGGCTTCAACTCCCCGTATGTTGTAGGCAAAATCTTCTCATCAGAGGACACAGTCAAGAGCATAAGCAAATCGCCTGCACAATGGAGTTGACAAGCTTAATCGTTGACTCTAACAAGTGAAAGGAATATGGAATTAAGGATGTCCCATTTCACATTTATTTAAATCAAGATTAACCTATTCAAATTTAAACAACTCCAAATACATAACTTGGGTGAAAATGAGTATGAAAAGGGATGGATGTAATAGAGGAAAGAGTAGAACTACGATCCCCAACCCACACAAGAAAATGGTAAAATGAAAAATAATCGGGAATAAGAAGTTTCATAATTTTACTTATCCAACGGTGCAATAAATTCACTCACCAAGTTTAGGTAGCATTGAGCTTATTGTCTGTGGATTCACTGGGATTGGTGCCTCGTAAATATTTTGAGTTCGGAAAGAATGCATCAAGGAGGAAGTTGTTGCTGATCTTTTTGGATTTAGTAATGAGATACACACAGAGAGTGAGTGGACAAGGCAAGATTTAGAGTGTGAATCTTCTAAAGCGTGACTAAAGATTCTCTCAACAAAGCTGCATAATCAAATGTCAAAGTGCTCAAAGTTCAGCATAGTGAACAGGAACACAGAGAGAGATTAACTTAAAAATATGACTGTATATCCAAATGAGAGAATTAACAAACCTTGGACTAGAAAGTTTATCAGCCAAGGCAGATGAAGCATTTCTAGTTATTGCACAAAGTATTTCTGCTGCATTAGCATGTACTTCGGGAGGATTCTGTTCATCATAGAAGGAAGTACTTAGATCATTACACAGCATATGTTTAAGTACTTCTAATGTTTAGCATCGATACATTTTCACAATTATGTCCAGTCACAAATAGCTATATGATCTCTGCTAGTTATTGCCTTATCTTCCTAATTCTCCACAAGTAATTGGGCTTGTGCATCCACCCTTTGTTCAATTTGTAATAACATGAGAGAAATAACATCAAGGAAATGTTAATAAGCATAGGTTTTCACCCAATGATTACTATGCACTAAGCACAAGCATAGACAAGGTGATAAAAACAATTCAAGATAATCTAGCTCTTTGAAGTTTATCAAAGAGTGGTCATCAGACAAATATTCCTTGCAGCTCGGAAGCATAGTAAATCAAAGTCGGCTTCATTCATTCTATGTTTATGAAGTTATTATCAGATACCTCGCTGACAATCTTACAAACAAAAGTTCTAGTTTCCAATTCCTAAACAGAATCAAAAGCAAGGGAATAAACCTTGATAAATTACTAGATCAGCAGACATCCACCACTAAACCAAAGCAGTCTTGTACTAAAAACAATATAGCTCTGATTACTGTTATTATGATGTGTGTGAATAGGTGACAATAAACTTGGGAATCATAGATTCCACTACATAATTAAAACATAAATAGCAAATCCATCCTACAGCAGGGAATTACCAACCTAGATCAGTTAATAGGTTGAGAGAGAGAAAGAATAGCTATAATACAAATTGGCCTCGCATGAATTAAGATTTCACTTACAGAAGGGCTCAACTTGTCCACAATCATTTCTAATAAATTGCTGTCAGCTAACCATTGCATATCATCAATAAAATTGGGATACACGTGATCATCCGCACCTACTAGCCGAACCAAAACCTGCTCAAGTTCTCAACATATAAACCAATAAATACATTACATGCATTGACGCCTATTCAGAGGGCCTCACTACAACAGTAACCATTCAAATACCTCCATGATCGATGTTATACCAATTAAATCAACAAGCTGGCTGAAAATCTCCCGACGGGCCTATAAAGATATCATGAATAAAGTCAAACTCATCGCAAGAGTAGAGCCAGCATAACATTCATCCAACAGTATCACAAAGCAAGTTGATAAATGAAAAGTAAGGCCTTTTAGTAAACCAATGGGCCTTCAACCCAAGCATATATTACATGCCAAATAAACCAATCCAAGAGAACAAACCAAGTGAAAGAATTTAGTGCTCGGGAAAGTTTCAACCCATTTCAGAACCCTCTTCACTTTTTATGTGATGTGTTCATTATATGGTTGGCATCTTTAATAAAAAAAAGATTTTAACCATGAACGTTTTCAGGAGTTATAGACCAAAACATATTTGCATCATACAAGCTTTCCAAAAGGTAGCTGCTTTGGGAAAAGCAGTCAAGGCAGAAGGGAAATCTCAAGTCCATGGCAACACTAAATGGATTTTAACAATAAGGAGAAACTGAACAAAAGTTTTAATATAACTTAGCAATATATTGAAACATGCCTCAGTGCAGAACACTATATTTAGTTCCAGGTTTTCAGGTGCTGACTTTCAATATCCACTCTCTTAAAATTTTGCAAGGGCAGAGGGAAAAGAATTCAGCTTTAAATTTTATTAAATAAGTGAGGCCAGGGAATCTTTCAACAGCGTATACTTTTAGTATGAAATTACTGCTCCCACGAATCCATAATGTTAGAAAGTTTAGACAGGACATTAGGCACAGCATCTCCACAACCATATAATACTGGGAATGACATATTAGAATATTCTTTTAGCATTATAACAAGTCTATGTGAAGTAAATGGTGAAAAATAAGTGTTGACAATCAATTGACCTGAAAGATATTGGTAATCGGAGATTCTAGTTTCAAAATTCAAAGTTTGAAATTACACAGGAAGGGAAGAACTTCAAAATCTAGAATAGGCAATGCAAAACAAGGAAATGCGTAAATGAATTTAATCAACTTCCAAAATCTGCAAACATGTCTCAACACATGATAGATGTCTATGTAGCGGGAAAAGATAAAACAGTATTCAATGACCAATAAAAAAAGGACAAGTTGAACAAGTACAAAGCCAAGAAAACAGGAATTTTACTCACTTGAACATAATTTATAAGGGGTTCTGTCTTCCGTAACATGAGACAAATAATAACCTACAACAATTAGAAAAAATAGAATTAAGACAAGAATATTTGAAAATCATATAAACCAAACTCAAAGCAATTAATATACCTTGCTGAAATAACCAGCCAGTAAGGCACTG
Organism: Erythroxylum carthagenense; assembly: GCA_026413575.1. Lineage (NCBI taxonomy): Eukaryota > Viridiplantae > Streptophyta > Magnoliopsida > Malpighiales > Erythroxylaceae > Erythroxylum > Erythroxylum carthagenense. Next base: position 12,971,466 of record JANZLD010000236.1, read on the forward strand.
TGAGGCCTGCTTGGATCTAAGAATGAGAAAAATAAGTCCATCAGCTGCAATAGAAAACGAATCAAAGACAAAAAGTCAGAACAACCCTCGCGCCGCAAAACTCTGCACAACACAACTGACGAAAAATCTACCTCCTCTTCCTCCACCAGAGTCCTCAGAATAACATCAATTTCACATGTGAATATCTCGCAAGAAATAAAGGGGAACCTAAAATGAAAGTAGATCCTCAGAATAAGAATCCAAAGTTTCAGATGGGTAGCAATATAATAAAGTTAAAAAGAGAAAAAACACTTCGTTTCCTTTTAGTTTTAAAGTCAGCAACACATACTTGAACACTCGTTTACTGTCAGCATCCTTCTGTGGTTCTTCAATGATGTACCGGAGTAACTGCTCCACTTGCGCCCTGTCTCGTAGACTACAAACAAGAACTTATGATTAACGCCACGTCCCTGCGAGGATGGAATAGTGGAAGAGACAACAGAATAGAGTTGACACGTAGTAATGAAGGGAAATTACAAGTTAATGAGACGACTGTTTAAAGCTTTGCACTCTTGAATAATCTCTTCCTCATCCAGAAGTTCTTCTAAGCTGAAGTTTTCTTTGGCCAATATGGACTCGACCTACAAAATAAACAGCAGATCAGCTAAATACAACAGAGAGCAGGTAAGCAATGCATGCAGTTATTGATCAAGTAGTTTTGATTGATACTAAACATGTTTAGCTGAACCATTGAGTTAACACAGCCACAAAAGTAACCAAAGTACTCCCACTCCGATTTAGTGTATCTTTAATCCCAAACCCCTAACCCAAAAATGGTAAAATGAGATTCAGAAACTCTTTTCAATGATATAAATCCAGACTAAAGGAAAGCAGAAGCGTAAGAGAAACCCCGCAATTGACCATTTAAAAGTTGGAAAATCGAGCAATAAGCAAATAACCAAACAAAACCACTGATGAGCGAAGCTCAACAAGCTAAAGGAACGAAAAGAGACGCTGTGGATGGAAAAAAGAAAAGTCCCTTACAGGTGAAGCAGAGATACCGGTGAGCTTCCAAAACATCATAGAGGAGGAAGCAAGAGAGTTAGAGTATATAACTAAACCCTAACAAAGATTGTAGAGAAATAGGGATTAATGAGTAGCAGGAAGGGTCTGGAGATTGCAACCCTAGTTGGCAATCGAAAGAGAGCAAATAAACCGAGCTAAGCTAAGCCAAGACAAGCTAAGCTAAGAAGCTGAGATCTATGATGACTATGAGCAGGAAGCACGCAAACAAAATCCTGATTTAGGAAAAGTGCAGAGAGGGACTTTCCTCATTTCATGTTTTGACAAAAAGGAAAATCTACATGATTTCCATTTCCATTACGTAAGGACGTGAAATGAATGATTATAATGGCGTTTGACTTTGTTACCAAGTACAGATAAATTGTAAATTACTTATAAGGCATTAGAGCTGAATTTCTTACATCTGAAAACCAATTCAATGAAATTAAGTAAACAAAAATAAATCAGAGGCAGGAAACACTAGACGTCGACACTTGTTACGGAACGTAAGCCCTCGTGCTCTCCAATCACAGACACAGAAACCACGACAATGACGTCGCCGAAAGGCGGCAGTTGTATGTCGTGCAATGATGACAAAAAAGCCAGCGTATAACTAACTAGGGAGCACATGTGTTCCACAACAGGTTTGGTAAGGCAGTGCCCGCACAGATAACCCAGTTGATCGTTAAGAATAATGTTCTGAAATTCGGATCGGTCATCGAATCGATGGTCTTATTGGTTATCGGTTTGATCGGTTTGATTGGTTGTTGAATCGGTCGAACTGGTGTAACGTAATAATTATGCAATAATTATATTTAATTATATATAATATTAAACATATTTAAAAAATAAAAAAAATAAAAAAAATTGTCGAACCGGACCGGTCCGACCGGTCAAAAACCGGTCAATTGACCGGTTTTGACCGGTTCACATCGGGTCAATTGAATACCAGTTTTGTGGCATAAACCGGATCGAACCACCGACCGGTCACCGGTCGGACCGGCCGGTCCAGTCCGGTTTTAAAAACAGAGATTAGGAAGGAAAGTGAGTTCAAGGTTTTAGATTTGAGTCTCGGTAGTGATAGTGTGGGAGTTCATCCAATGTGGTGACTCCTTATACGCATCGAGCACTGGGCCACCTTTCCAAAAAGCTAGCTGAAATCAAACTGTGATTTACTTCCCTCACATAATGTCGAGCTGGAGTGTGGGGTATTTAGAGTGGTCGTTCCACCTTTTGAGTCCAAGGTTAGGTAAGGCAGTGGGGGATAAGGATTAAGGATTTTCGTGCGTGACCATGACCAAATCAATATATTTGAATTTTTAAATATCGTAATAATTTTGACAAATTAAATTAATTGACTGGATTGAAACATGATAACACATGATTCATGTCATTTTCAAGTGCTTCTGGCTTCTTTTTGCAGTTCCAGTTTCCTTTCTTAGTTTCCTTTTATGTCCTAAGTTATCTTGTTGGGTGTTAATTAAGGATCGAACGGTAAAAGACAAAAGAAAGAAGAACGACCTACTATCTACTGTCATAATGGATAGCCTACTCATGTCTCGCGGCGTGGTGGATAAGTGAAAGCTTCAGCGAATGATCGTTATGGGCTGAATTTGATTAAAAACTTTTACTAAAATTTAAGTTAAATATTAATATTTATTAGTATTTAAAATAAATCTTAATATTTTATAATTTATATCATTTGGCCTTATCAAACCTTAAATTTCTCTAAAAATTCTGCTAAACTTATTTAATATACCTTTTTTATAAATTTGATATCTGCATAATTCACATGTTAAGGCTCCTAAATTACTAAATTGCTTAGAAGCGCATTATACTTTGCCACCTTTATTAATGACCATTTACAAAGAGTTTAAGTATCTTTGTTGGAATTAAAAGACCAAGTGATTGAGGCATTCAAGGAGTTCTATGCAAGAGTAGAGTTAGAAATGGGTAGAAAATTAAAATGTATCTAAGCTGATAATGATGGAGAGTATTTGTGATCTTTTTGAAACATGTGTAAGACAAATGGGATTAAGCTTGAAAAGCCACACCAAAGAAACCACAAGTGGATGGTGTATTTTAAAGAATGAACCAAACTATTGTACAAAGAGTTTGATGCATGCTTTCCCAAGCCAAACTACCAAATACATTCTAGGGGAAGCCGTGAGGATTGTCGTTGATATTATGAATATTTCACCATCAGGGTCATTGTATAGAGATATCATAAAGAAAGTATGGTCGGGCAAGAAGGTCTCATACAACCGTTTAAAGGTGCTAGCATTAGGCTACATTCCTAAGAATAAGAAACCTAAACCCAAGTAAAAGACTAAACAATGTATCTACCGTGGCTCACTAAAAGATTGAATTCAGCCTATTAATTATAGGATCCAATAGATAAGAAAATAGTGAGAAGTATGGATGTCCTATTCTTTGAGAATCAAACCATTGAAGATTTTATGAGATCGGAAAAGTCAAAATCCATTGCCATTCATTATTATTCAAAACCATCTCCTAAAGTGTGCAATAATTCAAAGGAAGTCACAAACGAGACCTAAGATGAAGGGGCCAGTGATGTTAACAACTATGTACCATCTATAAAAGACTTATTTGCAGATGAACGTCCTCAGCCAACTGAACCGGAAATTACTCAGCCAGAACCTTTAGAACAACTTTAATTAAAAAGATCCACTAAAGAGAGACATCCCTCAATTGGGTACTCTCAACATAAGTAAGTGACACTCACTAATAAGGGGGAGCTTTAGAGTTAGCCAATAGTCAGAAAGAAGAATGACTAAAAGCCATGTAAGAGGACATGTAGTCCTTGTATGAAAATCATACGTATGATCTAGTACAATTGCCCAAAGGAAGACGAGTTCTCAAGAATAAATGATTGTACTGGCTTTAAACTAAGGAGAATAGCTCAAAAGTACAAGGAGGGTGTAACCAAAGAAAAGGTGTTAATTTTGAAGAAATAGTCTTTCTTGTGGTGAAGATTTCATCTATACGAGCTATTTTTTGTCTAGTCGCTAGCCTAGACTTAGAAATTGATCAAATTGATGTTAAAATGGATTTTTTACGCAAAGACCTAGAAGAGGAGATCTACATGGAGTAGTCTGAGCGATTTGTAGATTAAAAAAAAGCATATAATATACAAACTCAAAAAGAGTTTTTATGGTCTAAAGTAAGCACTTAGATAATGGTTCAAGAAGTTCTACTCATTTATGAGTGAGCATGGTTTCAACAAAACATTCACTGATCACCGCCTCTTTATGAAAAGGTATAATAGTGGCAATTTTATCATACTCTTAATTTATGTTGATGATATATTGAGTCGAACATGACTATAAAAAAGTTACTGCCTTCAAAACAGCTGTCAGCAAATCTTTTTCCATAACAAACCTAGGGCCAATAAAGCAAATTTTTAAAATGAAGATCATTCGAGATCAATCTAATAAGTTAATGTGGCTATCTCAGAAGCAATACATTGAAAAAGCCCTTGAAAGATTCGACATGCGTAAGGCTAATCTAGTTAATGTACCACTCACTGCACATTTAAAATCAAGTAAAAAGTAGAGTCCAACAATTGAAAAAGAAAATGAAGAAATGAAGAAAGTGCCTTATTTTTTTGTAGTTTGCAGCCTTGTATATGACATGGTTTGTACAAGGCCCAATATTGCCTATGTTATAGTTTGGTGAGTCGTTTCTTATCCAATATAGGAAAAGAATGTTGGGTCACTATAAAATGAATACTTTGGTATCTCCAAGCTACATTTAAGAGGTTCTTGTGTTTTGGTTCAGACATGCCAATGTTAAATGAATACATATATGTAGACTTAGCTGGAGACATTGATTCTAGAAAATCGACCTCATAACACTTGATTACCTTTGCAGGGTGAGCTATTTCATGATAATATAAGCTCTAGAAGTGTATTGCAATATCTACCGGTGAAGCTGAATACATTGTAACAATCGAAGCATGTAAGGAGGTGTTGTGGATGAAAAATATGTTGTTTGAATTGGGCCAAAAGCAGGAGAAATAACTTCTATGGTACGATAATCAAAGTGCAAGACACCTAGCCAAGAACTCAACGTTTTACTGTAGCTTAAAACATATTGATTTCCATCATTATTGGATACGAAATATAGTAGAAGAGAAGCTTCTAAAACTTGAAAAGGTTCACATTGATAATAATTGTCCAGATATGATGATCAGGGTATACCAATCAAGAAATTGATAATTGTTTCCAAAGAGTCGATATGGTGGCACCCCCAATTAAGTCAAGAAGGGGGAGATTTATTGGAGTCCTTTAATAGCTAGTAGGACACCATAAATATCAATAAGGATAATGTCTCTCTTATTCTAGAATTTTTTGTAATTAACTAAAGTAGTTAGGAGACCAAAAATTAATTAGAATAGATGGAAGATGGATAATTATGCCGCCTTCTAGTATCTTCATTTGTCTATCTATAAATAAAGGACTTCTAGGATGGACTTCACACCCATAACAACAAATGAGAGATTCACTTCAACAAAGTAAGAAAGAGAGCCACTTTCAGTGAAGAAGTTTAAAACATCTTATTTCTTGAACTTGTAAAAAAGAGAGTTACACCAAGTTAGTGAGAGTTTTGTTTTAAACCATCCTAATTGAGTAAGATTGAGACAAACACTTGCTCAGGAAAATCATTATATTCATACTTTTATAGTAGAAGCATACATTTGGACCTTAGGTCCCGTGGTTTTACCCTTTCACAATGAGAGGGTTTTCCACGTTAAATATCTTAGTATTATTTGTTCTTCACTTACTCTCCTGAATTTCTTATTGTACATCTTAATCATATAAAGAGGAAATTTTCTTGGTATTTCCTAACAAATATGACCCTCTTTACGTGCCAATAACCCCAAAAGCACATTAGGAGAGAACTCGTTGTTACAACCCTTAAGAATATCAGCAAATAAAGGTAAGGTGGAATTTAAATGAGAGGACCATGAAGATTTGTTTATAGAGAAAGAATTAAAATCATGAAATATATGGTCAAATTAGAAAACAAATTATTATAACCAAAACTCGTGTCAATTGAAGATTGTTATTGCCTACTATTTTTTACAAATGAAATGGCATCATATGGAATTAGCAAGTTCTTTTTTTCATATAAAGACTACTCTCCTCGTTTTGGTTCCTTAATGAAAAACTTCAAGTTCTAATAAACTATGCAAAAGGTAAAGGAAGAACAACAAAAGAAGGGAGAAACGATGATGTACAAAATATAGAACAAGGAATAAAAAGGAAAATTAGGTACAAAGAAATTGAAAGAAAAGATTAAAAAAGTATTAATAAGATCATCACATGATGGTTGCCATCACATATGGATGGATAAAATCTTGTTATATGAACAGAGATGGTAATAAATAGGCTTGTCAAAGATAACCCTATCATCTATTGTGACGGAGAGAGCTTCCATATAAGTAAATAATTGGGGATTTATGTTCAGCTATATTTGATATTAAAACTAGGATTTCTACAAAAGGTAAAGATCTTTAGTAAATTTTCATTCATTAAGAATATTATTATTGTTTATTATGGGTGAGTGGTCTCGTTATAAGTCCCTTTTTGTAACATCCCCTCTCCTATAGGAAAGGGCATTTTGGTAATTAGGAAGGGTTCGGGATATTAAATTATATCTCGACATGCGCATACAGCATATAGTCTCTATAATTACTGATTGGTTGCACATGCACGTAGTATATATGCGCATACAGCATATAGTCTCTATAATTATGAGAAAACGGGATGTCATGGTTGCGGTTACTGTTCACAGGCAATGGAACAGCAACTTTTCATGCAAAAATTCACCCTTCTATCATTGAAATTCAACAACACCTATTTCACACTAAATTGAAGCCAACAT
>JANZLD010000236.1:12992198-13010113 GCA_026413575.1 Erythroxylum carthagenense
TTCTTATTATTATCTTTTAATCTTTTTATTTTATTATTCTTTGTATTATTTTTATTTATTTATTTATTATTATTATTATTCCTATTTATTTTATTTTATTTTATTTATTATTATTATATTCATTATATTATTTTTATTTATTTTATTTTATTTTATTTATTTTTGTAACTGTTTTAAATATTTTCTTTTCTGTTTTGCATCAATTTTTTTTTTCATGTTACATTTACATGTGAGTCTACCGGAAACAACCTCTCTATTATATAGAAGTAAGGCTGCGTATTATTGACCTTTCTAGACCTTGCTTTATTGCGGAATTTCAGACTGGGTGCGATGATAACGATGATGATGATTTTAGAAATTTATAAATATTCACAATTTAATATATGTATGAAATGGGAGATTCTTACGAAGTCCTCAGCGTCTGCAGTGATATGATGGTTTTTGTATTTCTGGGGTAAACTCGAAGTCCAAGTTGAGATTGATTGATACTTCTAAGTTGTGGCATGCAACTTTGCTTGAGCACCTACCACAATTATTCACACGTTAACGGACAAGCAATTACCCATGAAGGTGAGCGTCTTATGCTCCCATATCGACAATGAGGAAGTGCGAAAAGAGATTAGTGCATACAAATAGAAGGCCTATGCCAACTTTTCAACATACTTACCTGGACGGGGTCAATGGGTGATCAAGAAGACCTATGGCCTAGAGTGGCGACCTTCATTGCACTTGGAAGGGGTGCCCCTCTAAGGTCTCCCCAATGAGGGAGAGCCTACGTCATAATTTGTGATAGAGGGGGCTTGCGTTCGCGCAGCCCCTGCCAATAGTGAGTAAGAATTGTAATTTAGTGAGTATAAGCTAGAAGCGTTAAGATTGTAGCAAAAGTTAAATGATTGAAGCTGTAATGATAAACTATTTATTGAGAGCATACTTGTTCCTATGTACGTAATGGGCGTCATACCAGCGTAATTCAGTAAGCGTGTGGTTGCAAACATGTATATGAAGAGCCAGATAAAATTCATACGAGTAGCATTCGTCTGTTTAGAGCAACGTAAATAACATGACCAAAGCAATATATGAACTCGACTATTGAGTTAGTTCTTCAACAAAATCTCCGAACAGCTACAGTCCTTCAAGAGCAAGACGAAGACAGAAAGTGCTTCGGATCCTGTAAGCTTTTAATCATGCATTCTACATTGCTTTAAATTAAATTATGAGAACCGAAAACTTTTTAAGAAAATGTCAGGGTACCATGAGGGTTAGTGTTTTTTACCAAGGCCTAAGTTACAGTGTAGAAGATGTTCCGGATGATGCAACTGTGAGGCAACTCAAGTACAACAGTCAATAACATTGTTTCAGCCAAGGCGGCAAGCATGAGCCCTTCAATCAAGTGATTTTCCCTCATGATGTGGTGTAATTGTCGGGTTGATTAAAGAACAATGTCCTCATATGGCGTTGTAAACGACACTTTATATCAGTCTTTATCTGAGATTTGTTATTTGGATTGGGACGTTAATTCATCTATTCCCAGTCCAATGTATCGGTCGCACAAGCATCCGAGAAATAATGCAAACAGCTGCTAATCGCTTGCAAGTACCTGTTAACCGAGTTGAACTCCAACTGCCCAATTGAGAGTCCTACCCCAGTGACCGATTCAGGGTGGACTCGTATGGAATAACCGAAAATAACGAGACCTTCCAACATATGATAACAGGTCTCTATGTTTCTTGTTATTAATATATGCAACTAAATGGAAAACATTTTTCTAGTAATACAGTATTTGCAATGCAAACCGCATTTCCTGTTTGTTTAGGAACTTTACAAGCCAACCAAACAATTTAACCAAATGTTATGTAACAATGATAAACCGAACACCATCTTCCGATCTCTTGTTTGTCAGAACAGAACCAGAAGTCTTTTTGCTTTTCTAACTTACATAAAACTAATGCAAATATCTGTTAAAACCAGCCTGCTCCTATTAAAAGCTAAAACAATATGCCATCTAATACATAATACAATGTCATAAAGGTTCATATATTAACTGGATATTTTCACGGAGGAAAACGGACTAAGTTTTCTTCCTGCAACTTCTGTCAGGAACAAAGATGAGATGTTGAAATGTCTAGAAAGAATACAGATTTCCTTCCTGACAACACCACTAAACTCAAAATAGGGTCAGAAAAACTCCACGACTTTATTTACAAGGTAAAGCAAAACCCTTTTGGCTCAAAACAAAAATCAATTAACTTACTATAATGCAAACCCTGAAGCTGGCTTCAAGTCCTCCGTCCTTTTGTTTATCTTGTTTCTTTTCTGTGCAGAATTTTCATTTTATATCCAGCTCAGGAATGGAGATAAAGAGTAGAAGATGTGGGCTAATGGTGATAGCTATGATGTTCACACGAAAGACCAGTTAACAAAAGAGAAGGCAAGGCAATGAACTGTGTTCTCATCTGCAGCCAAGACTTTCCAGGCAACAGATTGCTCATATGATACATGCCGCCCCATGGTTGACATGCATATTCCAGCAGGCAAGTAAGCAAATCCCTGATAAGAAAGGAATTAAGATAGTTCCATCAGTGAATAACTAGATGTCTTTCAGCATCAGAAGGAAAGAACAAAATTCTGTATACAAGTTACCTGTTGCATTAATTTTGGGAAGTCTGCAAATAGTGCCTTGCGACCAGATTCATCGAATATTTTATCAAGTGTGATGTCTTGCAGAGCCACTAAAGTAGTCTCTAGCATATCAAGACCTGCCTGATTGGCAAAGATGAAAACAGGCAACGACTACAAGACCAATGACAAAGCAAAGAGTAAAGATGAGCAAATCTTTTACTAATTCATTTTGAATTCTGAAGCTCCAGTGACAACAAAGTAAAGGTTAAAGCTATGAACATATGATATAGCTATGCCCCTGGCTGCTACCCAGATCCCCCCCTTTCTGCATATTGAGAACAAAGTTATCGAGCCATTATAAATGCAAGCATGTACCTTCGGTGAACAGCATAAAATAGCATCTTGATGTTGCCATAATTGCTTCAGCAATGAATCTCCACTTAGAGAATCTGATCTTAGAAATTCTGCCCCTATATAATAACTGGGGGAAAAGAACAATTTTCAAGTTCATAGATTTCAGATTTACAAAGTATTCACCCTAAAACATTTTACAGCAAGTCAGCTACCAAACGGAATACAACTTGATCATATATCAATACCAAAAAATGTTGAACCATTGAGAATAGAGCATGCCTGTAACTTTGGCAGATCCAGTGAGACAAGGTAACAGCTTCAGGAGAGCCTGGAGACAGTTTTGATCGGACATCTGGACTCACTCCTGAAGGAGATATGGCCATGGCTACCCTCTGAACAGATGAAACCACACTTCGGACATACTGACGTGCCATGTGTGCAACATTATCCTGTAGAGTGCTCTCAAAAGGAAACTGGAATGCAATGGTCAACACTGATCTCAAGCTCTGAGACGAACCATCTGCTGTGACATGGCTAGCTGCAGGGCCTACTTCAAGACTTGACGTTAGATCCAGAGTGCGATTTGTAGTCAATGCATCCTGTGTCTGCTTCTGCATGTTAAAGAATTAGTATAAAGGTCCCCATAATAGCAAAGGAATGCACTTAGAAGTCCAAACAACATGAATGGCAACAACATATTTACTTTCCAAACCAAAAATTTCAAAAGCTGATACTCCTTTATTTGATGTTCCATGATTTGAGATGTTGCAATAATTTCCAAAGAATTTCAATGTTGCAGCTTAAAGAAAATTCAAAATTGGACAAATATGAAAAGAAATTAATTTTTATCACCTATTATCAGCACAGAACATTTACTGATATTGAATGAAAAGTCAAAGCAAACATTTACTGATATTGAATGAAAAGTCTTAAGGAAACTTAACTGTTTTTGAATCCAAGGGAATTACACGAAATCCAGAAGGTATAAGGGGAGCATCATCAGGAAACATTTCATCGATTGGAGCAAAAACCAGTTCAGAACAGGCTCCAACAGCATTCTCATCAACTCCACTGCATATCTGACCAAGTTAATGAAAGGACATCAAGACATGTATCTGACCAAGTTAATGAAAGGACATCAAGACATGTATTTATATCAACCTTTCTGCAAATCAAAATACATGAACCTATCCCCATCACAATGCCTGCCTCTACCCAGCCAAAAGATATAGCCAAGCTATAACAATTAATTTCTACCTGAAAATGAAATTACAAGTACGCACCTGCAAGAGATGAATGTCCCTAGGAACAAATGCATCCTGCGACACAGAATGGCCTTCGAGTCGAACAACTTCAAGTAACTGGACAAAGGTTTTGTTAGCAAATATTGTGGTAACCTAACTTACCAGATAAATGATAGTATGAGGCACATAAGATATAGATCCCAATGCTAACACAGTGCTTAGTTCCTTTGCAGCATCTAGAGGATAAAGATCATGATTATCAAAGTGACACAACAAAAAAGTCAAAAACCAAGACACTTGTTCAAACTCAGGTGTAACTTGAAAACTAAAATGATTGACATAATATAGCCAAGTGGGAAGAAAATCCCAGCAATCCACATGATAGCATCTCCAATGAAGATAAAAGAGGAAATAACTGAAACAGAGGAAAAAGGACAAACCTCTTCTTGTTCAATAGTGTGGCCAAGTGGCATAATAATTTGGCTCCCACTGAACCTTGTAGGCCTCATCCCAGGATATGCATATGCCCCAGCCTTCAATGATGCTGCAGAATAAGCATCAACATTGAAATCGGCCCATTCGGAACGATGTTCCCTTAGGAAGCGAACGAGTACAGCAGGAGGGACATTCTACAAGCAAGACAAGAATGCAATCAACTTCAAAGACATGTTCCCCAAATTACACAAAATGTGGTCAAAATCTCAAGTCTCCAAAATGAGTCAATATTATTATACAATGGTTGCCCAAATGCAAGAGAACCATAGCACATGCTGTTGGTTCTGAACAGTGGGTCCATATGGTTCAATATTTAGCACAGATCATAATCTATTTACCGATAAAAAATGAAAACAAGATTAAATCAGATGTCACCTTACATCATGGTATGATTCAAACATGCCACGTCAATTCCATAATGGGGTTTTAAATCAATAGCAGAAGTGGCAATTACATAGTTTGAAAAACTTGCAACAAAGAAACAACCACAAGAGTTCATATTCTGAACCAATCATTCTATTCTCATATCAAATAAAATTGATGCTGCCAGAACTTAATCATACCTGAAGAAGCATGGAAGCTTTTGCACAAAGGATGCCTCCAAGGAAAGGTGAGTTAGCAGGATTGGAAGTGCTGACCAAATTCTTGGATGAAGTAACAGCAATGGTCACATCTTCAGCCCCATCACAATTGATCACCGACCAGCCATCATCATTAAAACCATTGACAGCATCATTGAAACCTCTACAGGGATATTATAGAAGAGGACAAGAAAATATTTAGACATAGGTATAGAAATCATACATCCAAAGTCCTAACCAAACTAAAATATTCTGCATGCAGACATGTTTGACTTCACATAAATGAAAACATTTGATATTTGAAGAATACTAAAAAAAGTACAGGATAATAAGGTTACCTGTTTAACCTCTGGCTGAAAGTCCTCAAAACAGCTGGTTGTCTACCCAATCCATAGACCACCTCACCATTAGTTTCCTGAGCTATTTGTCTAATATAACGCAAGGCCTTCAAAAAAAACAATTTATAAATGTTATATTATGTACTAGTCCTTTTTCCAGTGGGGGGAAGGAATGTAATACAGATTGGATGTTGCAATTTGTCCTACACGTGAAACATACAATTTTGTTCCTTGCAAACTTCAAGAAATGTGTATGCTAGTAGTTTCAAAACCTGATACCCTTTACTACCAAAGAGTTATGAACTTTCTACCAATAGGCCCTCAGACTCGAGAATAAATTTCTTCCCAAGGTCATTAATAAAACAATCCACAGTGTATCAACTCTACAATGCAAGCTCAGTAGATTACTGGCCATCCTCTCATCTAACCAATTATTTGATATGGAATCAAATTTGTTTACAGCACTGAAATCCAATATAGACATCTATTCCTTATGCTGCTCAACCCAGAAAACCAAACAGGGTAGACTTAACTTACAGCAATCGTCATTTTCTGGGCCACTACTTTTGATGATTCGTAAAGTGGACGCAACACTTCCGGCACAGTCCAAGCCTAGAAACAGTTGAAAGAAATGAACTTTTTGCATTTCCATAGGTGCTTAAAATGCTAAAGGATCAACTTTGTACCCCAAGATTCAGGTGATCCACAATGTGGATAATGGAACCACCACCATCACATGGTCTTATTAAATAGCCACTAGGGAGCATTTCAGCCCTTACAAACTGTGTGGCAGACGCTGTATTTGGACCAGCACCAGATCCAGAAAGAGATCTCTCACAGACCTTACACATCAAAAACAAATACAATTATTCGTCAGGTTTTTTCATGCATGACAACAACAAATCACAGGAATGACTTCTACTATCCAAGAATGCATACCACAAGACTGCCATTTTCCAAAGTTGTAGAGTATCTCAATGTCCAGAAATCCCTTGCAGGTGCTAGCGTAGTTGGGGCATATGTCTGATGCAATTTTCAACCATACAACTCATGAAAGACTTTAAAAACCTACAGGAAACTGCAAAGAAATTATAAAAAGAACGTTCATACTACACCTGACTGTAGACTAGTTCAATTATCCCGCCATTTCCTGCAGTAAACATGGTATACACATCAAGGCTCCGACAATCCCGAAACCAAGATGGACGATCTTTAAGGATCTCTGCAATCTGTAAACTTTTCCCCTTCAGTCAGTATTTTAAACAAGAACAGCTGCTTACAAAAAATTGAATCACTATATACTGCAAAAACTATTATGAGGCCACACCTTTGTAGCTTCTAAACTGACAAGACCACAGGCTCGAGCTGCCACTCCATTGCAACTTTGTGAAATGGCAAAGATCCCAACCGAATCCGGACCAGGCTGAGCAAAAAAATTGGACGTATCAATTAGATGCAGTTGTTCATCATATCTGCTCGTAGATTGGACAAACAAAAAGACTAATAGGAGTGAATTGTATAAGAAAGAATTAAAAGACCTTCATCCCAGGCATCTGGACCCAATCGACAGCAGTTCCTGTAGCCTTTGAAAGGAACTCTGCCAAGGTCTCCTCTGCCATGGAAAGGAGTCTGCAAAGTTGACAAGTTAGTTATACCATCCATATATTTGACAATTCCTATACATCCATTGAAATTAGATCAATGTAGGTATGTGTGAGTGTGAACATCTGTGCATGCATGAGTTATTAAATCGTAGCCATTGCTTAGAAGAATACCCCGCAGGGTTATTTGCATCTCTCAATGTATGCGGAGGAGTGGTAATCACAGAATCACAGCTCGCATCAGTTGCTGTTGCCTGCAGACACCGTTTCAAGGATGAGGAAACAAAACATTTACACTCAAAATAATTACATCATTCCACTGACACAGCCAACACGAAAGCATCTACAGTTTTCTTCTATAGGCAAATATAAAAAGCATCCTATATTCAAAATTTGAAAGTAAATGCAATCGCAAGTCAGAGTCATTTCTTGCAAATTGAAGTCTTAACAACCATTTGAAATGTAGATCCGTTAAAAGTTAACTGTTGATTTTGAAATTAGCTTCTATCCCAAAGATATTAATCAAGAATTGTTTCCCATGCCAGAAATACAGTTTATAAACCATGGTATATAGCTCGTCAAATTTTGGACTTCAAATGCCCAGATAAGTTGGAAAACAAGAAGATCAAGATCATGGACGAATGGACAGTTTCATGAGAGCAAGAATCAATAAGACATACATTAACGGTGTGCAGTTGTTGCTTCATATACCCATTCTCACAAACGAGCTGTGACACCTGCTTTTGCAGACGATCATTCTCCTCCATCAACAGCTTATTCATTGCTGACAATTTTCTATTCACTGTCTGGAGTCTTGAAGACTCTTTTTTCTGCTTCTCCCGACACCTGCATATCCAAATAACATGCCGTCTAAGATTCCCAAAAAGTCCATTCACCTATAAATCAAATTGAGTCAGGATTGAAAGAAACAATGATTATGCCCAAATTTTGTTTAAACCAAAATCCAGGCATAACATACTGCCTTCGCCTTATGCCAAAACTAGCAATGTCATAAACCTTGCGCCATAACTTGGGCGTAAGTCAAAATGTGAGACAGAAACGTCAAACACAAAAAGAGTAGTCAAAGCGTGGCGCGAGAGATAGTTTTCTAAGAAACAAACACTACGTTCCCAAGCCTACAGTCCAACAAATGATTTTATGTTAGTTCCATCTTGTGGTTAAAGTTGTCCAATTGAATTATCAATTTTGGACAAAGCAGTTCATATAGATCAATGCATCCGACGTAAAAGAAAGGCTAAAACTTTATGCAAAGATGTCATAGTGCAGAGCTAAAAAAACTTAAGAAGACAGGTAGAGAAGCGTCCAAGTAAGCAATCTGAACCTGCGATTTTGAAACCAGACTTTGATCTGTTTAGGTTCTATGTTAGACAAAATGGGGCACTCTCTAATCAACTGCTGCCTACGCAAAGAGCTGGGCTTTGGGCATTCTGCGTACACTCTTTCAAGCGCCTCCACTTGCTCCGCGGTGTACCGTACATACTTCCCAGCGTCAGTTAGATGCTTATCTATACTACCGCTACTACTCTCCCTGTGCTGTGCCATCGCCATCGCCATTTTCCGCACTAAAGCTAGACCCCTCTTAAAACAGCCAAACAACTGAAGAAAGCGGGTCACAAAACAGAAAAGAAGGTTGTTTTGGTTTCTATTTTCGTGGGTTAAGGAACTTATGGGTAAAGATTTCCTGTTCAAGTAAAGTCCGTCCTTTGCAAGTGTGAATGAGGAACTAACAGAAGGAAGAAAATTTTCGAGTTTATTCAACAAAAAAAAGGACCTTGAAGTAGGGTGGTATAGTTGATTTAGTACAATCTAAAATCCAGGTGGTGAATGAGTTCTTCGGAGCTTCAAGGTCCACCCATCCAGAGAGAAGAATCAGAAACCTCCCCGCATATATGCTTCATCTCCTTAAATCTTGCATAAAAGCAAGAAAAGAGAAGAAACTTGCTTCTATCAAGCCCACAAGAAGAAAACAATCAAAAACTGAAAGTTTCAAATCACAAAAGAGCAAGAATCCAAACACTTGTACACTGATTTCCCCCTCTCACAGATATACAGTTCACTCCCAACTCATAAAACCAGCTAGCTGTTACGTTGTAATCTCACAAAACCGAAAACCAAGGCAACAATCCAGCTCCATTCAAGAAACAAGGAAAAAGACTTGGACTTTCTCTATGAAAACGAGCTTTACACAACATAACTAAGAGAAACCCACAAATCAGCTAAAAGCAAGGACTCCCCCTAGAAAGAGAGCCAAGTGGAGCGATGTGCATATCAGAGACAAAGAGCTCGGTCTGGCTCACAAAGCTGACGCGAAACCGAGACAGAGAAAAGAACCCTACCCATGACTCTACTCTCAGCTAACAATGGGAGAAACTAGAAGGGAGAGAATGAAGGATTACAGTGAGTGATCTGCGTGTGCGCTTAGAAGCAGTGAGAGAGAAAGAGAGAAAAGGAGGGCAGTTTCAATTGCACGCATATCGACAAACCAAGACAGGAGTCTAAATGGGTAAAAATAATAATTGGAAAAATAAAATAAAGAATCATCATTTACGTCCTTATCCCTTACTTTACCATGAAATGACATGTTAGGTACAGAGGGTAGGTTCTTAAGTGGCAGGACTATCTCATATAGGATCAATCTTCCTTGGTTCTAGTAATTATATAAATTCAATATAATAATATAATCACTAATATGCAAATATTATATAAGCAAAATTAAAGTTGCTAATACACCATAGTTTATACGTAATATTAGGATTTATAATAAAATATACTAAAATAGGATAAATGTGAAAATAAAAAATTTATATTACACCTTACTTTATTTTAAATAACATAAATAAGTTATTTTTAATTTTAAAAATTTAGAATAAAATATAAAATAATAAATATGTACTACCTAGTATGTTCTTAATAATTTTTTATAATTCCAATTATACCTCGATCTTGATAACAGTAACAAGACAATACAATTTTATTAACATATGTTTTATTCTATTAAAGATAAAATAGTCATTCATTGTTTCATCTATTTTTTTAAAAATATTTTATTATATTATATTTATAAACTCTTTCATTCATTTTAAATAATAATTTTTAATATAACAATTATTTACATTTTAATTAATTATAAATTATTTCATTAAAAAACTTGCTACTAATCAAACATAGTATTTAAGTTTTCCATCTTTAATTGGTACAAAATAGTAAATCAACTGAAAATAAAAAGGACGGAAGCCAACCCAACTTGACTTTATCACTGCATTAAAAATAAGTCAATAATTGCATGTATTTATGCGATCTTTATTTGTTCAAACGTTTAAAATGATCCGAGATGTTCACTGATTGATTACTCATAATGCTTTTATTGACGTTGTTGTATCACTATTAATTCTCTTGTAAATATCAAAGACGATTAGGAAGAAAGCTTGCCTTTCAGATGACGTCGAATAAAGACCTTTTTACGGATTAGATTAAATCAACCAAGCCAGACTGAGACTGAGACTGAGACCGAGACCGAGACTATTTATTTGTCTGTGAGCAAACCACAAATCTCAATACAATAAAGACTAGTAAAATGTAGAGTGTACAGAACATAATAAGCCGAAAGGTGAGAATATTCTCCAGTACCTAGTTATAAACAACACACAGGAATTGCAGATACATGTGTATTTATCAACTTAATTATTACGTGATTGGCATTATCGTGATCTTCAAGGACAATTATATGTAGAAAGCAAAGGGCAGGAGAATATAGGGAGGGACCATTTCTTTATCTATCAAGTAGAAGTAGAAGGAGAAGGAGAAGGAGAGGGGTTTTACTTGAAGATTGCTTCTTAATTCCGGACCCACAAATATAAAAAGGGTCAATACATATCAGACTGAAAGTTACATTTGTTCATTTTGCACCCAGATCAGACCCAGCTCTATCTGGTCGGCTATAAACAAGGTAATTTCTAAAGCGTTGGCACAACTGTTTGGGACATTAAAGCAATGAACCATTATGTGGCTTGGTTTTGGAAATGTGATATCGTCTGCATTGTTTAATTTGTAAATGTTGACGGGAACTGATTATCAAATAGAGTTGATGGTGATATGGTTTTCTTAGATTGATGGAGAGCCTTATCTTGAGAATAAATTAAAGGAGGAGAAAAGAAGCACTTAGTGGATTCATTTCTTTATCCTTGCATCAGGTTGAAGTGAGTCTTTTTGATACAATCATTGTTGCATTGTACAATATCTGTAAATTTTTAGCATAATTCATTTTAAATATTATTTAATTTTACGTCAATTTTATCTAAAGGATATAGGTTGAAAAATATTAATTTAATCATAATTTTTAAATTTTTAAATAAATTTATGTAATTATTTATAATATTAAATTACATCTATTTTAAAATAGTTATATTATTAATATTTTATTTAAAAAACAAAAAATCCCTATTATTTATAACCTATTCAAAGCATGATGAATATCATTTTTAATAATGTTAAGTTAATAACACACTGATAATGTATTTATCAACGTTTTCATTAGCAATAGAGAGCATTGCCAAAGGCAAACGGATGAAGAGACAATGAGGTGCATTTAGGTAAGTATTATTACTGTACATAATTTCAAACTAAGAGACCAAGGATTCAATTTTTAAAGTCAATAACAAAAATTTTAAATTAAACTTTTTAGTTTGATTATTCGGTACTGTCAAGTCTATTTTAAAAAGGAAAGTAATTTTGATATATATCAACAAATTATTAATAAATGGTGTTTAAATTAATTTAATGATTCACTTTTTTTATTTTTTCTATCAAGTTGATTAAAGTATTTCATAATTTTAAAGATGATTGTTAATTTTTAATGCAACTAATCTAAGTTTGTGAAAATATTTTAAATGTGAAAATTTTAAATTTCTTTTTCATATTAATTGTTTTTAAATAAAATAAAAAATATATAAGCAGTGTATTGGAAGCAAATATAACAATGGAAAGCAATATAGCTATGATGAAATCAAACTTTAAAGCACTTAAGGGGAACATGCACTGCTGCATCAGAATGAGAAATAGATAGGATTTCATTGATCAGCTCCAGCCTGCAGGGTCCAAGGATGTTGGCTAGAAGGAATCATTTCTTTTTTTTTTTTCCCACTTATTACTTATGGTTCATAGGCTCGTATTGTTTACTGATGTTGTTACCCACACAAATGAAGCTTTTTGACACAGCAAAATTCCATCATAAAGTCAACTTAAATAAAAAGAGTCAATCGTGAGAATATCAAGGCCATATTAAACTCTGATGATATAAGATTTGTACCTTTGAAAATGGTATACGTTATCCATAGTCAGGTAACATCCATAATATTTGAATGCATGCATGCCAAAATGGCCGGCTTTTCTTCCTCATAACTTCTCCAAGTATGAGTGACCTTAACCAATACCATTAGTTGTTAATCATAGTGGTGTTAGGAAAAACAATCTTTACACTACGTTCATTGCAAGCATGCCATAGAGTTAAGAACACGTGGAAAAATGTTGTAGAAGAAAGGTAAGCAAGCACGCATGGCTGGTATTATTGTGTGTTTCTAAGTTGGGACACAGTATCGCCATATATAGGTCACGAAAAGTAGAAGAAGGTGAGTGTATCCTTGATGTGTACACCACATTACTTTGATACTTATTGACATGTTTTGATACAGTAATACATAATTGCCCTTTCCGTTAATTGGCTCCCTCTACACTTGAAGTTTACACATCTTTGGTGCTAAGCTTCCATGGCTTCAATCTTTTCCCATCGACCTTTAACCATACGAATTTGCCAACCCACTTGTCTGAAAGAGCAAAGGCCAAGAACCAATGAAGTTGGATCTTTTCTATATATATGCAATGATGAGCTATAACAAAGTCAAATGGGTGTATATTTTTGATGTCTAACAGTCTTCGTTTTATTCTTTTTATAATGCGTGTTTCTTGTTTTCTAATGTCGTTTGAGCCATGCCGTATTGCGTTGAGCTAGGTTTCCTATCTTCTTTTACTTTGAGTCATTACTTTTGTCTTGGGCCCCATCTAGGTCCAATCATGAGGGCCCAAACAAATTTTCGTTGCGTAATTGAATAAAATACTGACGTGGCATTGCTTTGAAGGGGGTTGGTGTCGTTGAAGTGGAGACTTGGGCCCATCCCAAGTCAGCTACTCCGTCGTTGGGTGATTTCTCTCTACAGATGTCACTCCCTCCGTGTCATCTCCATATCCCTCACCTCTCAAGGTTTGCTTGCTTGTATGACACATTTATTATTATTTGTGAATTTTTAACAAGTTAGCAAAAGTATATAATATATAAAAATTAAATATTCTAAATGATTTTTAACTAAAAATAAATTTAAATCCTTATAGATCTTATTATATCTCTATTTTCAATCGATCTTTTTTAAATTTTAAGTGAATTACATGATTTTTTAAACATTTTTTCTAGTAAAAAAAGTTTGTTCCGTTAATTGGACCTAGGGCAGAACATTTATTATTGTAAGGAGTACTAAGTAGACTTTTCTCGCCTTTTTGTTTTCACCCAAGTTGGATCAAAACAAAAGGACATGCCCACTACACTAGGGTTAGGGTTAGGGTTAGGGTTAGGGTTAGGGTTGGGGTTAGGGGTGGTGTTGAAGCAAACTAACTAGTCAACTTCTTTGTCATTTTTCAAGTCACTTCTACTACACCCAGACTTGTTCTTTACTTCAAATTTTTATCTAATCACTTAACAGTTAATATCAATCTGATGCAAATCTCTTCTCCAAGACAACGGTCTAGGCATGATTGGCATAAATCTAACGTTTATGTATTCGAAAGTTTTAGTCGTTAAAGAAATTTTCATAAAATTCATTATTTTTATTTTATCAGCTATCATTTTCTTCGGCATTTCATTGCACCTAAAAGAAAGTAATAAGAAGAACAAAAATGCGCATGATCATACCATAATAAGAGCAAAGGACAGAGAGTGGTGTGTTAGTAGAGATCGTGCAGGAAACTTTAATTAAATTGGATGCTTCTGCTCAGGGACAGAGTAAAAAGGGAGCATCAAGCTCAATGGTTAATTTGGTAGTTGACAGCGAAAGTTGAAAGAAAGAAGAAACATGGGTACTTCTTACACAATATGCAAATCACATGAAAATTTTGTACCCATTTAACATTAATAACTTGCTGAGTGCAAGGACGGGAAAGCATTCAAGAGGGTACAGAAATTAGCAATTAATGAACAGAAATGACAATGTATAACCCTCTTAATTGCTGCTCGTATTTTGGTGCCTCCATTATTTATAGAGAAAGATTAGGACATGAAAGGATGGTAACGGTAAGTTTAAATTTGCATGGGACCATATTCTCAAGCCTTCACCTGAATTTGCATGGGACCATATTGTCAAAAACCTTCACCTGATGCATTATCATCTTTTAAAAGAATACCTGAAGAAGTTATGAATAAAAATAAAAGATGTAGGAGACAAGAAGAGAAATCTGAGGAGGAGGCTGACGGAGGAAAAGACAGGCATATTTTGATCCCCGAGATAATAATAATACCCCAGTTGCACATGAAACCCAACAACCCAACAATTCATGAAACCAAACAAGTACAGATTGGGGTCGTGCTTGTTTGTTTTCATGGCAGCTTTCTCCTTCTTTTCGTGACTCATGCACAAACCCAGAAGATGTCATTAGTAATATGGAGAGAGTGCTGGATTTTAAAATCAGAAATTAACAAAAATATAGTAAAATAAGAAAAAATAATGTAAGAGACAATTTATTAATTGGTGCCGAATCATATTGACGCTAAAAGCCTAAATATATAGACAATGAAATAACAAACCTAGCTAATGTCAAGATAAAACAAATTAAATTTAAAATTTTAAATCTTAACTAGTCAGTAACTTTATCTTAATAGATAAAATTTTATTTTTTAAAAAATTATTATCTTTAAACAAAAACTTTAGTTTTAACTTTGAATCAATTTTTCCAACATTCTCCCTTAATTTAAAGTTACAGAAAATTCAAACCCTATGGAGCACATCTCTCCAAATTTCTTATTTATGAAGTACTTCTCTTCACTGTATGATGCATTTTCTCGTCATCTCTCCAAATTTCTTATTTGTGAAGTACTTCTCTTCACTGTATGATGCACTTTCTCATCATCTTATCATTGTTGAGCACTTCTCTCAACTAATTCAAAAAAGAGTTTCTTCTTCAATTACTTCAACTAAATTTGCATGTTCTTCTTTTTTAAATCTGTTATTTTTTTTGTAGATGACCAAATCTTTTGCAGTTATAACATTGAGGCTTTTTTTGGTACCAACAATATTCCTCTTTATGACCAGGCTTCTTGTAATAGTTACATTGAGGAATTTTTTCTTTTCCCTTTGCAACTTTAGCTAAATAAGCTCCTTCAACTGTCTGTTCAATTTCCTCTTTTCACATAGCTCTTCTTTGCTCCTAACCCTTAAGGCAAAGCATTAATCAATTCTAGTAAAGTTATTGTACTGATATCTCTTGAATTGAATATTCAAGAGATGAAATTTTAGACTCAAATCTTTCAGGCAAACTTATAAGCATTTTCTCTACAATATTGCTATCAGGTAAATCTTCTCCCGGCAATCAAATTTTGTTTACTACACTTATCATCCGATCAGAATATTCTTATATGATCTCCTTTTCTTTCATGCTCAAAGTCTCAAAATCCCTTTTGAGATTTAAAATTTGCATCCTTCTTGTTATTTCATTGCCTTGAAATAATTTTTTCAACATATCCCAAACTTCTTAGCTGTTTCACATGCTATAATTCTTGTGAAAATTATTTTTGAGATGGCATAATGAATTATAGATAAAGCTCTCAGGGCTTTTGCTTCTTTTTCTTCGTGAGCTCTTATTTAATTGAGTGTTGGATTATTTCTCAAATGTGGTAATTTCTTTTCATTTTTTACCTATCGTCACAAGCTAAGACCTTTTTAATGAGCTTTCATCTTAACAGCCATACTTGATAATTTTTAGCCCATACTAATACCATGTTAGATTTTAAAACCAGAAGCTAATAAAAATATAATAGAATAGGAAAAAAATAATGAAAGAGACAATTTATTGTTTGATGCCGAATTATATTGACGTTGAAAACCTAAATATATAAACAATGAAATAACAAATCTAGCTAATATCAAGATAAAACAAATCAAATTCAAAAATTTAAATCCTAACTAGATAATAATTTTATCTTAATAGATAAAATTTTATCTTTTAACAAATATCTTATCTTTAAACAAAAACTTCAATTTTAATTTTAACTCAATCTTACCAACAGGGAGGTGATACTGTTCAGCTGGAATTACCTTCTCATGTGTAGAAGTGTTTGAGATGTTAGCAATTTCTTTTTATGCAAGTTAATCAGGGGTCTATTTATTCTTCTAACTGTTTTTATTTTTATTTTAAATTTATATATTTTAAAAAGTGTTTGTTTAAAATTTTTTATATTTTCATTTCGATTTCTTCTCATTTTTTATACTTTATAAATTAAAAATCTAAAACTGTTTTCTTTTCTATTTTTATTTTTATTGCAAGTTGATTTATCATCAACTAAATATATATTACTCAATCAATTAATATGATTTAATTATTTATAAGTAAATGAAAAATGAAATATTTAAATGTGACAATTATTTAATAAATATATTTTACATTAAAAATTTCCTCGAATATATAAGTTTTATACCAACTTATTTTTAATAACTAAAATATAAATTAATTAATAAATTTTAGTTTATAAATAATTTATTTTAGTTCTAATAATTATTAGTAAATATTTATACTAAAATATTAAGTATTATTAATAAAAATTTTAACTATGTTAATATTAATAATTAATCAGTTTTCTAATTTAGTTTAAAAATATAAAACAAATTCAAAATATAAATATAAATTATAATAAGAAAATAAAAGCAAAATCAAAGTACCTTGGATTTTAAACTCCTAAATTTAAACTTTACTTATCTTTAGTGTCATATTAATTAATACACTCTTCAAACATACAAAAGTAGTTAAGATATAAGTTTCATTGGCTTTTCTTATCTCGGCTAAAATTTGAATGAAATCATATGCATAATTTAATACACTTAAAAAGCTTTGTACTTTGCTTCTTATTTGGTAATTTATTTGGGAATTGATTTTTTTTTCAATTATAAGGTTGAAGTTAACACCCTTACTATTTATTTCCATTTCAAAAAATTCAATTTTGGTTTGACATATATTAGCTCTTTTTTTTTTGAAGAGCAAGTTCATATTTTTCACGTAAATCTGCAAATGTGTGGAGATATATTATATATTATGTAATATTATTACTAATTATCAAAATATAATCTACTTAACAATATATAAAATTATGATATTTGAAAATATTATTTATTTTTTGTTGAAATATCTGAGGAACATTTTTTAAACCAAAAAACATTACTAATCATTCATAATGATCTTTTGTAGGTAGTTAATTTAGGCCTGTTTTCTTTGATTTTATGTTTTTGTTCTCAAATTCAGAAAAAAATATTTGTTTGTTTGAGTTTTTAGTTTCTGTTTTTGGTTTTGGTTTCTTTCATTTTTCAAAAATTATAAAAACTATAAAAAGTAGTTTTTGTTTCATATTTTTGTTTT
>JANZLD010000236.1:13024693-13036523 GCA_026413575.1 Erythroxylum carthagenense
TAATTATGGAAGGAGTCTAGTGGTACACGGAAGTTGAAAAGACAAAAATCTGCAGTGGGGTATTTTGTTTATGTTGCGTTAGTCATATGTTATGATTTGTGGGCTGCGCAATTTTTTTTTTGGAGTTGAATATTTGAGTCTTTAAAAAACCCTATGACATTATTGTGCACTTTGTTTTGAGCTGTTAATGAATAAAAAGAGGTGGGATAATAAATGTTAGTGGTGGCAGCAGAGTTGATGGGTTATGTGTCTATGAATAAAATAAGAGCTTGCGGCATACATTAAGAAAATCATTGAAGAACTTGTTGGTGGCGTGGGTGTGGCAACTCAGTGGAGATTGCAAAGCCACAGTAAAGTAGCCAGGGTGTATTGCATCAAATGTTGTGACAGTGAAGTTGATTTGTGATTCACAGTAAAGGGGTTTTGTTAGCACATGAAGTGAATCTTGTGATTTTGATGAGTCATGGCAGTGGTGTGAGTCTGATTAGCTATGGTGAAAAGTGTTCGGTTGAATTATTTTGAGAAGACAAATTCATTGGGAAGTCTTCTTTGTCTCAAGTGTTTTTTTTAATTTAATTTTCAGTTGATTAAATACTTGAGCTATTTTTATTTATTATTATTTTGAGTGAAAGTAGTTAGACAAATCCTCTGACGAGGATAGTACGAGGCGGTCGTACTATTAGGTTGATTAAGAAAATCCTCTGTTGAGGTTAACACAAGTTGATCGTGTTATTGGGTGTAAAATTCTTTCACAGGAAGTGAGGTTGAGGGATAGTGTCAAGGGTTGAGTGGTGTCGGCTCAGTAAAGCCTTGGGTAAATCTATTGTACTTTTGTGAAAGTGATTAAACTGGGTGAGGGCCCCGCAGACATAGGCAAGGTGTGCCGAACTGTGTTACCAAATTTTTGGTGTTTTTATTATTTCAGTTTTGCTTGTTTTTATATTTTATTGGTGCCAAGGAAATTTGCGAAATAATTAACCCCCTTCAGTTTTTCAACTTCGTTCGGAAACAAGTGCAACAGAAGCATTTACAAGTATATCACATTTCAACCTTTGTTCAGACTACGAATGCCTTAACCAAACCATTGTCTCGGCACAAGTTTGAATTTGTTTAGAACAAGATGAATGTCACGGGCGAGGACGTAACTCAACAATCAAACTTTAACGATTTATTGCAGCTATTTCTAGCACAATCTCTCTGAAAAACATAGGATCTCCTTCATATTTTCTTGGCATTTAACTAATACTAAACAGTGCTGGTATATTTCTCTCTCAGCAACGTTACATTCATGATTTACTTATCAAATTTAACATGGCAAATTGCAATCCATGTACCACCCCAATTTGTCCATCAGCTACACATAAACTTGATGATGGTTCAATAACGACAGATGGGTCTCTTTATGACAGCATCTTAAGAGCTCTCCAATATGTACTCATAACAAGACCAGATCTTAACTTCGCCGTCAATAAATTGTCCCAGTATATGCATAAACTGATAGTTCTTCATTTTCAGGAGTTGAAGCGTACACTTCGTTATCTCAAAAATACACATGACTATGGTCTCCAACTGCGTTGACTGCAACATTTCAGGTTGCAAGCAATTAATGATGCTGATTGGGGAGGGTATGCTGACACCAGAATGTCTACGTCAGCCTATGTCATTTATTTTGGTAACAATCATATTTCATGGAGTTCAAAACTCCAACAGACTGTAGCTCGCTCCTCCACAGAAGCAGAATATCGTGCAGTTGCCAATACTATTGCAGAAGTCATGTGGCTTCGAAATCTACTGCGGAACTGTCTGTTCACTCATAAGATATGCCAACAATTTATTGCGATAACTTAGGAGCTACGTATGTGTGCTCTAATCGTGTTTTCCATTCCCGGATGAAACACCTTACCTTAGACTATCACTTCGTTCCGAAATAGGTGCAACAAAAGCAGTTACAAGTTTATCACATTTCGACCCTTGGTCAGATTGCGAATTCCTTAACTAAACCATTGTCTCGATACAAGTTTGGATTTTTTTGGAACAAGATGAATGTCACGTCACGTCTCGTGACATACATCTTGTGGGGGCGTAATAAGAGATAATTATTGTATATCTTCATAGGACATATTCATGTATATCTAAATAGATATTTTGTCTTCTGTATCTAGTTGTGACAACAAACTCTTGTAAACTCTGTTATATATTTCGTACGTATCGTAATACAAGACAGGCTTTTCATTAGTCAATTCAGTATCTTTTAGCATTCTCAACCTCTTTATTACTAATTACCAAACAAGGTCTTTATGATTTGAGTTAAGCTTAAAATTTAGATCTAAATGAACTTTAAAGTCCTTTCTTATTAAATTATAAGGAAATAATATAATTTTTAATTGATCAATTTTAATTATTGAATAAAATAAAAGTACTTTAATTTGAGCCAATTTAAATTAATTTTAATAATTTATATCTATTTAAATCAATCATTTTAAAATTGAAAATAATCTAATTTTAAATTAGACCTATCCCGATCAAATCGCCAGCCTTCCGTCTCCGCATCATTTTGTCTCCGCACAAGGCAAGTGATCAACGGTTGGATGGAACTAGTCTTTTATTAAATCTGGGTTAAGTCGAAAACTTGACGCTTTTGGAAGAAATTAGCCATTCGGGCATGGACACATATTTCATTGTTAATAATTCATGCGCCCCACTAAATTTAGGGTTGTGTAAAATATGATAATCGCCAGCTTACTTGACAAAGAATGTCAACTTCCAACCTTACCCTGTGCCCCTCTTTTACATCTTTCCATCATTTAATCAACCTTTTTAACTTATCGATTACGTGATCATGAACTCAGCATTACTTCACATTCTAAAGTGGCTTCAATATAGCCATATAGATATAGCTTCTTCTCGTTATGATCAATGTCACAGCTATACCTAACCATTAATGAGAGGATAGGATCATAGTGCAGTCCGCTTTTTTCTTGGACCTATTGTTTTGGCTTACATGTGAAAGTGACAGCAACCGGATGCCGGAAGCATTATGAGCTCTGGTGTTTGTAACGAAAGAAACGTGTCCTTGTATTTTCCGCTTTCACCTATTCCTAACCTAATTTTTTCAATACTCACATGCCCCATTTATGATGAAAACGTTAAGCTTCCAGGAATTTATTCAGATTTTATCAGCTGCTTTTGGCATCAATAATAAAAGTATCATCAAAATCCAAATCAATGATTTTTGGATTATTTGAAATGATTCTTTCTAAAGCTCAAGTTGTCATCACCTTCCAACAAGAAGGGAACCGCGCCGATCTTTAGAGTTCAAAAGTTTAGGCAACAAAGGTTTACAGTGACTTGATACGGAAGGTATAAATATGCTGACACGTTTCATTATCATCAAATCATCATCCTCACTGGACTTCTTAAGAATGGAGGGCAATATCCCACCAGGCCACAATCAAATGTGTATATAATATAGTCAGGTGATATTTCCCAACTGAGATGGACAAAGACGATGAAAGCTAATGCAACTGCATTGCATAAGAAAGCCATCATGCGGTGAAAGCTAATGCATCGGCATTGTATAAGAAAGAAAGCAATCGTCCTCAACTAGATACTAACTATAGGCACAGCCTTGAATTCTGAAGATATGGAACTGCTGACACTAATTGACCTGAATGGACTGTAACTTCTAGTAACCGAATATCATGGGGTAACGGATGAAACGAAGAGAAAGTTGAAACGAAAACACCCATATATTGAGATAAAGTCAATGAAACAAAAGATTAAAAGATTCTCTTATCGACCCAAAATGCTCCCTAGCCATGATCAGATTCTGAGTTGTTCCAAGCGTTTAACTGTGCTGGTTTGTTGCTTCTTTTCTAGCGTTGAGGCCCTAGTTTCCTCCACCTGAACAGGTAACTTGCTTGGGGTGGGAAAAGCAGCAGCTGTTCGAGGGGCTTCTTTTGTCATATTCAAAGCATCTTCTTTTAGAACAGCCAGAGGATGTGTTTGATCAATGGGAGGATCCTCTCTTTGAACAGCTGGAGTATCTTTCTGAACAGTTGGAGAATCTTCTTTCCTGACTGGTGAAGGAGCTGCATATACGGGCACAGCTTGCCTAATAGTGACTGGTGGAGCAATTCTAACGGGAGGTGCCCGGATAACTTTAGAAGAAAGAGAAGAGGGCGGTGGAAGTGGAGGTGTAGAGAAAACAGGAACCGATGTCCTTATGGTCACTGGTGGAGCAATGCCACGGCAAGGTGTCCCATATTGTCTGATAGGGACATAAGGTGCTGCCCCTGCCACAGGAAATTTTTGAGGACGGGAACTTCGAATTTCTTGTCCAGGAACTTGTAGCGGTGTCACAATCCTGTCAATTGCGGCCGCAGTTAATGTTGATCTAGATGGTAAAGCTCTCTCATTTACTGTGGTTGATGTTGGTTTGTTCCGAAGAGTTGCTTTGGGGCATATTAAGGGGAGAATTTTTGAAGTAGTAGCAGGTGAAGGTTGTGGACTTGTTGGTCTGGGGCTTTGAACTGGGAACTTCTTTGCAAATGGTATAGGGGCACCTGGAGAATTTACCAATGTCATTTTCTCCTTCAAACGATAATTCAAAAGGGCACGGGCTATTGTAATCTGCTCCAACTCATCATTATTCTCTGGTTCACAACAAGAGCTTGCGTCTTCCTTTGCCACTGGCCACAAAGAAAGCAAACAAGGGCAATAGTTTAGCCCCAAAAGCATGGGTCTAATTTAGATATATAGATAAGCTCAAAGTTCCTCGAGTATATACAAATATATAAAAGGACCTTCAATGTCAACATAGTTTATCATACTTAAGATCTATTAGTCTTTATGGCATAAAAAATTCAAAGGAAGTCTGAATCAAAAGGATAAAGCGATAGTTGCTGACTATCAAATTGGTAAATCCCAAAGAAAAGAGTAGCTTAGTGTTAGAAATCTGCTTGATGCTCCACATCAAATTTGGGAATTCTCGCAAATGAACTCCGTCTATCATTTATCATGTAGGCTAGTTTCTTTGTGCAGAGTTAATCTTATGACAGTTAAAGTATCAAATCTTTTTTGTTCTCTCCAGAATGAGATCAGTAAAGATTTATGTAAACATCACTCCAAATCGTTGACCCAAAACTCCCTGTCATTAGTAAGACTTACGTTGTTTTAGAGATGACCAAGCTGCCATTGCTGCATTCTTCTCAGCCTGTTTCTTATTCTTGGCAGGTTCACCGGTGAAAGTAATTCCAGCCAATTCCACAATCCCAGTAAAGACAGGTTGGTGTCCCAGGCCTGACCTGAAAGTTGTATATTGCGGTAATGGAGCAGCAACTCTTTGTGCAATTTCCTGCAGAAGATTCTTATATACACCTGTCTCATCCTGAAATATTAACACCAGTCAATAATAGGATCCAAAAATATGTCAACAGACAATCATGCAAATAGATATCAGGAAGAACGCTCTTCATTTCCAGTATCCTCAGCACTGGAACTTAGCAAATAGGAAACTGTAGTAGATGGCAGGAGGGGGGAAGCCAAACATCAATGTTAAACACGTATAGAAGTTAAAGAATATTTATATGTAGAAAGATAAAGCATGCTTGTAAACTTTAATGGGAAACAACAAATTACAAAGAAGAAAGCAAAATTAGTAATTAAAGGTTAGACTTAAAAGGAAATTTACAGGCGGAAAGATAATGTATGTTTGTAAACTTCAAAGGGAAACCACAAATTGCAAAGAAGAATTCCACATGCGTAATTACAGGATAGACAATCGTGAAGATGCATAAATGGAAATAGACTAATCTCCCTTTCTTCCAGCTCGCAGAGCAAACAATTAGAGTCAACAAAAGAAAGAAGCTCCATTATTAGGCCACAAGTCAGAAATCAGGCAATATCTAACGACAGCAATTGCTTATGGACCTCACACACTGATGGGGCACCCAGATAAACCGCGTAAAGCTTGGCAATCATAAAGAATAATAAAAACAATAGATATAGATGTGGTCTAAGTCACTTGAGCATCACAGAAGCTTCCCAATTCCCGTTTTCAACTATCATTTTTAATGAATTGAACATAAGAAGAATCGTCTACTCTCGTTTTCAGTGAGGGCATTATCGTCATCTGACTATCACGGGTCACCGGCGGGTGACCCAAAACAGGCTGTTGATAAGAGATCTTTAGCCTAAGCATCTAAGGCATAACACACGTAAGGCCAAGCGGAAAGCAACACAAGCAAAGCCATACAAGTCTAACAACAGGCCGGCCACGGCAAATAAAGGGCATTTTGGCCAAATTCAAAACTAAACCACCAGCTCTCTCCCTTCGCCGTTAAACTTACCGGCAAAATTAGGGGGCGATCACCCAACAGATCCCTAACGCGACCCAACAGTAACTACCAACAAAAAGAGCCAAAAGAAGCAAACTTTTAAGTGCATAAGACCCGGCGCAAGCTAGCAAAAGATGGAACTTTTGACAGCATGACTCTTGCTTCCATTAAAGTATAGTAAGTGAAAGATTGAGTTTTCAAGAACCAGAAAAAGAAAAGAGAGAGAGATTGTGCTTGACCAGAATGCGGGCGGCGAGGGAATGAGAAGGGGCGCGGTTGGAGAGAGAGTTGAGAGCCACTTCGGCGGCGGAGTGCTCGGCTTGTCGGAGAGTGGAGCAGTAGTTGGGGCTCTCGAAGATCTCGCCGTTAAAGTTAACGGTAGCTTTGAATCTTGGCGCGTGGTCCGGACCTTCCCTTATGCACGTGTAGGAGGGAAGGTTGAAGCAGCTCCTCTGCGCCAGCTCTTGCAGCTGGTTCTTGTACATTTCTACTAGATATTCACACACTCTATCTCTCCGTATCTATCTACTTCCTCCTTCTAATTACTTTTCTCTTTTGACTCCTGGACTGGAATGGCTGGTCGGATTGGGTGAGCAAATCGGTTTCTCTGCTACTGTGATGAGTCAAGACCAGAGGTGTTTTAGGGTATTGCGGAGAGAGAAACAGAATGAGACCGGACCGAAGGTTATGGAGAGAGGAGGGGAAAGGAAGAGAAAAGGAGAAAGTGAGAGAGAGAAATGGAGAGGGTGGGGGTAATTTGGTAATTAGGTGGGGAGAATTGTTCCTTTTCACTTTGTGGGGTGAGTTTTAAATTCTCTTTTTTTATGCTTTTTTGTCTTGCGAGTTGCGAGTCAACTTAACGTTAGGCTGCATGGACAGTGATAGTGATTGTGATCTGTGATCTGTGATCCCTCCCTCCCTCTAAATTTCCACACTTTATTTATTTCCAATTCAATCCTTAATTTTATTTAAATATGTAAGTTGCCGTTAACCACAATTTTTTGTCAAGTCATTATTAAATGGCTAGATTAATTATACGAATTGATGAAAACATGGACAAGTTAATTAGAAGGAGCATTTAATTAATGAAGAGCTATTTGGGTTCCTAAATACTATATGATGATATAAATTCTAGTGAAACTTTTATATTATTGGACTTCTTTAAATTTTAAGTTAACATTATTTGTATTGGATGTTATTTTTATTGTAGAAGGCAATAAATACGTGACAAGAGATATCTTAAATAAAGAAATATGAGTTAGATGTGATTAAGTGCGTGACTACCCGTTAGGACTTGATGATTAAAATAAGCGCTTAACGTGGAATTCACGCGTGATTTTGTGGATGCCCATAAAATCTAACGGGTAAAATGAAAAGTCTTGCTTGTGATTAATACATTTGGAAATTGTATTTTATTTTACGAAATATTATTTAATAATTGTATAATTCCTGTCATATTAGATTAATTTTATATCCATTCATAACTTTAAATTATTTTGTATTAAAACTTAGAAATTCTAATTTTACTGTGTTTTGAATATAAATGAAAATTTCGTATAGGGATAAATAATATCTTTTCAAAACATACCGACAAGTGAAATTATATGAAAATTTCAATGTAATTTAACCGAATAATCGGGTGATGTGAATTAATGCCCGAGTGATGAGTAATGACGTTAGGAGTAGTAATGGGTCACGTGCCACGGCGATGAAGATCACGTGAGCATGCAAAACGAGAGGAATTATTTGGGGGTGGGGGTTAGTGGTGGTGGTGGTATGAAAATGGTGGCCTCCACGCGGCGCCCTTAGTGCTCGCTCACTTTAATCAAAAATGATGGTTTGATTATAATGTTGGGGGTCAAGAGGACCATTGGAATCCCCAATATCAATGTACAAAAGTACGATAACACCCTCAAGAAGGCTCCCCCTGGCCACTGACTGAGGGGCTCGGTTGAGAAAGGGCATTGTGGTCATCTGGCACTGCCATTAACGCAATTGGACAAGATAAGTGGGGAACAAAGCTTTTTTTAACTCCGAAATTGATGAACTTTGACTGCTAAATCACGAATGTGCCATCCAACGAGTTATTGCCTTTGACAATTTGTAACCACAAGTCCACACCTGACGTGGCGTTTATAAGTTAAATATCCTTTCGACAATTCTGGGATTGTAGGTCTCTATAATTAAGTATTTTATCTTTCTATTTTTCTATATAATTAAGCATTAAAGTCTCACGTTGCTTAAACCAATCCCTTGCGAGCATTGTAATTCAGTCATCACGAGTTAGGACTGGAACATATATTATTTGCGACAACGGTATCGTGTAATCTTAAACCATTTGAGATTCTTCCATTAAATACCAAACTTTTATTTTATGTCAATTTAGTACTTAACCATTTAAAAAGAGCTTTGAAAAGTATTTACTATCCCTATATTTTTTTAATTTAATTGAATTTTGGAAATTGTTTACTTAAATTATTTTTCATATATAAAACTAAATTAAAAAGTGGTAAAAAATTAATCAAAAAATTAGAAAATTTGTACGACTCATCGGATGGTCATTTCAGTTTTGTTCTCACTTGAAATTATCCCAAACTCGTTATCCCGAGAATAGATATTTTGTTCTGTATATTAATGTTTACTCTATTTCATTAAATATATATAATGTGAATAATTCCCAATTTATAAGTTGTGTGTTTTGGCCATGTGAAGCGCGGGGGTATTATTTTAGTAGGTTGGGTAGTTGACACAGTACTCTTGGTTGTTTTTATTTTTCTCAAATTACTTAGGTGGGGTTTAACATTTTTGGTATAATTGTGTTCATTATTAAGGTAGCTTATGGGTATAAATGTTACGAGAGAAGGATGGATCTAGATTCTTAATACAAGCCTGTCAATGTCCCTGGTTTTTTTTTTTTTTTGGGGAACATAATAAATTTTGATTGTGATTCGTAACCAATGAAGTGTTGTTTAGATAGGCAGGTAGTCACCCATAAATTCTCGCCCCTTTATTTTTTTTCTGAAATTAAAATTGAATTAATCAAGTAAAAGATATAATCAACATCTATTTGCAAGAAAAAGCTTTGCGAAGAAGTATGATTTACCTGCCAATGTATGAAGTAAGACTTTATCAAAGGGACAATTAACTTTTACATGAGGAACCTTTATTCCCTAACTTTTATTTGTTTATTGATAATAGATAAAATAGAAAATTATAAAATTAAAACAAATCATAAACGATCCTGAACTTTTATTATTAAAGGGACATAGATATAAGCTGAAATAAAAAATTAAGAATAAGAAATAAAAGATATTATTAAGTCATTATCAAAATATTATTAAAATATTGATTTGAATATTATTGTCAAAATCACATGTTACAATTTTATGTTAAAATTTTAATAATATTTTATTTTGTTTTATTGATACTTTTATTCTTATCATAAATCGTATTTATAATTATTTAAAAAATAAAAAAATTTATAAATTAATAAATCATTGAAAGTTTTTAATTGATTATTTAAATATTTTAATTAATTTCGTACAAAATAAATTATATTATAACTAACTATAAGTAAATTTTTTCTCATTTTCATTTTTAATATTTAATACCAAACATTAATATATATTAACTTTATTTAATACTACACTAAACACGCATAATTATTAGTTTCATTCATATTATGATTTTTACTTTTTATTTCTATTCTTTTTTCAATTCCAATTTCTTAATTATTAGTTACCAAAGTCATAATTTATAAAAAGGATTATTGACTACTTGTATTCATATATGTATTTAAGTAAATACATTAAAGGAGAAAATTATTTTTATTATTGTTTGCACTTTGATGCAACTACTCAATGACGTTAATATTTAAATGCTCAAACATAATGATGCAACCATGTAATTTTAATTATACAACTATTGCTTAATAATGCAATTGTTTAGCTATTGTGATTAATCATCCCACCATAATATTGCAATTAACCAATCATGATAATGCAACTTCCCTACTATAATGATGCAAATTTTTGTGGTGCAAATGTTCAATCATAAGTGGGAAGTGTTTTAGACATTTAAGAAAGAGAATCATAATATAGATCGAATTAGCGGATGACTCTTTTTAATAAATTAACTTACTGTTACGGACTTCAAAATTAAATGCAGCATTTAATTGGGGGTTGGGGAAAGAACACGGCAAAAGAAAGACCATTAAATTAAATAGAGTTATGATCATTTGTCTATCCACCCAACTTTTTACGAATCTCATTTATTAAAGTGACAAAATTAGTTGATGTATTCCCGTAAAAATTAGTATGAAACAAAGAAGAAAGCATACATCCCATCTTCTGGACCCATATTAATCATTGCTTATTGGTAGAGGCCTATGCCAAAAAGATAAAGGAGCAAGCTCAAGCTAGCCTATATTCCAACATTCGTCTTTTGGTTCAACTTTTAGATGATAAAAAAGTAAATTTTTATTATAATTTTTTTAAAAAGTAAATGCTTAATTGTAAAATACAAAAGTAATATTTTAATAAATGTAGTTTTTTTTTACAGTTAAAATACAACTTTTTAAGAAGTTGAAATTTGAAACTTCTAAAGAAACACTCTTTTGGTAGATTTTTTAAATCAATTAGTAAACCTATTTTTTTTAGTTTTTTTTGTCTTTATGTTTTACACATAATTCCCACAATACCCATAAACACATATTCACATTTATTTTAAGATTTATATAATATTATTTGACTTTTTATATGTTTTAATATTTATTTTTGATATTAGTTTTACTTCTCTTATAATTCATATATAAAATTATATATATTTTAAATTATATTTATATGCATAAATAATTTTTATTACAAAATAAAATATAGTTAAAATTAAAAGTATTTTTTATTTTTATGTTGCAAATAATTTATTATATGAAACTTTTTCAAAAAGGTTCTTTTTTAAATAATAGCCAAACAATTAACTGACTTCTTAAAAAAGCTTTTCACATAAACTCAATTAATATAAACTCGTCTAAACGTACAACAAATACTAATTAACAAAGTATTTCCTTTTAACTTTGTAACCACTGCCCAAGCCATTGCCGTGGGGGCAGTTAAGACGGGGGTAGCAATTTACAACAATCCATGCAATGGGTAAGCCCAGAATAATTGTGTCCAAGTGTTGGGAGATCAAAAAAACTTGAATTAATTTAGCATCTAAATTTCATTATGCTTAAAAATAAAAAACTATAAATTATTTCAACACGTGTTAAAAATTTAAGAATGAATTGGCAATTTTTTTTCTTATGTTTGATTATTATGTGATTGATTTTGTAAATAAATAATTAAAATATTTTGTATTATTATTAATTAATAAAAATTGTATTTAATAAATAAACAATTAAAATTATTTTTAATAATTCAATAAATTTTATTTTTTTAATAATCGTGTATGATTGTGTATAAGAATAAAATTAAAAAACTATAAGGAACTTATTT
>JANZLD010000236.1:13121571-13138197 GCA_026413575.1 Erythroxylum carthagenense
CCTAATGTGAGTGGGCAGTAGTGCATACCCAGAGGGCTCTCCTACTTGCCTAAAATGTGACTTTCTGAGCGGAGCTATAAGCTCATCCACTGTGAAAGGGAATAGTGCATACCCAGAGGGCTCTCCTATTCCTAATGTGTGTGGGCAGTAGTGCATACCCCGAGGGCTCTCCTACCCCCAAAAAGTGATTATTGTTTAATGTGCCCGAAATGGGACAGTGCAGATGCCCGGTCACAACAACGAAATGAAATGGGAAAGTGTCACATGTGCATTCTGTATATGAGTGATAGAAAGTGAATTGTGTGAAAGGCGCAACGCCTTATAGTTGTGAAATAGAATGCATGTGATAAATTCTGAATGTGTTAAAAAGTGGAATAATGTGAAATTTATATGCGTAATGATTAGTGTGGACTGTGTGAGAGGCAAAACGCCTTACGTTGTGATATATATATATATTAATGCATGTGATACTGTGAAGTATTCTGTGAATTGCTTGTAAAAGCATGAGTTGAGTGAACCATCGATGATGGTTTCTCACTGAGTTCGCAAACTCACTCAACATTGCAATTGTTTTTCAGGAATTGAAGAGTACCCCGTTAGTGAAACGGGAGTATTTTTGCAAGATGGAAGTGAAGGATAGAAGTCGGGATCAGTTCGCGTCTGCATTGCATGTCTTATTTATGTAATAAAGTGTTTAATTGTAATTGAGAATTTGACCTTAGTGGCTATTGAAAAGAGTGTTTAAATGAAATAATACATGATTGAATGAGGACCCAATTT
This sequence comes from Erythroxylum carthagenense, assembly GCA_026413575.1. Taxonomy (NCBI): domain Eukaryota; kingdom Viridiplantae; phylum Streptophyta; class Magnoliopsida; order Malpighiales; family Erythroxylaceae; genus Erythroxylum; species Erythroxylum carthagenense. The sequence goes on from JANZLD010000236.1 coordinate 13,122,352, forward strand.
GGGCATGATATTCTGCATATGACTAAAAAAAAAAAGAATGATGTACTTTTCTGATTGAGTGGTTAGCACGCCACCCTCGCGGGGCACGGGCTCGGATATCACCGTCGATGTCGGGTTCGGGTCCTACAGGAGTGGGGCGCTACACTTATAAATGGTCTATTTTTCGATACTCAAAGGACTCTAGCATTCATTCAATGGTCATTTTTGTATATCATTTTAAGGAAGTTGGCAAAAGAGCGAATAGCATGATCACGTATTAGACACATATTAATATTATTTTTGTGGTTTTTCTTCAATTTTGAGTAGTCCTTTATTTATTGTCATTTTAAAGCTTAACGAGACTAATTACAAATAACGGATTGAATATTTCATATTGAACTTATCATAAAATTAGACATAGCCTTGAGAGATGACACTCCTATTAAACTTATTATTGAGACTTTTGCTAATGATAAGAAGCTTTAAGACAATTTGATTACTAGATTAGATGTTCTTTGATGATTACAAGATATCATATAGAATACTATATACAAGATAACATTCTAAAAATTGATAATCTAATTGAAAATCCAAAAGGATGTAGTTTTGTAAAAATTCTAGCTTAGCCACAGTTGTTTCTAGCACAGATGAAAATAGAAAAATTAAATGCAAAATAAACAAATCAATACTCAAGATTTACTAACATAGTTTGGTACTCCTTACTTATATTTATGAGGCTCTCATCTAACTTAATCACTTTCGCCAAAGATTTACTAGCATAGTTGGCAAAAGAGCGAATAGCATGATCAAGTATTAGGGATAATGACTCATCCAACCTTTGACACTATCACTCGTCCTCACACTCCATGAAAGAATTTTACTCCCAATAACACGATCAACTCGTATTAACTTCAATAAATAATTTTCTCAATAATTTTAATAATAATGAAGCGAAATAAACAACTCAAGTAATTAAACAATAATAAATATAAACAAATATACTTGAGAAAAGAAAGACATCTTCCCTAATAATTCCAAGTTCTTCAATGAAAGATTGAGAAGTTTTCCACCAATAAATCTGTCATAGTCTTTCAATATTATTACCGTAACATCATACCCATAGTAGCAGAAAAATCAACAACGAACATACATGTTTAGCTACAAATTTCATGACGCCTACTGGAATTTTTCACCTACAACCAACACTATTGACAACTACCAGAAGTGTACCCAATCAATAGTTAATCAACCCAATAAAAATAACACTATCAACTAAGAATAGCAGCTGCAAATATCACAAAGACTTCTGAAATTTTCTCATACCACAACTCACAATCAGCAGCAACAGAAGTAGCACTCCATGAATAATAAGACATTCACCAAGAGTTCACACATACATCAAAAAATCTAGCTGCCAAAATCAACACATCCAACTTGCTTTATAGCCCACAGTTGTTGTTCAAGAGATAGAGAATATGCAGCAAAAATCACACATAAAGGACAACTCTACAACACTCAATGGTTATTCAAAAATAAAGAGATATACTGCTGCAGAAAAAAAAATCATGCACGATAAAACCAACAACAAGATTGTAAAGCCTTAGTCCAAAAATTGCAGCATAAACTTGGAATATTATCCCACAAAAATAGTTGTAGAATCTTATCAAAATCCCAGCCTCCTGGTCATACAAAGTTTATTATTTTTCCTCTTCAAAAATAACAACACATCAGCTCACTATGCACGAAAAACCTAACCAAATTTCAGCTGCAAAAATCAAAATCAAAACAAAATCTCCAAAATTTGTTTCCTTAGATAGTCATTATCCCTAAAATAGGTTATACATTAAATCCTATATTGATTAGGATTTTAAACCTTATCAAACTTATCTTAAAAGAGTCCACATAAATTCACTAGGTCCAATTATCAAATAATGTCCAAATACACAAATATCCAAATATCCAAAGGTAACAAAACACAATCAACAAGGCATCCAATCATAACATGACAACCAAACATATTTCCCAAATTATAGTTTTCTCCCCCTTAGGACAAAAAGATGCTAAAAAGCAAGACTAATAGTCACATAGAAACCTTGAAATCTCCCCCAAATTGAACAGTCATATCATATGAAAATAAACAATGATAAAACGAATGATGTCTTCAATGCGATCACTCTCGGCAAATAAAGAAGCATAATAATCAGCAGTCGGAGCAGTGGAAGAATCATAAGCATGCTAAGATGACAATTTACTACCAGTCAAAACACTAGCCAACATATCATTATTTACATTAAAGCCATCCATATATGACCGATTAAATTCAGAAATCCCAAAAATACATTCAACAAATGCTAATCAAACTTAATCAATTGATATGAACACAAATTGCCTAATTTTATAGAACCCACGATATAGAGAAATCAAGATAAAACTTGAAAAACTCGAATCATGGAAAACTCAAATCTTCCTATAGGTTTCCAATCAAGCATAAACTTTTTCTTGACATAACTCCATAAATCAAAATCCATAAGTAGAATTCTCAAATCATCAAGCAAATCATCATTCTCACATCAAATATACTATTCAACAAGTAAGGAAAAGGCCAAACACACACTAATCAATTGAATTTTAAAAAACTCATAAATAAAAAATTAGAAAACCTAGATGATAACTCCTTCACACCCCTATTTTGTTTTTTAAATAAAAAATCAATATACTTCAAAAATGTAAAGTACACAAGTCATGTGCCCCTCAAAGAAATTCAAACCTGCCCTTATTTTTGGTTATATTATCTTTATCATCGGTTTGTTCTTCTGAAGTAACTAAAGATCCTTTGCCTGACCAGATTCTTTAACATCAACAACTAACTGTGAATATATACACTTTCTTGTTTTTCCTTCACTACATCTTTGTACTTGTAATTGACCCTTTCTAACCCAAGAATATTTTGGTAACGTGGGCTGCTGTCGGAAGTTCATTGAAGAGTGTTTAGATTTTTGGTTTTGAATCCTTTGAAATATCATTTGTAACAACTTGTAACATTTTGGCCTTATGTGCCCAATAACCCCACAAAAGTGAAATGTAGGTATAAACTTTTCATTCTTCATTGAGATTTCTCTTTGGACAGATTTGATTACACAATTTTTCTCATCATTAAACTTAAAACATTCACTTTTATAGACAATGCCTTAAAGGTCTCCTTTAATCTTACCAATTTTCATCAACTTTTCTAACTTTTCGGTGTCTCCATTTAACATTTTTATTCTTTTTTTCATACTCACCAGCTTCAATTTTGTTTCATCAAGCTCATTTATTATAGATAACAACTTCTTCTCAAAATCTCGAATGATGTTCTTCATAAAGGAGTTTTCCTTCTTTAGCTTTTCATTCTTTTTACACGTTTGCACCCATTTTGCATACATTAATTCATAGGCCTCATAAATATCCTCTTTTTTATCATCTAAATGGTTGTCATCACTATCATTATCTGAAATTAAACTTTGAGTTGATCTATATTTGTTTTTCCTAGAATTTTGAGTTATTTTATCCATGGATTCATCATCTGTTTCTTCCTTCTTAGTTGTTGTTAAGTAGGCAACTGGACTTTTACTATATAAAGCAACTAATGTAGTATTACTCACAAATTCTTCACTACCATACTCACTTTCGGATTCATTCTCACTCCAAGTGCCTATATAGGACTTCCCTTTTGTCTTCTTCAAAGTGTTAGCACATTCCACTTGCATATATTCGAAGCCTTGACATTCATGACATTGAATTTTCTTCACTTTTCTTTCACCCTTTTAAGTTTTTGTTAGTTGCTTGAAGTTGTTGTACGAAGAGCTCCCAACGTTCTGTCTAAACTCGAGTTTGTCCTTCTTCACTTTCTTTAACCACTTGTTGAAATTTCTTGTCAATAACTCTATATTCTCATTTTTCATCAAATTCATCTTCTAAGTCATTCATGGTTTTACCATCTCAACTTGCAATGCCAATCCTTTGTTCTTCTCTCGCTTATCCCCTCAACACATTTATCTCAAAGTTGGTAAGGATCTCAATTACCTTATCCAAAGACAATTCATTGATATCATAGGCTTCTTCAATGGCTGCAATTTTCGGTATGAACCTCAAAGGTAATGATCTTGATGTCTTTTTAACAAGTTTTAGATTAGAATACTTCTTTCTGAGTTGATGTGCTTAGTTTGCTATGTCATGTAATCTCTCATGAAATCTCCAATGGTTTCATTATCATCCATCTTCAGCTCTTCAAATCTTATAGCTAACATCTGAAATTTTGAGGCTATCATAGATTTCAATCCTTTATGCATAGTTTGCAAAGTGTCCCGTACTTCTTTTATAGATTCACAAGTTGATACCATTGAAAAACACCCTTCATCAGCTAAAGATAGCATGTAGGGCTTGAGAATTTCCAAGTGTTCTCTCTTTTTCAACCCTTGTCCACTCATATGCATCTTTAAGCACTGCATCTCCTGTTTCATTAGTCGTCAATGGATATGGCCAACCATTTAAAATTGAGGTCCATGCTTTTATTCCTTGTGCCTAAATGAATACTATCATTCGTAATTTCCACATAGGATAATTTGAACCATCTAACAACGATGGCCTGATGATTGATGTCCCTTCTTTTACAGCCATATTTGTGAAGCACGGATCTGCACCAACTTGACATATGAAGTTCTAATTTGGTGACCCTCTTTAATACCAATTGAAAATCCAAAAGGATGTTGTTTCACAAAAATTCTAGCTCAACAGCAGTTGTTTCTAGCACAAATGAAAACAGAAAAGTAAACACAAAATAAATAAATCAACACCTGAGATTTGGTAATACAATTAGACATACCTTACCTACGTTTGTGGGCCCTCACCCAACTTAATCACTTTCACCAAAAAAACAACAATAATTTTACTCAAAGTATTTCAGAGTCGACTCATCCTACCTTTAACACTATTCTTCATCCTCACACCCCATGCAAGAATTTCACTCCTAATAAATCGAACGACTCGTGACCTCAAATGAAGATTTTCTTAATAATGTTTAATAATAATGAAGTGAAATAAGCAACTCAAGTGATTAAACAATAACCAACATAAACAAATACATTTGAGAAAAGAAAGAAAACTTCCCTAATAATTCCAGCTTCTTCAATGAAAGATCGGAAACTTGTCCACCAATAAATCTAATGTAGTCTTTCAATATTATCAATGTAACATCACACTTATAGTAGTAGAAAATCAACAACAAGCATACACATCTTCACCAAAACGCTCAAATAACAGAGCTACAAAATTCATGATGCTTGTTGGAATTTTTCACCCCCAACCAACAGTATCAACATCCACCAGAAGTGTACCCAATCAACACTCAATCAGCCTAATAAATATCACACTATTGACCAAGAATAGTAGCTGCAAATATCACAAAGACTTCTGGAAATTTCTCACACCATAACTCACAATCAACAGTAACAAAAGTAGCATTCCATAAACAATAAGACATCCAACAATAGTTCATATATACATTAGAAAGTCTGGTTGCTAAAATCAACCATCCAACTTGTTACACAGTATACTATTGTTGTTCAAGAGATAGAGAAAACGCAGCAAAAATCACACATAAAGAACAACTTTGCAGCACTCAATGGTTATTAAAAAACAGAGGAATATACGGTTGTAGAGAAAAAAATGCATGATAAAACCAATAACAAGATCGTGAAGCCCTAGTTCAAAAGTTGCAGTGTAAACTTGGAATATTATCTCACAAAATTAGCCACTGAATCTTATCAAAGTCCCAGCCTCTAGGTCATACAAAGCTTATCGTTTTTCCTCTCTAAAAATAGCAACACCTCAGCTCACTATGCACGAAAATCCCAGCCAAATTTCAGTTGAAAAATCAAAACCAAATCTCCAAAAGTTTGCTTCCTTAGATAGTCATTATCTCCAAAATATGTTATCCATTAAATCTCATATTGATTAAGATTTTAAACCTTGTTAAACTTATCTTAAAAGAGCCCATATAAATCCACTAGGTCCAATTATTAAATAATGTCCAAAATTAAAGGGTTAATTACATTAAAAAATCTAAACTTTTGTCAATTTTTCAACTATAGCTCAGCCTTTTAAAAGTAGTAATAAAATGCCCAAACTTTCAATTTTTTCAACTCTAGCCCGAACTTCAAAAAGTAGCAATAAAATATTCAAACTTTTAATTTTTTCAATTATAGCCCGACGTTAGTATTTTCGTTAAGTTTTAAAATGACATAAATTAGATTATATAGCCCTGACGACCTTACTGATTTAATACGCTATAATGCGAGAGTAGTTTAAGGCGTTAGAAGAACAAACAAAAAACAAATGGCTGAGGGCATCGAGAGAACAACAAATAACGTCAGCTATAATTGAAGAAAATGAAAGTTTGAACATTTTATTGTCACATTTTGAAGTTTGGGCTAGTATTGAAAAAAACTGAAAGCTTGGGTAGTTTATTGTTACTTTTTAAAGTTCGGGCTATAGTTGAAAATTTGACAAAAGTTTGGATTTTTTTGACAATTAACCTAAAATTAATTAATAAGATATCAATATATATCTTAACAATTTCCTCCTTTTTGGCATTATTTACCACATATTGAAACTCTCCCTAAAGAAATTGGACGCATAACATCAAATTCATAGACCACATATGAACTCCCCCTTAATCAAACAATGATATCCTAACATAATCAAATATCCAAGTACATAAATATCCAAATATCCAAAGGTAATAAAAACACAACCAATAAGGCATCCAATCATAACATGACATGTTTACCAAACAATTGTTTTCTCCTCCTTGGGACAAAAAGATGCCAAAAAGCAAGACTAATAGTCACTTAGGTACCTTGAAATATCCCCCTGAATTGAACAGTCATATCATATGAAATAAACAATGCCAAAATGAAGAATGTCTCAAATGCTATCAATCTCGGCGAATGAAGAAACATAAAAATCAGCAGTAGATGTAGCGGAAGAATCATAAGCACGTTAAGATGACAACTACCAATTAAAATACTAGCCAACATATCATTACTTACATCAAAGTCATCCCCATACGAATACTTAAATTTAGAAATCCCCAAAAATGCATTCAACGAATCATAATCAAATTTAATCAATCCATATAAACGCAATTTTTCCAAATTTATACAGCCTATGATATAGACAAATTAAGATAAAATTTGAAAAACTCGAATCCTGGAAAGCTCGAATCTTTCTATAGGTCTCCAACCAAGCATCAACTTTTTCTTAACATAACTCCATAAATCAAAATCTAGAAGCAGAATTCTCAAATCATCAATTGGAGCCTTATTCTCACATCAAATATACTATTCAATAAGTAAAGAAAAGACCAAACACACACCAATCAACTGAATTTTTGAAAACCTATAAATAAAAACTTAGAAAACCTAGACAATAACTCCTTCGCACTCCCTTTTTTTTTAACAAAAAAACCATTATACTTCAAAAATTTAAGCACACAGTCTATGTGCTCCTAAAGAAATTCAACCTGACCTTATTCCTCATTACATTATCTTTGTTTAAAAACTCTGTAGCACTTAATGGTTATTCAAAAACAGAGGAATATATGGATGCAAAAAAAAAAATGCGCAATAAAACCAGCAGCAAGATGTGAAGCCATAGTCTAAAAGTTGCAGCACAAATTTGGAATATACACAAATTTGGAATATTATCCTACAAATCATATGCTGAATCTTATCAAAATCCCAGCCTCTAGGTCATAAAAAGCTTTTTGTTTTTCCTCTCCAAAAACAATAATACATCAGCCCACTATGCACAAAAAACTTTTTCCTCTCCAAAAGCAACAACACATCAGCTCACTATGCACGAAAAACCCAACCAAATTTGAACTGCAAAAGTCAAAACTAAATCTCAAAACATTTGCTTCTTTAGATAGTCATTAACTCCAAAATAAGTTATCCATTAAATCCTATATTGATTAGGATTTTAAACCTTATCAAACTTATCTTAAAAGAGTCCCACATAAATTCACTAGGTCTAATTATCAAATAATGTCCATATTTAAATAATAAAATATAAACTTATATCTTAACACTAAGAAATTTTTTGAAGCCATCAATAAGAAATACAAGCTATTCTCTAAAAATGAAAAGAATAAGCTCTTAAGCATTCTACATCCTACTATTTATGACATTAATAATGGTATTAGAGAGAATATTGACAAGATTATGACTTATTATGACAAAGTTAAGATAAAGAGCTTGATGAGGACTATATTACATCGTTTATTATAAGGTCTCTTCTGTCTCAATTTGAATCCATTAGGTCTTGTTGCAATGCTCAGAAAGACCAAAAAACCATAGAGGAAATGACCACCATTATTTCAAAAGAGAATGATAACACAAAGAAAGGGAGAGCAAGAAGCATGAAAGCGGTTATAAACCAAATTTACTGTGGTTAAAAAAGGAGGCCTCCACCAAAGATTACCAATAACATTAAGCCTTTCAAGAAATAAACATTAGACAATAAGGAGCATCATTAATTTCCAATACTCCTATGGTTGTTTAAGATTGTTATGAAATTTTTATTTTTTAATTTAAAAATATTAATTTTTTAAAATTTTAAAACGAAAGCATATTACATTATTATTATTTTTGGCTAACTGCTATATCAACTTTTCTGGTAACACTTTTCTTGAAAAAGTAAAAGAAACTAAATCAATATTAATTATTTTTTAACAATATATATCAAATAAAATATAAAATTACCAATAATTATCTAATAATAAATAGGACACTAAAGACATAATTGTACTTTGTTCAGTTAGAAACTGTATGTATAGATATTAGGAAAGAGGTATAAAATTCGCCAAAAAATTTACATATATAATTGTTAATTATAGTGTATAATTTTGATGAAGTTATAAAATTTAATAGTTCAGTTATGAAAATTTTTAGAATACTTGAAGATAATATTTGATGTCAAATCAACTTCTTATAAATAGATGTCAATTTTTTAACTTTTATGTTATTTTAATTATTGTATAATAAAAGTTTAATATTGTAGAAATTTGGAATTAAATTTATTTTTTTACAAAACCTATAGGGATAATAACTATAATATTCTTATCATAAGTAACATATTTTTTAATAAATACGACAAATGTGTTGTGATTTAAATTTATCAAAAGCCTCATGAAATTATATTTGAGGGCTATTTTGTAAATGTTTTGATGTAAATGGACTCTTATGAGAGAATGACATGGACGTTACCTCAGACTTTATACAAACTTTAAGTGATGGCAATGGCCGGCACATACGCTCGTCTCGCAAAATTTTTAAAAATTAAAAGTTTAAATCAACGTCTTTTTCTTAATTAAGTTGGGCCTGAATTATCCAGATCTAGACTTATATAAGGAATAACTCTTTTAAGCAAACAAATTTCATTTTGCTTAAAAAGTTTGGTCTCGAATTACTCTAGACCTAATTTGACTCATGAGGCGATATATTGAAAATACTTGAATTTAGGCTAACGGGTTAACTGATTGTCGACCCTAAAATACACCTTTTACTTAAAATTTTCTATTATAGTTTGTTCTTATGTTGCAACAATTTATTGTGGAGCTATGGTTTCTAATCAATTTTTATTATTTTTAGGAGGCAAGTATCATATTTTATTATTTAAAATTATAAAAGTATAACATTATTTTGATTGGTGACGTATATTAGTATTTTAAATTTAAATTTATTGCTTGAGATCCAACATATAAGAATTAATTATTGTAAATTTACATAATTCATCCTCTCTAATTGATTGGATGTAAATGGACTTCTTTCTTTAAATTTGCGGCTTTGTATGTATACAAGGCCAAAGATTTATACCTATATCTACTAAAGATACAGGTTTATGTCTGTTATGATGACGTCATGCACGTTGTTGTCCTTGTCTAAGTGCATTAGACAGCTAATGCAATTATGCTTTGAAAATGAAATCATATGGGTGGCGTGGATCGACAAGGGGCCAGTAGTACTTTAGCATTAGCACAATTTATAATAAATTTAAAATATTAGTAACACAAAATCTTTCACCTTATAAATACGAAGAAAAAAGCTCTGTTTTAGCGACTGTACAAAAATTAATTATTATCATTGTCGCAAAATTGATTTTAACTATAAATTTTGTATTAGGATTATCTTTAATTCAAAATTTTAATTATATTTCGTATTAATTATCATGGGTGTTGAATAGCTAAATTTTCTAAACAACTAAAAGATCATACATAAGATTGTGCATAATATCTTGGATCACGGCAATTTCTGGGGCAGAATACAATTGGCTCCTTCATTGCATACAAGCACTTAAATAATACCCCACCCCACAGCTTCAGATTTAGATGATAATTGTTTTAAAAAGTCAATAATTGCATCAAGACTCAACATGGGATTAGAAGCCATTTCCGAAAACTTAAACCAACATCTGCGACATTTGACCAGTTTAATTTTAATCATCAAATGGATTTTAAAAAAACACCCGTTTCGGATTCGATGTCATTTATATATTTTAACACGATTGAACCAAGGAAAAATTAATACAACATGAGTTACACACGCAATCATGCGAGTAGTTCTTAACTCTAAACGGAAGACCAGAAAGATTAAGCGTGTCACGTAAACCACAATTAGCACTAACTTTGTGGCTAACAATAACGCGTGAGAAAAGGGAAGTCAGGTCTCGACGTATATGTGCTCAACTTTCGTGGCATAAATTGGGTTTCGTCGGGGAAACTACATCAAAAGTTAGTGCATTGCGACTTTGATTGGTTGTTTTAGTTTGTTAATTGACTTTATGGGCCCATAAGTAAAGGAAATTTATTTATGACTTTGATTAAAGGAATTGACATAAAGTGAGAGTTGGTTCATAATATCAACAAAACGGCATTGAATAGGGCATGAGATGCCCCCTAACACATCAAGATTGTCAAGTTTATGGTTATTAAAATCAACCTACTTAGGCACCACTCAAGTTAAAGTTGGGAGTAATATTCTCTCTCCCTCTTTATAAGAAAATAAATTTAACTAAATAATTAAATGGGTAAAAAGGAAGGGAGCAGAGTCAAAAGGCACATATATTTTAGAATATAGGTGCTTTGCTTCAAAAATATTTCTGCATCAGAAACGCATTAAGTTCCACCATAGAATGAAAAGGCTATGGTCACCGTCTACCTGACAAACATAAGTGCTTTTCTTGTCCTTCCCCGAACAGTTGCATTTTTAATGTCCTCCATAATTATTTAAATAAAAATAATCATTGTTTGGAGCCTTTGAAAATTTATTTTTTTTTTCTTTTCACAAAGCAAACCGTGATTGTTCCTTTCAACGCTCAACCGTGCTATAAATTCATCAAAATCCATCAGAGAGCCGAGAGGAGATAAAACCGTAATTATCGCGATAATTTCATTGAGGTGAGATATTGAGGCGTGTCGCCTTTTGAGAGGACACGAGGTGGGTCCCTCCAGCTGGCGAAGAAGGACGCTCTAGATCCGAGGGTGGGCCCCAGTTTCACGTGCCGTTCACTCTCCCACATATCTCTGCCTCCACGTGTTGATCATCCATCACTTAACATCCTGCAGGGACAATCTTTCTACTGGGAGGACACGTGTCTGAATCCTCCACAGTCTATGCAATACCACTTTCGTTCTCTTTTCTAGAACCGGTCCAGACGAACGCCCCATCCTCTCTCTCTCTCCACGTCACGAGAAATCTGTAACTGGCAGTACAATATATGTTCTCGTAAAGACACAAATCCAGTTCTTCCTAAAATACCCCCGTTTTTGTCCACTAGCGGGATCTTGTTTCAAAACATCGATCATACAGGTGGCAAGTATTTTTGAACGTTGTTAGTGACTTTACTGCTTAGTTCTGATCAGGTTTTTCAGTTACATGGATCGTTTTTGGTTGGGTTTTGAAGTTCAACTGAAAAGATCTCTCATAGTCTAATTATTTGAATTTTGGTTTTCCAACCAAATTAAGCAACAGTAACAATATTAAGAAGGTCTCGTTATTTTTCAGTTTTCAGGTTTGCCAAATTACACCAAAACGTAACACTTCACCAATAAAAAACTTCAGATTTGTTCTGCTCCAATATGTCCGAGTGGAATAGTAGAAATTTCCAAGTTGGCATTTTCGTTAAAATTTACAGGGCGTGTTTTGGTAATTTCAGGTGATATGAAGTTGCAGAGAAAATCAGAAAGGGCAGAGAAGCCTTATCCATAACTGATACCCAACCTTTATAAAGAGATATCCTAACTCCTCTTCTTTTAAGACCCTAAAAGCAAAGCAAAACAAATTCCAGCCCCTCTGCGTTATAACTCGCACAGACGCAGAGAAGAAGGAAAGAAGACACCAAGAGGTCTCTTTCTGTCTTTTCAATGGCGGCTGGCAAGAACTACTTTGCTATACAGAACTATCGGTTTTTGTCCACCGGCGACCATACTCACATGCCTCTCACTCACGACTCCGGTTTCGAACTGGATGAGTCTGATATTTATAGCAGCTCCGTCACTGCTCGATCAAACTCGCCGGAGTTCCGGAAAGCAATCCAGAAATCACGGATTAGCAAGAAGTCGGCGACGATTTCTACGAGATGTGGGGATCCTGGTGACCGAGGGACGGGAAGGGCAGCGTCTGTGCCGGTGAACATACCGGACTGGTCAAAGATATTGAAGGACGAATATAGGGATAACCAGACAAGGGAAATGGAGGACGACGATGATGACCTCGAGGAGGATGATTGCTTCGAAGGAGGGAGAGTCCCACCTCACGAGTTCCTGGCGAGACAGAGGATGGCGTCCTTCTCTGTGCATGAAGGGATTGGGAGGACCTTGAAAGGAAGAGATCTACGTAAGGTTCGAAATGCAATTTGGGAAAAGACTGGGTACCAGGATTGAAGAAGAAGAAGAAATAGTTTTTGAGAAAATTCAAAAAAGATAATAACCAAGTCTTCAACGTTATAGAGACATGATATGATCATATGAGAGAAATTTTTAACTACAGGATTTTGCATCTCTAGAGTGAGCGATAGATTGGTATTCTGTTCTATTTTTCAGTTTTTTTTATAACTTTTATTTAATATTTTTGTATCTGTTTTGGAGACTCGGTTTCTCGAGAGAGATTATTTTTAATCGTTGTGAGTATGCTAACTTCTTCTATACTGTAATCGAAAGCACTTTTTTTCTAAGCTCGTTTGGGGTTTCTCCTTGAATGGAAACGTAAGAGCAGGAGTAGAAGAAAATTAGAACGGAGAGCGAGGGCGTTGTGGGAAACATGAAAGGTTGAAAGTACGAAGGGATGTTCAAGATTCAATAATTGGGTGGGGTAGCCGAGAAAAGTAGAGGCCACAATCATGTTTAACGAGCCATAACATCGAACAGTAATCAACAACTGCTCACCGAATTGTCAAATCTACCCCTCCTCGTCCCATTTGCCTAGTGGCGTATTAATGGTCAATCAGCTCGTTGTTTAAATTTAAAAAGAACAAACAGGAGCAATTATATAATGATGCTTAGTGGCGAGGGAACATGAAAGAAGCTTAATCTTTACCTATTGGGAAGGGGATAAGATTGTCTAATCTTTTTATATGGAAGAAGTGAATATTTTATGATCTACAATGAATCTGGCAGTAAAATAACTGAAGAATATGAATTAGGATATGGATAATAGCTGTAAGTAAATAACAACGATTAAACTGTCGTTGGAATCAAAATATGCCATCTTCGATGTCATAAACCTCATGTGAAATCCAGGCTCCATGTTCTCACAATTCCTGACAATACCTGGATTAAACTTTCTAAGAAACAATAAATAACCACTTGATGAGTATCGATGTCTAGCTAATTACGCTTATAATCGGTACGGGTTTCTGTCGGCGCATTATAGGATTATAGGAAGTTACAACAGTAGTCTTTCGAGTTAAATAGAGTATTCTTAAAAAAGGATTAGAATTCATTTTTAACTGACTGAAAACTTACAAAATCTCATAGGCCTGCTTCCGTACCCAGATTTAAAACAAAAGGCAAGGACAAATTTGTGATTACGTGAAGTCATATGGACAAAAACTTGTCAGTGGGTGGGGTCCAACGAAGAACCGCTACAAACCACAGGAAAATACAGAAGAGAGAAAAGGCCAAAATTAGGAAAATAGGTGTAAATAGCAGAGCGAGTGGCAGCGTTCATACTTCATAGGATTGGAACGGCCGTTGCTTTTGAGGAGAAGAATGGGAAGGTTTATGACTTATGCGCCGTTAGTTCCTACTTTTGGCGGGTCCCTCTTGCTTGGCTAATCTGTCCTGGCGTGTATGTCTAGCACATTGTTTTGTCGTTCACCCTGTCGTTTTCCTTCCCACGTCTGCACTGCCACTTTTATGGCGATATGAAAGAATACGAAACTGTTCTTAAATTATTTCTTTTCTTAAGAAAAATTCTTTTTCGGTGTTTGACCGAGTGCTGAGAGAATATGATGTTACCACCCTCCACTTCGTTATGGGATTTTGCCCAACCTTTTCTTTTTCCGATTATATTCATTTATTGCTACGAAACAAGAAAGATTAGATAATAAACGGAGAACCAAACGTAGTTTGAGACAATGGCATGCCGAGCTGTGGGATTCAAGCAGAGGACAAGTCTAGGCTGATATCATAGAGTTTTGCTACTATACGAACGAGTTAGCAAAACATATCTATCAATACATTTTGGATAAAGTTCACCACAGATTGTCAAGCTGGACAGTTAATCTATTGTCTTTTGCTGGCCGTGTCACGCTAACACAATATGTCATTGCGATTCTTTCCAATTATACTATGCAAACTGTCCGTTCCTCTCGCAGTCTTTATGACGAGTCGGAGAAACTAATTAGACAATTCCTATGGGGCTCATCTAATGACCAGAAAAGGGTTCATTTGGTCTCTTGGGAGGATATTTGTAAACCGAAAGGATTGGGGAGCTTGGCATTTGAAAAATTCGCGAGACCAACAATGTATTTTTAGCAAAACTGGGATGGACCCTAATAGTCAATCCATATGCTCTTTAGGTCCAGGTTCTCCATGCAAAGTATAACTTTGACGTCAACCATCTCCCCTCCTCACTCGAGGCAAAAGAGGGTTTTATGGTTTGGCGGAGCATTAAGGCGACGTGGCATATAGTATTACAAGGCATGCAGTGGATGATAGGAGATGACGCCAGAACTCGCTTCTGGACTGACCCTTGAGTTATGGGCATCGGACCACTTTTACCCCTTGTTACAACCCCTCCCTCGAATCTCAATCACAACCTTAGTGTGCAACACTTTTTGACAAGCGATGGGACTTGAAATTGGGAAGCATTTTAGCATTACCTCTTGACGTCGGTTGGTAGAGCCATAGCCGGCATGTTTTCACCTAAAGCCTTCCTAGGACCGGATAAGTTGATTTGGGGACTTTTTGATACTGGCCTTTTTACTGTAGCTTCCACTTATTCCATGATCATAGGATATGACGACGACTCCCCATTTGATCTTTGGTAGGAAATTTGGCAGTGGAACGACCCGCAACGCATCCGTTTCTTCCTCTGGCTTCTTGCACACGATCGTTTACTTATTAATCAACAACGTGCTTGCAAGCACCTCACTTCAGACGACGGATGTCCCCGTTGTCATTTACTTGAATCCTCCCTCCACGTGATGCGAGACTGTGACCGATCCCGCCAAGTGTAGCCAGGGCCGTTCTTATAGTTTTATAGGCCCGGGGCGAAATTAAGAAAAGGGCCCCAATAAATCTTTATCAACTGTTTGATTTTTGCTCAA
>JANZLD010000236.1:13141740-13152023 GCA_026413575.1 Erythroxylum carthagenense
TGTTGAAGAGGGGCCCCCTCTCATCATGGGCCCTGGGCAGGTGCCCTGCTGGCCCCTGCCCAGGGCCGGCACTGAGTGTAGCACGCTTTCCCTCCTCTCATCATCTCTATGGATTTTTTCACTATGTCTACCCCAGATTGGATCACTACCAATCTCTAGAACCACCGACATGTCCTTGGGCATGAATGGTCGACTATTTTTGACATTACATGCTGGTTCCTACAAAATTGGTAAAATTTGTTCCTCTTTGAGGATCATTTTACATGGCCTAACTCACCCTCTTCTCCTATTTTGTCCTACGTATATTAGGTTCGCCAGACTACCATGTGAAAACGACGAGCTCCCACTGCAAATCGCCCTCACCTAGAAAGACCCATCGGTTGAACCAAATCTCCAATTGGGTGGGTAAAATTAAACACAGATAGAACATGTAAACAATTCGCGTCCTCAATTACAACTAGTGGACTGTTACGGGATAGTGCAGGTAACTGAATTGGAGAATTCACACAACCTCGGATGGTGTTCAGCATTGATTGCAGAATTATGGGGATTTTTTTCAGGCCTTACTCTCGCTTGAAATTTGGGGTTTCGCCGGATAGAGCTAGAAGTCAATTCTACCGCGGTGGTAAAAATCCTATCCTCCTCAGATATTCGTTCTCGAGCGCTCAACCCCATATTCATGAGAATTACCGAACTGTTTACTCGTAATTGAACTGTTGTTCATCAACATATATACCGAGAGAGAAATAGATGCGGCAATTGACTAGTGAATTATGCAGAACATTTTGATGTAGGCATTCATTATTTAACTACTACACCCATAGGGTGCCACCCTATCTTTCTAGAGGATATGTCCAAGTTATGTTTCTCGAGACTCGCTCTATAATTTTCTTCATTGTACTTCCCTTTACAAAAACAAAAACCTCAGAAATGGTAAGAAAATGGTGTAATACCTTATGGTTCGTGGTCAAAATAATGATAATTTTAATTAATTAGAAAAGTTGTCATTTTAATTAATAATTTTTTCTTTTTAATTATTATGTTAATTATCAAAACCAAACTCACGATTTTGACTCCAAGAAACTTAAATTACGATATGCAGTGGAAGTTGCGTATTAATACTTCTTCATAAAGCTCAAGAGTGACCTCTTTTTTAGTAGGTAGGTGATGTTAACATGAGCTTATCATACATAGCTTAACCAACCCCCCGCTTCCTCCAAGGTAAAACATCTACATTTCTACATGCAAGATTTTCAAAGCAATTCGAATGAGTCAGTAAATTGGATCATCGACTTTGGGTTTGGGATGATCTACCTTTTTTAAGAAATTGGTGGGTTATTCAGTATATATTACTGTTGAGTTCAACTACTGTTCAGATTATAGTAGTCTTAGTTCTCCTTTAGTGATACGTATTGAACAATTTCCAAGATATTCGAAAATGGACTTCACAAATTCTCGAGAGGCTGCATCGTCTTGAGAAATCTGCTTTCTTTTAAGTCTTAATATTGTCAATTTAATTATTACCATAACTTACAAATAAATTGTTTTTTTGTTAAGATTTCATCCAACTATTAAGAATAGGTTTTTTTTTTTGGGGGCTAAAAGTCGGACCAGCACCAATGGATTGTGGTAATCTATTTTTTTTTTGGTGAGGGAAAGAGCTGGGAAAGACTAGTTCCTCAAAAAGGCAAAGGCAATAGATTGACAGTCGCGTCGAGATGCAGTCAAGGCTTAGGGGGTGAAGTCGACCAATAAGACTACATAGGTATCTGACGATCCAATCTTTGTAAGGAAATCCGCACAATGATTACCTTCACGAAAAACATAAAGAAGGGAGCAACACCACTATTTAGCTAAAAGTTCCTGGATATCCCGAATAATGACAAGGTGAGAATTATAAGGTTGTAATAAGTCTGAGATAATATTGATCACAGCTAAACAATCGGTCTCTGCAATCACATTACAATACCCCAAGTCCCATGTGAGCTCTAGGATTCTAGCCAAGGTTCTCCTCCAGCAAATTCGCCACCTCTTGCCTGATCTTATTAGCCCTCTGCAAGGAGCATTTGTCCCTGGTCGGACTGCCGCGGATAATATTATTGTGGCTAAGGAGCTCATGCACTATATTCGTCGCACTCAACGCCGACATGACTATCTAGCAATGAAGATTGACCTTGCCAGGGCCTATGACCGAGTGGATTGGAACTTCCTTCAACGGACCTGGGGGATTTTGGCTTTCCTCCTCAGATAATTCAACTTGTGTCATGTGTTTCTCAATCTCGGTTGTGAAACGAGAAACCCATACAAAGATCACCCTCATAACTCTATACGCCTAATTAACTTTTGTATGCTCGAGTGCTTGAAGCATTTGTAGGGCTCATACTTAGTGGCAGGAAAGCAAAACAAGTTTTTCCGAATTGGACAGGGACATGCAATGCAACTGTTTTTCCATTCCATTCCATTTCTTTTCTTTTTGTGTTAGGCAACAGCAAATTACTAGCTGCAAGCTAAAGCTACAAACTAAGAGAAACAAAACAAGTTCAGAAAGACGTAAAAAGAGATGACAGGACAATGGAAGAGAACTGAAATAGAGTTCAGGGTCCTGACTCCTGATCCGGTTGATGTCATCCAAAAAGCCAAGTTAATGTGGAAGTTTCTTTAGAGAACTGTTGCGTGCAACTGAAAGGGGACCAAAGAGCTCCCTGAATGCGTATGCCCCATTTGTTCCGCTGTTCCGCTTCGTCAACAACGCTTCACCGTAATGACAGTGAATGGAGTATCTCGCTCGGAACATTATTTGCAAAACCATATGACGTACTGAATAATCAACTACTCCAATCTTCCAGGCAGAAACTGGTTTGAATGCTTTTCGTAATGAACTTAGCACCTGGCTGAAGTTGTCCCAGATATACACTGAATTTGTTTCTAAGATAACAACCCTGCACTTTATTCAACTCTAGAACAGCTCGAGTTGAATTTGCCCCCACCTAACCATATGGCTCCTTCTCCATGAAAATTATATTGAAAAATGGATTAATGAAAGATGCCCCAACATGGACCAGTTTAGCCTTAGCTTAAAACTGTGCAGAAAAGTTCAAGAGCCGTTTAGAAGTCAAGAAGCTGCGATAAACTGGTGTCGTCTTCGTATCGCAAAGAGAGGCAAATCTATAAAACGAAACACTGCAAATCTATAAAACGAAACTCTCTTACTAATTAAGCATAAACAGTGAGGAAAGTGCTTAAAAGATACCAGAAACATATTCCGAGAATGAAAACTCCTTAGACGGTAGGAGCACAGCAGATTAAAGAAAATGGAAGGTAGATGCTGAAAAAAAATTTGGACCATTTCTCGATTTGTGCGTGTCATCCTTGCGCAGGGGCCATGCTAATCTTCTCTGTATCGTTCCAATTTTATCGGATGTCCCCGAAGGGACGCTCTGTGATTGTTACGTCTTGCTATATAACTTATAGTTTGTAAACGTAACTAAACGATATGGTTTTCGGTTCTACTCTAACAAAAGTCATCTCGGCAGAGAGGCGACAGTGGGCCATACATCACATGACATGACGCCAACATCCACCGCTAGTAAATAGGTATGCGTCTTACTATACTCCACCTGTTAAAACTTTTATGTTTTCGAACGTTTAATTTAAAAATAAAAAATAGTGCACAAATACTTGCTGAAGAAACTTATAATGGGTGAAGAAGGAAGATCAGAGAGGCTGGAATAGATATTCTTAAAGCATTAGAACCATATCACACGTTCAGCTCTATAAACAGAGTATATTAGATGAGGATGGAGGCGGGTGAGGGCAGTAAAGAGGAGTAAAAACGATTTGTTAGACAGTTATTCATGTACCTGAATCCATTGAATCCATTGGGCCATGCTTCTAATGGGTAGAGCTTAAAAGTGCCCAAACTCGTATCGCTTTCAAAACCCCAAAATTCCAGTCTCTATCATTACTTATATCGCCACTCCAAATTCTCCAGCCCCTAGTCCCGACGCTCTACTCATTGAGCAACAACAATGCCGCCCAAATTCGACCCGTCTCAGGTAGTTGACGTCTATGTCCGAGTCACTGAAGGCGAAGTCGGCGCAGCCAGTTCGCTTGCCCCCAAAATCGGGCCTCTTGGTCTCTCCCCAAAGAAAATCGGAGAAGACATCGCCAAGGAAACAGCCAAGGACTGGAAGGGCCTCCGTGTGACGGTCAAGCCCACGGTACAGAACCGGCAGGTCAAGATAACCGTTGTGCCGTCGGCGGCGGCTCTGGTCATAAAAGCCGTAAAGGAGCCGGAGAGAGATAGGAAGAAGACGAAGAACATCAAACACAACGGGAACATATCGCTGGACGATGTGATTGAGATCGCGAAGGTGATGAGGAGGAGATATTGGGCACGTGCGTGTCAGTTGGGTGTACTGTTGATGGGAAAGATCCTAAGGACATATAGGAGGAGATTACTGATGGTGCAGTTGAGGTTCCTCTTGTCTCTGAGATTTTTTTCGGTTACTTTTACACGAGTTTCGTGGATAAGATGTTTCAGGATTATTTACTTGTCTCAAGGTAAATAGATGATTTGATAGCTTATTTCTCTTTTGTCTTTGTGGTTGTATATGCTCCGGTATAAATTAATTTTGCATTTTCTTTAATCAGTAGTGTTCCTAATCCTAGAAAGTAGAAACATAGAATAAAGGTAAGCCTCAAATCCATACTTTCGTACAATACTCAAATTATAACTGCTAGGGGAAGGGAGTCTTGTTCTTTTGGGTGTTGGACATTTTTAAATTCTTGTTTTACTGAGTATATTGGGTCTGAGCATCTTGACTTAAATTGGCAAAACTCATTTCCTTGACTAGGAGACTATTTACACTCATGGAGAAGTCCGATGCCGTAAGTTTCTTCTTTTTCAATTTTTTATCCAAACATGAGAACGAAGATGCGAGCCAGAAGGTATTTTTAATCTAATCCTCTCGGCTTATTGTTCTTTCCCTTTTAAAAATAATTACTAGGACTACTTATAAACGATTCTTTGAAAGCACATATGACTTTTTGATATCAATTTCTACTTCTTAAACATGATCTTTTCCTCTTTAGAAGGTGCATTAATGGTTGTCATTGAACTACCTATACTTTGGAAGCAATAAGATGTATTTTAGATGCTAAAGATTTCAACTTTTGCTATGAAAGAAGATGCCCTTTAGGCATTTAAACAAATTTTAATAATATGCACACTAATATTAATATAAAAGTTTTCATTACTGTAATTATTAAAAATAATTCATGAGTTTGATTGATTTGCATTTCCATAGGTGGCGAGCGCATTGTCTTGTAGACGTATGATTAACGAATGTCAATACGGTAGCGTTCAGCTAGATTAGCACACCGATTGACATACTTGTGTCCATCTAAACCTATATCCGTTCTATATTACTGTATTCATTTTCATGGAGTTATTTTTTGGGCAAGTGTTTAGATAAAGGTTTTGCCAACTAGATATCGAACACACAGATTGTTGTAGCTGCTTTTTATAGTTAATGTTTACATACAGGCAATAGAAGATTCCATAAATTACTTCCAAGTTAAGGATTTTAACCCTCTTGTATAAAGGTCATTCACTGAACAAAAGCAATTTAGAGGTGTATTTGTGATTAGTTCTATGACTAGATCCATAAAACCGTAATGAAATCTTTAATCACTAATTGACGCTTTGTTAAGTAACACCGGACACATAACTGCCACCTAAGGGCTTTTACTTTGACCAGCTTAAAAAAAAAACAGGAAAGAAAAAGTAGACTACATATCCCACATGCTTCTTGTCTTGATATGCTATATAATGTTTTTAGCTATGTTTTTATGACCAATAATAAGAGGTCAATAGAATAAATAAGCTAGTTAGTAATGATGTTTTTATGTAATTTGATTTTATCGAATTTCAAGGAATCCTTTGACTTTTCTCTATAATTTGTTTTAAAGATGTTCCTTCTTTTGTATTATGATCAAAGAGTATGATTTAAGATTGAAATCATATTTGTTTAGGATTGATTGGAGTTTTAATTAAATATTTGCGGACTTATTTTTATCTTTTTATTTGTCTTTCTTATTTTATAGATCTTCGAGCGTTTGAGTAATTAAAAAGTTACTCATCACAGATTTGAGTCAAGAAAGCAATCTTTTTATAAAAATAAAAAAGAAAGCTACGTACAATTAATGACCCTATCCCGATTTTCGCAAAGCGGGGAATCTTACGCACTGAAGCAATCCTTTTTTATTTTGTAGACCTTAGAATTGAGTTTCAATTTTGACAAGTGGGACCTTCAAGTTTACCTCTACTATGCACCTTGAAGAAGAGGAAAAAAATAATTTTGAAGTAGCAAAATCATTTAATGGTGTTTCAATTCATATACGCAACAAAGAACTTGAACATAAAGAGGTTTAAGTTTTTAGTTATGAATTTCCTCAAGAGTTTGTTAAAGATGATATTAAAGAGTTAAGAAGTAAGGCTTACACCATCAATATAACTAATTTAACTGAAAAGAAAGATTATGAGTTTATGGAGGTACTTTACATATCGTTGAATAGCTCTTGCTGAGACATAATAAAAGATGATTAGAACAGGGTGAACAGGTTGATTGTGAGGTTGTAGTGGGTGATCAAGCTACTTATAGAGTAGGTCATTAAGTTGTTTTCGTTGTTGGAGAGGGTGAACAAGGAGATCGTGATATTGTAGAGGATCCTCTTACGGAGGTTAAATAACCTACCACAAATGATTCAGATGGTAGTGAATTTGGCGATCTAACATATGAGGGTACGAGTACTTTTAGTTCATTTGATTATGAGGATATATTTGATGAGGTGGTTGAAGAAAAGTTGCAAATAAGATTCTAAGAAAAGTTGCAAATAAGATTCTTTGTGCTAGTGAAAACATAGATATTATGTCAGACATATTTATGTCAATTTTTAAACCAAATTTAAGACAATAAAAGTTATAAAGATATAGTGTGAAACGCAGCTAAAGCATATAAAGAATTTGAAAGATGTTTGAGCTTGAATATATATGATTGTTGAAGTCAAGCTTATTTTGAGTTTTTACTTTGAACTAATAAATGAAGCAATTAGAAGGTATTGACAAATTGATTCATGACTAGTTGAATAAAATACCAACTAGCAGTTGGTGTAAGTACACTCATAGTGTTGAACTCAAATGTGACACGTTGAAAAATCATTGTGAAAGCTTTAATACTTACATTAATGAGGCTAGGGACAAGCCAATTATCATAATGTTTGAGATGATTATAAAAGCAATAGTGAAGGGATATAATAAGAAAAAAGGAGGGGGTGAAGTATAATAGATCCATTTGTCCTAAAATTCATAATAAGGTATAGAAGTATAAATAGCTTGCCAACAATTGGATGGTATACTTTAATGGTTGAAGACTATTTGAAGTGGGGCACATGAATTTTTAACAATATATTAATTCGAGCAATAAGGCTTACATGTGTAGGAGACGGGATTGAGGGGAATTTCTTGTCAATATAATTGTGTTGTAGTCAGACAGGATAGTGACAAACCAAAAGAATATATGCACTATATAGATAGTAAAGAAAAAATCAAAGAACCTTATGTATCTCTATTTTTTTTCTAATTCCCAGGAAGATTTGTGGTCAAGTCTGAATGAAAACATGGTTCTAAAATTCTTCCACCACAATACAAAAGAAGATTAGGGTAATTAAAAAAAAAGCAATGAGTAAGGAAGTGGGATAAGAACAACTTCTTTATAATGCTACTCAGAAAAGACTTCAGTTATCATGTAAATGGTGTAAGGAATATGGTCACAATGCAAGGATATGTTCTAAGAGAATGTATGATAATCCCCACGAAATCCAAAGTAGCCAATTATCATAAGAACTAAAAAAAGTGAAAGAAAACAATAACAAACTAACTAAATAGCAAGTTATCTTAATATGTGGTAATCATTATTGCTAGCTATATTTGTATATGATTCTTGTTATGGCTAGTTACTTTTTATGTGGTGCACGTTATGACTAGTTATTTTAGCATATGATACTTATTATGGTTTAACGGTTTACGCATATAGAGCTCATTTGGATGATGACTTCTAATTTTCGTACATGCAATCTCATTTGAATGATGAATTCCGATTCTCATATATACTATCTCTTTTGGATCATAAATTATAGTTTTTATATATGTTCTCTTTCTGATAATGAATATTGGTTTTTATATATGTTGAGGGAGATGAAGAGCAGAAGAGCAGTAGAGTCTAATAAGATGCCTATAAAGATGTGGAAGAGCCTAGGTGAAGAGAGCATTACTTAGCTAACCAAATTTTTTAATGTGATCCTTAAGTCTGCCAAAATGTAAGATGGGTGAAGATTTAGTATGTTAATTCCTTTATAGAAGAACCAAATGAACATCCAAAGCTATAACTACTATAAAAGCATCAAATTACTTGGTCACATCAAGAAGTTATGGAAGGTGAATTGAGAAGAGAGTGAGAAATGATGTTTCTGTCTCGAGAAACTGGTTTGGCTTAATGCCAGGAAGGTCCACAACAGAAGTTTTACATCTCCTTAGAAGATTAATGAAATATTCCAGGGAAAGATAACATAGTCTACATATGGTTTACTGATTTAGAGAAGGCTTATGATAAGGTACCTAGGGAACTCATGTAGAGGAGTTTAAAAGTTAAGAGAGTTCCTATGACTTATATACGAGTCACTAAGGATATGTATGAAGGTATAAAAACTAGAGTAAGGGCGATAAGAGGAGATACAAAACATTTTTCTATCAATACTGGGCTACACCAACGCTCCACTTTGAGCCCTTTTTTATTTGTAGTAATGATTGATGAGCTTGCCAAGAATATCCAGGAGAATGCTCCTTGGTATATACTGTTTGCTGATGACATTGTTTTAGTGGATAAGAAAAAAGAGGGTGTAAATGTCAAGCTTGAACTTTAGTGGATAAGTTGTTGTTGTTGTTTTATATATATGATGTCTCTTTTCTATCGTGAATTCATCCAAAGTTTGGTTGAAATGTTATATTCATCTTTTTTTTTATACAACTGAAATGAAACAAACAAGCTAACAACTAAAACCAACGCCAACCAAGTCCACCTCAAGAAGGGCAGATAGCTCTATGGGACATGAATCCTATACTGAACATCCAAGATCCCTGTTGAACTCATGTTTAACTAAGAAATCAACACAAAAATTGGCCTCACGATAGATATGTTTAATATGACACTCTCAATTACACTTTATCAAAGGTCAACAATCCTCAATCAGAGCTCCAAGCTGGTGGTGACCTGAGCTAGATGAGTTAATAGGATGAATGGCAAGTTGAGAGTCAGACTCTAACAGCACTCGATGATAACCTTCATCCCATGCAAATTGAAGCCTTTGTTGAATTGATTGAAGTTTTGCATTAAGGATAGAAAAAAATCCCACTTTAAAGGAAAAAGCCAACAAGTAAACACCTTTATGATCTCGTAGAATCCCCTCAGTAGCAGGCTCCCTTGGATTACCATGACAACTCCCATAAGTGTTTATTTTAATCCATCCAAATTCAGGATGCTCTCAAGAGACCAAATGATAGGCAGCAGTATGGTTTTGTCTAATGTCCTGAAGAAACATTTTCCATGACCAACTTGCAAATTTATTGGCACTGCACCAATAGGGGAATAATCTCATTTTGAAATATAAGGTAGAGTCTTGAGTTTCAAATAACTTATAAGCAACTTAAAAAAAATATCATCTAAGGCATACCACAAGGCCCATGTTTAGCGGTGCACTCTAGATTCCTCTAAACCCATTCTTGCAAGTTCATGATTTGAAGTTTAGATCGCCAAACCCATGAATCATTTTCTAAATCTCTTTTGCTTATAAACAATCACGTAGTACATGCATGATAGTTTTGGCTCTTCCTTCGCTTCGAGGACAAGGGTCATTTTATGCCCCAAACTTACGATATGTCAACACATTAGTCATTAGGGATGACAATTGTACCCGAACCCGATGGGTACCCGATAAAATTACCCGAACGGGGGCAGGTAATGGGAGCCAATTTTTACCCGTGGGGCGGGTATGGGGGGTTAACAAAAATACCCGCCGGGTATCGGGGCAGATACGGGGATACCACCCCCCATACCCGTTTACCCGTTATATATTAATTACAAGTTTGCTATTATATATATATACATAAAACCCACCCAAATCCCTAATAACTAATCCCTAATATTTCAATTCTTCGGTTCTTCCTC
>JANZLD010000236.1:13192068-13205549 GCA_026413575.1 Erythroxylum carthagenense
TCTCTTGTCGTAGGATATGTACCGGAATGACCTACGGGCGTTCCGGTGGATACCCTATGGTAAGGGGGCGCTACAAAGGTAGCTTCATAAGGATTAACCATGGAGATGCAAAAAAAAAGGACGCTTTTCATAATGAAATTAAGCACTTATGGCAATCAAAATTCTTTTATCTTTTTCTCTAATTGATAGGATTAGTTCAACTTGAGTTTCCTAACTTAATTTTAAGATGATCCTAAGGTTTTAATTCCTTGTAATTCAAGTTTTAAGTAGTTCCTGACCTAAGGTACGTATTATTTAGTATTAGAGCTTTGACTTTTAATTAAAGTTCTATCTATCCTTTAAGAATTTGTTTCCTTCTTTCTTCTCACTTATGATTTTGTTGTTTACCATCCATCTTATCCAATTTTTCCTTTTAATAATTCTTTTCAATTTAAATTCACTTTGCATATTTTTCTTCAATCAAAGTTATTCCATTCATTTTTTCTGATGTCTTTAAGTTAGTTCATATCATATATACGTAAAATAAAAAAATTCAAAATCAAAAGGTTGCATCAAAGCCTAGTATCTTATATTACAAAAATGGTTAGAAATTGTTGTACGGTACCATAAAGTGTTCTAATCCTTTTCTTATTATAAAAGGATTCGTAATTTTATTTTATCTTTGATAAGTTCTCCTTGATTTTGTTTCTTTCATTCTTTCTTGTTAATTTCACTTCTTTTATTCTTTCTTGTTGATTTTGTTTAATTTTTTTTCTTCTTTATTGATTTTACTAACCTAAAATATAAACTCCATTGTTGCTTGCTATTTTGGAGGACCATTGATAGAGTTATTTTTAAAGGACTTGTAAAGGTAAGTTAAGTAGTAAAACACAAGAATGGTGGAAACATCATCGAGAAATCCAAAGATTAAGTGACCTAATCTTGAGTCTAGACACTTTAGGACTTATGAGAAAAATAATTTTTTTATTAACTTTTTCTTTGTAAATTTAAATATGATTAGTAGTGGAGATCATACAAAACTTGATCTTAAGTTGTTTATGAATGCTATTCAAGACCAAATTAAGGTTCCAAACATCAAATTAAATAGTTTAAAGTTGTCATCTAGACCTAAATCCTTTAGAAAACACACATTTGAAGAGGAGGAATAGGAGGATACCAATTATGATGATTCTAGTTATACGATGGGTAATTCAATCAATGGCCCCCATTAAATTTTCTCACATGTTAAACGGTAAAATAATATAAGCAAACTAACGTTAATACTATGACATGCCAAGAGGGCTTAATCAACCCAATAAGTATCAATACAAACAACAATAGACATTCATACATATCACATTATCCATAACTTTCATACTCCACAAAGATAAGATCCAATCATATTCATCAAAGTCGATGCAATGTTGTACTCAATCAAATTCCCATAGAAAATTTCCAACCAACCCTAACTATAAACATTTACTAACCAATCTTAACTATAATTAGAGTTTAAGATGTCAACTCAGTCCAATGTAGTTTCAACAAAATTAGGGCGAGCTAATTAAACTTGTCTTAGTTGAATTAAAAATTCAATCATTACATTACCATTTATATAACTATCAAATGGCAATAGTCTTGCATGTGCAACAATTATTATTGTAAACTTGTCTTGGTAATTTAAATCAATTAAAAGTTCAAAAATTTCATAACCATTTATTTAACAATCATAAGGCAATAGTTCTTTCATAATCAAGATAAAACTTGTTTTGAAATAAAATTAATTTAATGGTAAAAGAACTTTGAGAAAAATTTCAAATTATTTTAAATCTAATTATTAAAAGGGTATGTTTTAGCTATAAAAACACTTAAGAGTTGAAATTTCCAAGTCAAGTAGAGTAAGAAACAATGAAATTATTCTTTTTCCAACAATCATTGTAATTGTTTTTTCAGAAAATCATTGAATTTTTTATTATACCTAATTGTCATCATTTACATAAATAACCACTTAATCATTGATAATCTTCTACATGTAGGGCATTAGGTATAAAATGCTTTATATATAAATCCTTTTAATTATCAAGAGAAAAATTTTTCAGAATTTTAAAGAAAACCTAGTAATCTCCAAACAAACTTAAGGAAATAATCGAAATTCCTTCAAATCAATTTTTTATCAAATGAGTACATTTTATCAAACACTTGGTATGCAGTCGAAGATTCATCCCTCATTCAAGACAAATAACCAATTTTTTTCCATCATTATCCAACCAATTCATTAACCATCAATAAGATTTGATAAATTAACAACCAAAACCACAAACAAACTCCATTTGAACTAAAAATTCAACCCAACATTCACACATCATCAGAGAAAGGAGAGGGCGGAGAAGAGTACATTACCTTCAATTTGGAGTGACTGAGAAGATGACATTGTAGATGCAGAGACCTCCAGACGACAACAATGGCAGACAGAGGTAGAAGATGGAGGAGGAAGACGTAGGTGCGGCCGCGGGCATGGGCGCGAGCTAGGGGGAAGGTTTTGGGTGGTTTAAACAAAAACCAAAACAACGTTGTTTTGGTTTAAAACCAAACGATGTCATTTTGGTTAAAGTTTTGAACGCTTAAAACTTTGACAAAATGATGTCGTAAGGCTTCATTCCAAAACGATGTTATATGGTTTAATACCTAGATGATGTAGTTTTGGTAATCATTTAAATGATTAAATCTTGAACAAAACGATGTTGTATTGCTTTAAAACCAATACGACGTCATTTTGCTAATCATTTAAACATTTAAAACATTAACAAAATGGCGTCCTATAGGTTTTAAACCTATACAACGTCATTTTGGTAATCATGTAAACGTTTAAACCCTTCAGTTGGAATGATGTCATTTTGTTAGAGTTAAAAGACAACGACTAAAATGAATTTTTATAGACCAATATACCAACGGAAGTATCTGTCGGTAAAATTTTTCGTCCGATTTTAGTGATTGAAATTTATACTGTCACCAAAGTTATATTTCCAAACAATATTACTGACGTCTATACTATTTCTGTCGGTAATGCCCTACGTTTTTCATACCGTCAGTAATATTTTGTCACTATTTTTGAGTTCTCTTGTAGTGATCTCTGTATGATGTAGGTGATTCGAGGATGATTCCTTTTGAAGAGGAAGGGAATGATGGAGAGAAACCTACACCAAGACTTATTTCCAACCATTCTTCTGATCTTTTATAAAGAATTGGAGGTTTAATGACTAGGGAAAAAAACCAACTCATAAAGATGGCTTTGTAAGTATTTATTGGACCCCGATTCCAGAGCCCAACTTTGAAGTCATAAAAACATGTGCTTATGATTGTTACCATGCATGGTTATCCCAATTAAGCCTCATTATTCATCTTTAGTTCATGTTCATTCTCTAATATCATAAGTGTCAGTCCCCATTTCTGAATTATTCTTACACTGAAGTAAATATTCTATGCTCAACTTCCATCCAAAAATTGAAAGTCTTACGAACTGAATTAAAATCTAATTCCTTAAGATCATTTGTAGCTCTACATCTTGAGGTTATTTAGAAACAAAAACAATCTGATTTGGAGCTCCACAAACCAAGGTACCATCAAAATACCAAAATATGTTCAGTAAAATATCTAATTCATACTCTTCCAATGCATGCCCTTACTTTGATTCAATCAATCCTTTTCAAAACAACATCAAAAGCTATAAAATTTTATGGATAGGTAAAAATAAATGTGTTAGGAATCTATTTGTCCAAGAATCACTTCATTTGGAGGTCGGATAACAAAGTTATAGTCAAAAGAATCAAAGTCCTCAATCATATTGAACCTATTTCGGAAAAATTAGCATAACTTTCTCTATAGATGTTAAATTAAGGTCATATTAGGATGGTTTCGAAGATACATTCGAGATATAAAAATTTTGTGAAGACATTGAAGCGAGATTTTGTCATCTATAGGGTCAAAACTGGAGCAGATGAAAGGCTAGACGATTCAGTCTACAGTAGAGAAGAAGGAAGGTTTCAATCTAAGACCTATTTTGGAAAAATTAGCATAAATTTCTCTAGAAATATCATATCAAGGTTATTATTATATTTTTTGGAATAGGACTTATATATATACAACTTTCATGAAGACCTTGAAGATAGATTTCATTATCTAGAGAGTCAAAATTGGACCAGACCATAGGGTCAGATGATTCAATCTACGGTGAATAAGAAGATTCAGTCTGAGATGGAACAACTAGCATAACTTTCTCTAGAGATATCAGAACAAGGTTATTCATAGATGGTTTTAAATAGGACTTCAATATCTACAACTTTCATGGAGATCTTAAAGATATATTCTGTCATCTAGAGAGTCAAAATTGGACTAGACAATAGGGTCAAACGATTCAATCTACAGTGAATAAGAAGATTCAGTCTGAGATGGAACATTTAGTATAACTTTCTCTAGAGATATAGGAAGAAGGTCATTCTTAGACGGTTTGAAAGAGGAGTTCAATATCTAAAACTTTTATGAAGACTTAGAAGATATATCATCTAGAGAGCCAAATTGGACCAGATGATAGGGTCAGACGATTCAATCTATAGTGAATAAGAATATACAGTTTGAGATGGAACAATTAGTATAGGTTTCTCTAGAGATATCAGACCAAGGTTATTCTTATATGGTTTGAAATAGGACTTTAAGATCTACAACTTTCATGAAGGCCTTGAAGATAGATTCTACCATTAGAGGGTCAAAATTGGACCAGACAATTCTATCTACAGTGTATAAGAAGATTCAGTCTACAGTGCATAAGAAGATCTTTCAGTCTACAGTGCATAAGAAGATGTTTCGGTCTACAGTGCATAATAAAAAGTTGTTTCATTCTACGGTGCATAAGAAGATGTTTCGGTCTATAGTGCATAAGAAGATGTTTCATTCTACAGTGCATAAGAAGATGTTTCTGTCTACAGGGCATAAGAAGATGTGATGTTTCGATCTACAGTGTATAAGAAGATGTTTCAGTCTACAGTGCATAACAAGATGTTTCGGTCTAGAGTACATAAAAAGATGTGATGTTTCGGTCTACAGTGCATAAGAAGATGTTTTGGTCTACAGTGCATAAGAAGATGTTTCATTCTACAGTACATAAGAAGATGTTTTGGTCTACAGTGCATAAGAAGATGTTTCGGTCTACAGTGAAGAAGAAGATGTTTCTACAGGGTCTTCCTCACATCACCAAAAGTTCTAAATCACTAACTACACTCTCCAGAGCACCTCCACTTATAAAGATCATAATTTTTGACTCCGATGTCCAAAAATTTCATACTATATACTGTTGGAAAGCTAGAAAGATAAGCTACAACTATCTAGAAGAAACTTTGTCTAATTTAGCCTAGATCAATATAGTTTCTCTCCTGAACATAGAACATGAAATTTACCCCTATGGAAGACTTGAAATTTGCACTATGCAAACGTGGAATATCCTGAGCATAACCATTCAGCTACCAGATTGACTTTATTAAACTCTCAAATCTTAACTCATTTGACTCATTCAAGTACATCTTATCAATCATAATTCCTACCTTTCTTTTCCATAGCCTATATATATATATATATATATCAACAATTTATGTTCAAAAACAACATGATCAAGTTGATAACTTCTTCAAGTATACCTAATTCCAACTCAATATCATCCATACACAATTCATATTTCATTAACGTTAAAAGAACAACGTTTTACAAGTCTTTAATGGCATTTCAAGCCACAATACATCATCGTGTCAAAATCTAAAATTACAAAAGATTCTTGAACAAACAAACTTGAAATGTGACTAAAACATTGTTCTTTCACAAAACCAACTCAAATACAAAATAAGAAAATTTGGAGTAATTCCTTTAGGCTCTTTATCACTTGGTCTCTTAGCTATCACCTAAAAATGGGATAAAAGCAAGATGAGCTTTAGAGCTCGTGGGTAACAAGTTTATAACGGAGAATAAACAAAATCATGGAAATGGTCATTTGTCTTATAAAAGTCATAATGAATTTAAAAAATGCTTTGCTCTCAAATTCTCAGTCAAACACAGAATATTAGCTTAAAACTCATAGTTAAAAATATCATCACATCAACATAGCATATACATTTAACCATCACTGCAGAACACTCAAATTATGCATCAAATTTGACAATTCAAAGATGCAATGCACAAATAAATGGCTTGAGAGTTTCGTGGAACGAAACGGAGAAATCGAAGTTTACACCGTGAATAAAATGAGTCCAAATTCTCAGGATCTTGTGGCCTCAAGCAGGCAACTGGGAGAAGGCTATAGGTCAACGTGCATGTGATTAATGAAACAGGTTCCTCTCTTTCCCAAACGAAAGCACATATTCATGCTCAAATCATTTCATCATATGCTCATACTTTCATGTTCTTTTCACTTATACAAAATACTATGACCTTTTTCAAGGCATAACATAAATATTTCAAAATCAATTTCCATTTCATCATCAAAATTCATACACCAACATGTAGCAATTTCTCAAGTCACTCAAAAACATTAAAAGCAATATTTATAAAGTAATTGAAATCATTTTATTTTCTTGATTTGGAAAAGCATTAGTGACTCATAACTCTATTATAAACATGTAACCCACCTTATTTTTCTTGCTTAAAGACTTGCTTAAAATGCCTCTTCTCTTGCTCCTCTTGCCTTTCTTGATCCCTTTATACACTTGATTCTTCACCAAATGAAGGAATCTTTGGCTCAAATGGAAACTCTTCTCTTCCTCTACCTTTTTCCCTTCTGGAGCAACCTCAAACTCTCTCTTGAAGGCTAAAAAAATTGAAACCCTAGCTTGTTTTCTCTTCTTTCTCTCCTTCTCTTCTTCTCTTCGTATTTCTCTCTCTTCTCCATGATACTCTCTCTTCTTTTCTTCAATTTTCGTTCTTCTCTTTTCTTAAAATGCAGGAAAACATTTTTTCTTCCATTTCTACGCTTTATGAGCCTAAAAAGTCCATTTTACTCTTCCTTATAGGCTCATATTCTTTAAACCTTAAGTGTCTTGCTAAAAACAACCCTTGAACATTCTTATAACCTTTACACTTTAATTTAATTAACCTATATCATATAATCTTTCTAACACCAACATAATAATTAACTCCATAAAATTCCATAAAGACCTTATAATTAATGTAAATCATACTTATTCATCAAGAAAAAAATTTGGGAGCCAATAGTATTAATCATAAAGATGTAAGAAAAGAAGGATGTTCATATGTATTGCCAAGATTAATCACCTTTTTACCTGTTATTAAAGATGGAATATGAATAATACATGAAGATTAATTCTTAGAGAATGTATAACAACTTAGCCCACTTGTTTAAGTTAAATTAAGCCTAATTTGTATAATTAAGATATGTTTAAGGGCTTTAATTCATTTTGTGTTACTAGTCAACATGTTTAATTGTAATTGGAAGATAACTTAATTAAAAAGCCCAAACAGTGTTAGTATTATTTTATAGTTATTTTCTATTTTGCTATTTGGGTTAGGACTAGCTATAAGTTCTAATCTTAAAAAGGTCCCTTAAATTTATAATCTAATTAGGATTAGTTATGACATTAAAGATATGAATTGAAATAGGATTCCTATATTTCCTATTACATTTGCTAAGCTATGTTCCTTTAGGACTCTAGTTTGCCTTTCCTTTTAGGATTTGACTTCTTGGAGATTTTATGCTTATAAAAGGATGTTCTATTGATGTCATATATAAATCATCAATATCAAAACAAATTTATATTTTTCTTCACAGCATGAGAATTTTCTCTTGATTCTTTAATAGAAACTTGATATGATCTTATTATGGCAACTTATGGTGATCAAAATCCTTATAACTTTTGTTATAATTAGTAAAGTTCAGTTCTATTTTCCTTGCATGATTTGAAAATGGTTTTAGGGTTCTAATTCCCTGTGATTCGAGTTTTAGGTGATTTTGTGCCTAAGGTTCACATTAGAGAGATATCTAAAACTTTAGTATAAAACAAGAAGAACCTAAAGAGATACAAAATTTTTCTCTATATAAAGATACATGTTAAAACTAAATGGGAATATCTTAGATTGGTATATATAATATTTTTTTAAGTAAAATATATCTTGAGGGATATCTAGAAGTTTTAAAAAGAAAGGAATGTCTTCGATATATATGTTTTTTTCCAATATAAAGAGATAATAAGATAAATATATAGAAATTTTAAGCTAAATTGGGCATTCCTAATGTTAAATATAATGTCTCTACCCAAAATGAAGAAATACTTAAAGGGATATCCAAGAATTTATAACTAAACTAGATAGTCAGAGTAATATTTTGTGTTTTTTCTCTTAATGGAAGAGATATATCTATAGGGACATCCAAAAATATTTAGTACAAAATAGGGAATCCTATAATGCTATGTAGGGTTTTCTAATATAAAGAGATACCTCAAGGAATATCTTTGACCTTTAAGCTAATATTGGAAGTATAAGAGTTGAATATAGTGTGTTTTCCTAAAATAAAGTGATTTCTAAGGGATAACTATGAATTTATCACTAAATCAGTAGTCCTATAGTGCTATGTAGTTTTTTTCCCAATACAAAGAGAAACTTAAAGGGATATTTAGGAATTTCATACTAAACAAAGTAGTCCTTGATTTATAATGTCTTTTCCTATGAAAAGATACATACAAGGATATCTAAGAATCTAAAACTAAGTTTGAAAGTCCTAGAATGGTATATAGATTTTTCCAAAATTAAAAGAATCTGGAGGGATATATAAAATTTTAATACAAAATGATGAAGTTGTACAATCGTATATAGTGTTTTTCCCAATATGAAGAGATACCTAGAGGGATATCTAAGAATTTCAAACTAAATAGGGGAGTCCTAAAGTCAAATTTAGTTTGATTTCATTAGTATATAGGTATATAAGATTTTCTAAAAATTAAAAGATAATTAGAGGTATATCTATGAATTTCTATATAAGATTTTCTAAAAATTAAGAGGTATATCTATGAATTTCTATATAAGACTTTCTAAAAATTAAGAGGTATATCTATGAATTTCAAACTAAACAAGGAATTCCTAAAGTCAAATTTAGTTCATTTCACTAAAATGAAAATTCTTTTAAAGGGATATTCATGAATTTAAAACTAAACCAAAGAGTCCAAGAGTAATATGTAGTTGCATGATGACCTATTTCTAACGATTCTTATGATCCTTTGTGAGGAATTAAAGATCTTATGACTATGGAAAAGACAAAACATTAAGATAACTTTTTAAGGATTATTACGGAGATGTAAGAAAAGGAGGTTACTTAAGATGAATCAGGTACATTGCCAATCTATGAATTTCAAACTAAACACAGAATTCCTAAAGTCAAATTTAGTTTGACTTTTTTATATACTAGTATATAGAAGTTTCTTAAAATTAAGAGATAATTAGAGGTACATTTATGAATCTCAAGCTAAACAAGGAATTCCCAAAGTCAAATTTAGTTTGTTTCTCTAAAATGAAAATTTTTCTAAAGGGATATTCATCAATTTAAAACTAAACCAAAAAGTTCAAAAGTAGTATGGAGTTGCACCAGGACCTATTTCTAACCATTCTTATGATCCTTTTTAAGGAATTAAAGGTCTTATAACTATGGAATAGATAAAACATTAAGATAACTTCACAAGGATTATTATGGAGATGTAAGAAACGGAGGTTAATTAAGACGAATCAGGTACATTGCTAAGATTAATCACTTTTCAATTCGTGGATTGCAAATATAAAAACCAATTTGAAAATTTTCTTTGATTTTTATGATTATTTACTTTTGATTCTCTAATAATAACTTAACATGTCCTTATTAAGGTAACTTATGGCAATCAAATTTTTTTATAGCTTTGGTTCTAATTAGTGGGTGGCTAAGGTCAAGTTTTCTTCCTTGATTCAAAGATGATTCTAGGACTCTCATTCCTTATGATTTGGGTTTGGGAAATTTTTAGCCTAATATTCACGTTATTTGGTATCAATGCATGCTCTATTATTATGATTTTAGTGCTAAAGAAAGATAGAACATGGTATATATGTGTTGACTGTTAAGTCATCAACAAAATCATAATAAAGCGTAAGTCGCCTATCCCTAAGTTAGATGATATGCTTAAGAGTTGCAAGTTTCATATTTTTTCTAAAATTAATTTTGATATTGGTTATTACCAAATTTACTTGAAAGAGGGTGATGATTTAAAAACTACTTTAAAGAAAAATTATGGTTTACATGAGTGGTTAGTGATGTCATTTGGTTCAACTAATGCACCTAGTAACTTTATGAGGTTAATGATTAATGTTTTTCATTCTTTCACTAGGAAAAATTATATTTTAGTTTTTATAAAGAGTTTGGATGATCACGTTAAACATTTACATGTTTTTTTTTCATGTTTTAAGGAAGAATCAATTGTATGCTAATGTCAAAAAGTGTGCATTATGTATGGAAAGTATTGTTTTTTTGGTTTTGTTATGGTTTGCTTGGAATGAGTATAGAAGAAGATGAGGTTAAGGTAATTACTAACCTACACCTAAGAATGTGAATGAGGTAAGGATTTTTCATGGATTAGCAAGTTCTTATAGAAGGATTGCGAAAGACTTTAAGTGTATTACAACACTTTTAAATGAACTTGTTAAAAAGAATGTTGATTTTTGTAAAGAAATCGTACATTTACATTGATTACCTAGAACAAAAAAAAGTGACAGAGATGTTAAGTTCTTAAGGCATTTTTGGCATTCTTTATAGAATCAGTTAGGAATTAGACTCTTGTTTTCTACAATTGCACATTCTCAAACGAATAGACAATCTAAAATAGTCAATATTACACTTACTACTTTGTTATGTGTTACAATTCAAAAAATATAGAAGATTAAGAAAAATGTTTGTCTCATGTTTAGTTTGCATATAATAGGCCAGTTTATTCTACTACCTCTTATTCTCCTTTTGAAATTGTATATGGATTTAATTCGTAAAATCCTATGCATATCTTACTTTTGCCTACTAACAAACACTCTAATTTAGATGGTAAGCATAATGTAAATTTAATTAGATATTTACATTCCATGGTTTATACTGACATAGAGAGGAAGAATGAATAATATGACAAGCAAGCCAATAAAGGGTGTATAAAGGTTATTTTTGAACCTAGAGATGAAGTTTGGGTTCATATATATAAGGAGAGGTTTCTTGCTCAAAGGAAGTCTAAGTTATAGCCTAGGTGAGATGGAATTTTTTAATTAGTGGAGAAGTTTAATGACATCACATGCAAACTAGATTTACCAAGAAACTATGTTGATGTGAGTGCTACTTTTAATGTTACTGATTTGTCTTTGTATCATGTTTGAGATTCAATAATGAATCCTTTTGAAGAGGAAGCAAATGATGGAGAGAAGTTTACACTCGCACCTATTTCCAATCATTAGTATGGTTTTTTTTAAAGAATTGGAGGTCCAATGACTAAGGCAAAGATTAAGTGCATGAAGATATTTTGTTAAGAATTAATAATGGAGATGCAAGAAAAGGAGGCTATTCAAGATTAATCAAATGCATTTATGAAGACTAATCACTTTTCTAAATGCTTTTAAGGTTAGACTATGCTTAAAGAACAAGGCTTAGAGAATGTCTAACAACTAGGTCTAGTTGTCTTGAGTTATATAAACCAATTCATATAATTAAGATGCATATAAGGGCTTTAGTTCCTTTTGTGTTATTAGTCATCATGTTTTGTTGTAATTAGGCTATAAATTACTTGATTATAAAGCTAAAACTGTGTTAGTATTGTTTTGTAGTTTTTTATTTGGGTTAAGATTTGTAATGGGTTAATTTCTGATATGATTATGATTCATTAAATTTGTCATAGGGATATGAATGGAAATAGGATTCCTATAGTCTTAGTTAAAGTAGTACTAGTAATTAATGTTTGAATCCTTGTAATGCTTTATAAGGAATATTACTTTAAGACTCCAATTTTATTTTCCTTGTAGGAATCTAGTTCTCAAAGGTTTTATTCCTATAAAAGACTATCTTGTTGACATAATTTGTGGGTCATCAATATAAAAATCAATTTAGGAATTTTCTAAACTTTTTGTGAGAAATTTTGAATGAGAACCTAAAGGGTGTTAAAAGTACTACATCGAATTTTGATCCATTAAGCATTGGATTCAAATATGCAAGATTGTGGTAGAATTTCAAGTTGACCAAAAGTACAAAGTATAATAGGACGCTTTCACCTTTCCAACGAAATATGAAGCATCTTATTCGAATCTCTTAAGCCTAACTTATGGCTCTCAAAATTTGACTTTTTGACAAGTACGTGAGAATGACGAGCTATCTTCGACTATATGACTTGTTTTTTTTTCCTATTTTGGAAGATTTTTTAAATTGATTCATATTTTTTACTTGTTCTTTTACATATCGTTTGGAATCATTATCCTGTTTTGTAGTTGCAATTTATGAAACTATGTTTATTTTATAATTTTTATTTTAGGCAAGTTGAATAGTGTTAAATATGAATTATAATTGAATTGAATTTTTATTTTTATGGTTTTAAGCCTTCCTCTATATAAAGGCATGTTTTATTCTTATATAAGACATAATTATCATCGATAATAATTTGGAGACCATTATATTTATTGTTTCTTCA
This sequence comes from Erythroxylum carthagenense, assembly GCA_026413575.1. Classification (NCBI taxonomy): domain Eukaryota; kingdom Viridiplantae; phylum Streptophyta; class Magnoliopsida; order Malpighiales; family Erythroxylaceae; genus Erythroxylum; species Erythroxylum carthagenense. The sequence continues at coordinate 13,204,761 of JANZLD010000236.1, forward strand.
TTGAGCTCTTCGAAAATACATGTGTCTAGGACATATTGAATCCCGTAAAGGTATGATGTGGATTTCGGCCCAAATAATAGACTTCTAACAAATAAGATTAAAAAGGAATTTTAGGCTAAAAAAAAAAAGGCTAAGCGAACTTATCTAAAGCTAAAACCCAGTTAGTTAAGACCTACATAACTTACGTAATATGTACAAAGCATAATATAATTCGGCCTAAACATAATACATCATATGGCCCAAAGATGCTCAAAATAGCCAAATTATAACATACAAGTTGAGATAACAAGCAAAACACAGAAGAAGCGAAAGACAAAAGAAGCAAATCAAAAAAGAAGCAAAACACAGAAGGAGCAAAACTCAGAAGAAACAAAACACAAAAGAAGATGACGTCATCACAGAAGAAACACAAAAGGAGATGACGTTATCACAGAAGGAGATGAATCTATCCACATTTCTCATTTGCTACTTTACCCTTATCTATCATTTTCTATTCAAGAATCTTCATTCATTTGTTCTTCACTCATGACTAATCTCCAAAATTTCTAATTCAAAAAGTTATAATTTCTATGAAACGTTTGCGGTCCAACAGAGCTCATATGCCATAAGTAGGCAACCGGGAGAAGGCTCTTGTCAATGTGCACGTGACGAACAGAATGGTTCCAGTCTTGCCCAAGTAGAAGCACATAATCATGCTCATAATGTAGCGCCCCCTCATCGTAGGGTACATATTAGGACGCCCGAAGGTCGCTCCGACACGTATCCCGCGATGAAGGTGCACTACCGAAA
>JANZLD010000236.1:13330019-13351700 GCA_026413575.1 Erythroxylum carthagenense
GGGGGGGGGGGGGGGGGGGGGGGGGGGGGGAGCTTGGAAGTTCATAAGTAATAAGTTTACAATAAAGAATAAGCAAAATTGTTGAAATGTTCATTTGTCGTATACAAGTGATAAAGAGTTTATAAAATGCTTCATTCTCAATTCTCTGTCATATTCATAATTGTAACTCAAAACTCATAGTTAAAATATCATCACATTAACATAGTATATTCATTTAATCATTAATGCAGAACACTCAAATTATGCAACATATTTGACAATTCAAAGATGCAATATACAACAAATGGCTCGAGAGATATGCGGAACAAAACGAAGAAACTGAAGTTTACACTGTGAACAAAACGAGTCCGATTTCTTAAGATCTCGTAGCCTCAAGCGGGCAGCTAAAAGAAGGTTATAGATCAATGTGCACATGACTAATGAAACGGGTTCCTCTCTTGCCCAAACAAAAGCATATATTTATGCTCAAATCATTTCATCATATGCTTATACTTTCATGTTCTTTTCATTTATACAAAATGCCATGACATTTTTCAAGACATAACATAAATATTTCAAAACTATTTTCCATTTCATCATCAAAATTCATACACCAACATGTAGCAATTTCTCAAATCACTCAAAAGCATTAAAAGTAACATTTATGAAGTAATTAAAATCATTTTACTTTCTTGATTTGGAAAAGCATTAGTGACTCATAACTCTACTATAAACATGTAACCCACCTTGATTTCCTTGCTTAAAGACTTGCTCAAAATGCCTCTTCTTTTGCTCCTGTTGCCTTTCTTGATCCCCTTATACACTAACAAAAATTCCACTCAATAAGGTTTTCAACTAAAGATCCCATAAAGCACAATCACTAAAATTGGTTCTAAAATACTTAAACCTATGCATTTTCTAAACTCCATGAACTAAAATCCTTCCAAAAATCCAAAAGATTTAAAATGGTCTTACCTTAATTCTTTACCAAATGAAGAGATCTTTGGATCAGATGGAAACTCTTCTCTTCCTCTATTTTTTTTTCCCTCTTAAACAACCTCAAACTCTCTTTAAAACTAAGAAATGATGAAACCCTAACTATCTTTCTGTCTTTTCTCTCCTTTCCACCGAAACTCTCTTCTTTCTCTCTTCTATTTTTGTTCTTCTATCTCAATTCACGTTTTCCCTTCTTAAAAGAAAAAGACAATATTTCTTCTTCCATTTCTACCCTTAATGAGTCCAAAAAGTCCTTTTTATCCTTCCTTATAGGCTTATGTTCTTTTAACCTTAAATGTCTTGCCAAAAATACCTTTGAGCATTCTTATAATCTTAACACTTTAATCCCATCATTCCATGCAATAAATCCTACTAACCTTGACATAATTATTAACTCCAAAAAGTTAACCTATCAAAACCTCAAATTTCATTTAAATCATACTTAACTAGAGAAAAAAAATCAGGGGCCAACATGTTGAGAGTTTGATGTAACATTGGTTGATATATTGATTAACTAAAGTGCTATATTGGTCAACCAATATATGTACTAGTCGATTTGTATTCCAATAGCTAGTAGGTTTTTAATGCACATTGGTTGACCAATGTATCAAATATAGCCATTATAACAAGTAATTCTTAACTCTAATGAACACTATAAATAGGTGTTTTCTTAATGATTTTTGCATCAAGAAGTTTTGGGTTGTAAGTTATTTTTGGTATGCGTGATCGTTGTATTAGGTTGATCTAAAAGTTGTTTGGGTATCCCCTTTACCTTAAAAAAAGATTGAGAAAGAGGTTCTTCTTTGCCAAAATAAAAGAATGTATAAAGTATATTCTTCGCCTTAAAAGAAGAATTATAATAAAAATCTAAGATAAGTCTTAGGAGTAGATGTGGTCAATGATTGTTTATCAAATCACTATAAATCAGTTTGTATTTCTCTTCCTTTACTCTTTACTTTTTTGTTTACTAGCGTAATTAAATTCACTTACTATTATTTCATTCTTTCATTTGTGATAATTTATAGACATTGTTTTATAAGTTTGTATACTTTAATTAAAATCTTGAATTCACCCAATCCAACCCCTCTTGGGTATTATTAGGGAATAACACTTTTGTTTCAAGATACCTCTGTATCCTTGATCATAAGCATGTGTTTCTATAATTTTGAATGCAATTGGGTCAGTTATATGCAAGATAGGGATATCTTTGATGATTTCTTTGATTTATTTCACTAAACTATTATCTTTTTTTCTGATCAAGGCTTTAGGGTTTTTTTCCTCAATCTATTATGAAAAGGTTTAAATAGCCTATTTAGGTTAGGATAGAAATCCATAACATAATTTAGGCTACCTAAAAACCTTTGCAACTATTTTTTATCAAGTATTTCATTAGAAAATTTATTGTTAAACTCACTTCTCTATATGAGTAGGACTTTGTTGTTATGGATATAGTTTCCTAGAAACCTAACCTTTGTTTAAAAAAGGCTAAGTTTTATTTTTGATGCTACTAGTTTGTTCTTCTTAATGACATGAATGAATTTTAGTGTGTTTAAAGTGTTGCTCCAATATTAAGGAGAACTTGAAGACATCATTTCTGTAAATAATGTAAAATTTAGAATATGGAGCAAATATTCCATTCCTTATCCTCTAAAATTTAGAAAGGGCATTTTTCTAACCCAAATGGCATCACATTCCATTCATATTGCCTAAATGGAATAGTAAAAGTGGCTTTATACCTATCTTAAGGTCTATATGGACTTATCAACATCTCGATTTCACATCAAACTTTGAGAAGATTTAAGAATTGTAAAGTCTTTGCAACAAATCTTCTTTATTAGGAATCAGATAACTAATCCATTTCAAGGTTTTTTAAAGAGGCTTATAATTTATCACTAATCTTGCACACCTTTTTCTTTTTCTAAATTTTTGTTCACATAAAAGGGTTACAACTCTAAGGAGAATTACATGGAGAGATTAGCTTTTTTGCTACCAAATAATTGATTTTTTGTTTACAATATTGCTCTAAATGTGTTCATTTGGATTTGACGTATTTTGGTAGGAATTTGTTTTTCCTTGAAATCTTTTTTATTGAAATCCTATCATAACTCACTGTGTAGGGGGTTATTAGCTTTATGAAAGGTGTTCATAAAATAACCATATGGTAAATATTTTCTACTATCATAAAAGAGATTTTGATTGAAAACTTACATCGATAAATATAGGCATCATTTTTGTAATTTATCCTAAGCTTTGAGTTATTAGTGGCTTTAAGTCTTTCTTGGATTTTTTGAAATAGTTTTATAGGGATTCTTCCTTGAATTATACAATTCAAATGAGCTCATTTATTAAATAGTAATAACATCAATATAAAAGCCTTCAATAATTCTAAAGGTTATCCTAATCAAATATTTTTTGGATGATATGTGGTTGAGTATAAATAAAAAATCTTTGAGTAGGGTCTCAACGTTATTGAACTCAAGGTTTTCGTTGATTTCCTTATCTAATTCATGTTCTTCTTTAATGAATTGTCAAAGCAAATATTTTATCATTTCACCATCTTCCTTTTGTTTTTGTTTGAGTACTTCTAATTCTTGTTTTATTATTGTAATCTCCTAATACAAACTATGAAATTTCAATTCCAGTATTATGTTTTTCTTAGCTTTTTCTAATTTGTTTGTTAATTGTAGGTTGAGGAGGATGTTGATGGTTGACTTTGACTAGAGGTTTCAAATGATTGTTGTAGTTTCGCTATGTATTCTTGTTGCAATTAGGGTTCTTAGATGTGGTTTATAAGTTTTAAGAGGAATTTTTGATCTTTTGTTATTATGTTGATTTGTTTTTTTTCTCCTATTTGGTCATTATCTATTATTTCATCATTGCTTATTGAGCTATCAGTTTCTAATCCTAATGCTTCATGTCAAATTCTCCATTAGAGTAATCATTGGAGTTTTTACTATCTCTACTCATTAAAGCTTGAATTTTATCTAATATCTCTTGGTCTATCTCTAAGTTTTAAAGCTTTCTATTTATCCTATAGTATTTTGTTGTATGACCATTTTGATATACCTATCTAAATTTGGATGTTAAAGAGAAAATTTGAGCTTTACTAATATATCTCTTTGGTTTGGGTCTTTTGTAGGATCTCTTTTTCTTTTTTATGGGAATTTAGTCTTATTTTTGTTGTTTGGGGCTTTACTATAATCTTTACATGTTTTCTAACTATTTTTGTAAGAGATATCAAATTGTTGACATAAAGTTTCTAATTCTTTTTTGGTTTTGCATGTTTCATATTTCAACTGGTTTTGGAGTTTCATATCCTAGCAAAGTTTTAATCCTTCTTTCTATATGTAACTAATTAGCTCACCATAAGTTAATCTTTTGTAAATTTGGTCATTATGACTTTCTCTAATCTTGGTTCCCACTTTCTCACCTAATAGAGAAGGAAGTCATGCTAAGAACTTCTCCTTCCAAAAAGTTTAATTTGAATCTTCTTTAAACATGACTCTCGTTAAAAAAGTGTTTTGTACCATTTGAAATTTGAAAGCTTTTTGCACCTAAGATTGGATTAATAACTCAACATTTTTTATCTTTTAAGTCTGAGGGATCCCTTATAAAAATGTAAAGAATTGGTAATATTAAAGTTGAGACAACATCCCAAATTTGCTCACTATTCTCATCTAAGATTGTCTCACCTTCTTTGTTAATCCTAACGACTTTAAAAATATCAAGTCTTTGAGATTCAGTTAAGTAGTAATCTCACCAACCTTCCAATTATCTGAAAAATTCAACTATCATAAGCTCAATTATGGCATGAGCAAAAGTTCCTAATTGAGTTTTATAGGCATTAGTTCCACTGTCATTTGTTGAAATACATTCAAAATATTGTACTCAGACATTCCAGCTATATTCCACTCATAAAATGAGGTACCTAGTTTGTTGTAAGACATTAGGCTTTTGATCAATATCTATGTCAAGGACAATAGACTTTGACCAATAAGGTTTTAAGTTGTTTTGCCAATGGAGTTTGTTCAATTTCGATGAAAGAGATCAAAAGTTTTCAGACTCATCTCGCTCAATAATGTTGGCCTCTTGGGAGCTTCTAATTTTAACCCTTGCTTGACTCCTAGTTTGGATAGTATTCAAAGTTTGGGATGTTTAGGATTTTAGGGAATTAGAAATAATATTTTCGTTTATCCTATTCAACTAGCTTTGTATGGCATCGAAGAATTCTTCATTGTTTTTCTTTCTAAATTGGTTTGAGTTGCTTCTAAACACTTCAAATGCATTGAAAATTGGGAATTTAATTGATTTTTTTTATCATCACAGTGGGGTTCTCTAAATTTTCTCTTATCCTTAGATAGTTGTCTTTATATTAGATGTAAGTAATTGTTGGTGCAGTTGTTCTAATGCATAATATATTTTGTCTTTTAAATTCACGTTCTCACTCATTTTTTATATTCAAATGGGAGGCTTTGCGTGATTTCTCGCCTCCTCTACCTATCAAAAATATAAATTTGTGGGGTATTATAAAAAATGTTGATCGTGAACTTTTCTATTTTTTATTAAGTCATTTAATAAATTAATAATTTAAAATATGTTTATATTTTAAATGTTTTCTGAAAAATTGAAAATTGGAACTCAAGACCTAAGTGATAGAGGCTATTTGAGTCCTCTGCCATACGAATAGTGGAAATTGTTACGATTTTACGGCGGAAGTCCCAGAAATTGCAATAAAAACCAAAGCGAGTGTCTTGTGCGTACGAATATTGGAATGGTCCCTGCTCTATTTCCTGCATGTGGAGGTTGGAGAGTTATGTCACCTTTAGAAACACAAACACAAAAGATGGAAAATGAGAAGGCTCGGGATAAGAAAAAGAGGGCATGAGAAGAAGGATGACATGATTTAATATGTTAGAGGTGGGGAAAAGGAAAGCATTCATTTCAGGAACTTGCATGCTTATCCTCCTCTCTTTGCAATAATGTCCACAAAAGCAAGTCACTCCTGGCCCAGGGGTTACCTACTAGGCTACTATAATTGCTCACTCCTGTTAAGTATTACCCCTCTAGAGGCTAATTATAGCCTTTGCTCATCCTTCAAGTTAAGACTGACTTTTCCTTTTCATAGCAATCTCTTTTCAAAGGCCATTAAGTTTGAATAAACGTTTCCATTAATCATACACATGCATGCTAATGATGTCAGTACTTTCTTTTTAATTGTGCACAATTTAAGAGCATGATTGTGGAATCCTGAAACTTGTAATCAAAATTGGTTCATTTGTGATTACATACCATATAAGTTGTTTTCTGTGGTATTAATCTATCTAAATTTAGTTATAAGTCACTGTAATTTAATAATTAATAATCTAAGGATATGATTATGTTTTATGCGTTCAAACACTAACTAATTGTTCATTTGAGTTGTTTATAGTTTTTAAATTATAAAACTACAAAATGTTAAACATGTGTTATACTTGAACCAGACCGGGCTCTTTTGGACATATTGGCACTAATAATACTGGATAAAAGGGAAAATTAATAATTCTCATCCAATAAAGTGGTGGGAATAATTACTATAATTTTGTTCCATTTCGTTATAGCAACCTTTTTCGTCGCCAAAATTCAACGCCAAGCAACAACCACTTCACGGGACTTTGTGAGTTATAAATGTCAGCCCGAATCAACGTTTTTCAATCAGAACAACAACTACTAACTACTCATCCTCTTTAGGTCAGCCACTGCAAAACACCAGTGACCCAACGACCATCGCTCTCATGTCTTCTTTTTTTCTCTTGTTCTCTTCGTCTCTTCTTGTCCTGATTGCAAATGCCCAAGAGAGAGCTCCTCATGGGCTTGTTTACGAGAACCCAGTGGCTTTCCCACCATCTGCAGTTGAATTTTTCCATCCAAAAGGACAAGAGACACAAACTGGGCACCCATGCACCACATCATCCAGTTGCTCGCCACTGCCCGTCGCGTTTCAACTGGAGGCTACTGCTAAAGCACAAGAAAGTTACGTACCCACTTCCAGAAGCGGTGTCCGTCAAATGGGAGGTGGTGGCGTTGCCAGCATTGTCTTCTGTTCAGCTTTTGTGGTAGTTCTGGCAATGGGTGCTTACTATGTTTTCATTATGCGTCGAGCCAACAAAGGCAGAGCCATTTCTGTACAAAAACAGCCTGATGCTTGATGTGGTTTGTTACAGTAGGATTCACGATTATCACCGCCAACCTTTACTAGTATCATGTTTCCTGCCGGTCGTAGTGATTCTCCTGATTTTCCTGGTCTCACTTCTAGTTTTCTGCGTGGGATTTGTACCTATGATTCTGCTTGTGACTCGTTGGTTGGTACTCCAAGTACAACTTCGGTCATCGGCTAAATTATCCTCTGAATGCTAAGTAAACGAATGGATCCAATGTACACTTCCAACTTCAAATACAATAGCGGCAAGAAACCTTAAAAGAAGCATCATAGGCGACAAGGGAAATGCTTGATTAGAGAGGAAAAATAGACACAATTAAAAAGATATAAACATCTGATATAATGAAAGAATAAAAAAACCCAAAAACTCATTCCAATTTTCAAATTTTTTAAAGGAGCCCTTGTACACACTAGGAATTACGATAACAATTGGTAACAACGAGAATAAGGCCACGGAACAGGAAGCAGAATTCGTCGATTCACTGGTATAATACCTTTCTAAGAACGTCAAAGTTGATCTCAATAGAAGCAAACAAATCTTGTTTGTAAGCAATCAAAATCTATTGATTCCTCTAGCTTATCAGGTACAAATACCAACGATTGAGTCGAGCATAGATATTTTACATTCGTATTCCCTCAAATTTCGCATTACTGCTCACTGGCTAAAAGAAATACAGACTACAAAAAAGAAAAAGCACCTACACTACTAGGTATATTAATTAGAATACCAAAAAACAAACCAAACCCCGCACTCAACCTAATTTCCAACGTTTTGCACTGTGATATTACCTAAACCTATTAGACCCAGTCATCCAGTTGTTGCAAGCGAGTACATACTTGAACAGAAGTCAAAGATGACTGTATAATTTTGTTAAGATTGATTAAAGTATAAACATAATCGTAGGTTCCCAACTCCATGGTATAAACAAAAAATGACAAACTTCATGAGAAAATGTCTGCCGAGAGTGAAATTTCCTTCCGAATACCCACTGAAAATCATTGAGATTTAGATGTTAATTTCATGTAGCAATCTTAGATACGGGCTGTATCTAACCAGAAGCCATAGTTCTTGCTCTTTTGAGAACAATAGTGGTCTACTGCATTTCTTTCCCATAGATGTACTAAAAAGATTAGGTGACAATGGTGGTTTACCATATTCCCATGTGCTTCAGTATACAAAAACTTCACAACAGAGGCAGATCTAGTAGTTACGCAGCAGGTTGAGATAGAGAGATAGAGAAGAAGAATTAACCTGAGATTGTGGGTGAGACTGAGCTGGGTATTCGGAAGTTGAGGATTCCCCTCCGACATTCGTCGATGCACTTGCCGATGCGAAGCCAAGTAAGCGTTCCCGCCTCATTCCACACCAGATCAAAATTGCAAGTAACATTTAGTTCCAACATGCGTGTTACATGTGTCCTTGCATAATTTTTTGTCAATAATTTGAATATAAGATATGAAAAGTGGGGTTTGCTTATGACGGCAATTTGGAACACTTTATAAGCCAGAGTAAAATAAAAAAAGGCCCTTATTTTATATTTTTTTTTTAGTATAACACATAAATCATAATGGAGTGTAAATCTAAGTTCGTACTTTATTCTGAAACTTGATCATATTCTTGTCTTATCCTTCAAATCATTTCCGAAATTAATTTGTCTCAATCACCATAATTATACAAATGTTTGGCCTCTATCCATATTCACAAAATGGATTGAAAGAACTCTATAACTTTTACAAAGAGGATTAAGCAAGAAGTCTAGTTTCATAGAGCTTAAGTCTATTTATAATAAGTTTTAAACGTTTTATTAATTTAATTAAAATTAAATTCTAGTTTCAATTAGACTTTATTAATTCTAATAAAATTCAATTATGTTCAAATAAGATTCAATATCTCATATTAATCAATTTTTATTATATATCTCATATTTAATCATAAAATTTCTTAAACTTTACAATCAAGTCCAACTTGATTAAATTAATTTTGCTCTCTTCAACTCATTCTATATGTAAGACCCATTGGGTTCTTAAATATGTTGACAATGGTTACAAACTATAGTTATAATTCATTATTAGAATTAGATAAATTAAAACTCCTTTTAATTTATCTTTAATTCTTCAATTAAATAATTTATAATCATAGATCAAGATTGACGTCTAACAATATGTAATGATTACCCTAATATTTAAGAATGTCAAAGTAGTTTTGACTAACCTTATCATGTATGATTTTTCTATATAATTCAATCCTTTCATCATCCAATGTTTCGATTAGATATAAGGCATGCAATTAATGTCTACTCTATTTTTAATCCAATCATATTAATTCTTTGTCATTAGTTATCGATTCAATTAATGACTTTTGTAAACTATTTACAAAGCATCATTCACCTTGGCCAAGGATTTCCTGAATCAATACTAATTGAAAACAACGGAACATTATCCTTAATTACTTTGGGGTGATGAATCCTATATTGATCACACAATGACCTCCATACAGTTCATGATACATCAAATAACTACCAATTAAATAACCATGATTAAGTAAGTCATAAGTAGTATCAAAATATAGCAATCCCCATACAAGATAACTTTGGTGACTTCAAGTCAAATGATCACTTATACAATCATCATAATGAGAATTCCATAGATATGCAAGTAATGATTTAAATGGTTTTCATATCGGGTTTGTTCAATGATCTTATTCTCTAACAAACATTCACATGTTTGTTTAAGAATCTTCATACTTTAACTTTTGAGATCGAATATTTTCTTCATAAGTAAAAACATCACATGCGCTAGTCTTTTTGCGTTCTATTAATGTCCAATCTTAAAAAAAACAATGACTATGAACAATTTAGGGATAATACATAAATGCACTATAAATCTCATAATTATAATCTCATTATAATTTCATTTGCAATGTCTAATTATCTCATGAACTTTATCATATACATTTAAACGTGTACAAGATAAAGAATGCTTTTAAATAATTGTCACTAAACTACAACCAACATGATTAACTGTAGGGAATAAATTAGCAATCTTCCACTTATACTAAGCCAATCATTCAAGTATCTCACACCATATTACCATATAACGATTATACTACTAATGGGAAAGTAGTTTAATGAGAGAATTCTACAAGATTTTGTATAATGAACACTTGTTTATATCTTACAACTTCCATCTCAATTATCATTATAATTAAGATAAATTTTCCTAAATACATCCTTGAATCTTTGATGAGACCTTAGCTCCTTTTGCATGCCAAATGGCTCTAAATTTCCACAATACATTGCTGTCTTAAACAATGCAAGGAACTATATCAAATTCGTTAAAGAACTTATTTATTCAAATAATAATTTTCACTAAATGGAAATGTATTATAATGTAATTGTCCGTTGCTACATTGGAACCTTTCTAATCTTGAATGATATTATTCTAAGTAATTAAACCTTAATTACGATTTACTTTTAAAGTTATATCTTTATCATCTTGAGCTCAAATATTAACTCATACATGAAGTAATACTTCACAAGTATCTGATATCTCAAATGCTAAATATCTTTAGTACAATATCTATGTACTTGGACATAGAAGAGGTAAACAACTTCCAATCTATTTCTATAGATCTAATTTTCAGAATTAAGTTGTTACCTTTTCTTATCCAATAAGAGTTGTTCTTATACAATTATAGTTTCAACAATTAAAAGTTAGAATTGTTGTTCTCTATGAGCAATAAGTCTCTATATACTCCCATTGAAGAGGAAAACTATACTCCTACTAACCCTCTTGTAGACATGATAAATTCACAATCATCTCCAAAATAAACTCTATAAATTTATCATGAAAGTGAATCTTTCAATATCTTGTAGTCTTTCAACCATACATCAAATGTATCATTAAAGACACTAATTCCAATTAGATGTACTGTCATAAGATTTGAACTTTTTAAATTTTATCTTACACCCACAACTTATCTTCAGAACTATTCTTCTATAAGTATATATTGAAACAAACAATTTGTGAATAGGTCTGTAAGATTATATCCAACCTTTTAGATATCTTATAATCTTTATTACCCATTTTAGTTTTAAACTTAATGGATTATATACATGCCTCAAGAAAGCATTACATCTTTAAATTATTAACTTTGACTCTTTTAAAATTTTAACATTTCATATCTAATATGAAATCTTGCTAATTTGATTCAATTGTAACTATAGAAGGTAGGTCATTGTACTAGACATCACTATAGAAGAAATAATATTGCATCATACAATATTCCATATTGTATTTTCCTCACTTAAAATATACTCTCATGAATTTAGTTATGAAGATATACACTAGAGAATCTCATTCCCTGTAGATAACCGAAATTTTAAAACTCGCCATAATGATCTCATTGAAATGCTTCAATATTCTTAATGCCTAATTTCTATTTAGATTTAAACAATTTGAACTTTTCAAATTTTTAAATCAATATTTTATTTAATACATATGACTATATCATATAAAGTCAGTAGTAATATAATGAAATATAAGTATTAACCTTTTATGAATTGTTATTCCATCGAATACATCATATGTATAAGATTTAACAATTCAATACCATCATGATTATTTTACCAAAGGTTGATTTGGTTATTCTTCAACTTGACAAGTTTCACATAATTCATAATCATAAGGGTACACATATCCTTATATGTAACTTTATGATTCTCGTTTTGTTGATTGAACCAATATGACATAAAAGGATAGTCTCGGTTATCCAACTTTGTATTTTTGCTATTTATGTGAAACATAAGTCTTTTTTGATCCAATACATATAACCTATTTGTATAAAACCGAATTAACCACTTTTACTTAAGAATTTATTTCTTATCATACTTTGAACATTACAATAATGTTGAATCTAAATTCAGTATCAAATACTCATATATATGAACTAGAAATACATATGATTTCTATCATATCTCGTATAGGCAAGAAAAGTCATGTAATTACTTTCTTCTTATGACAACTATTATCATACTATAGTCTTCCTCCCTTCCATTTCTGAGGTTTCTAGCAGTTTTTGAGTAAAAATAGGTGGCAGTATTTTGCCTAAAGAGTAGAAATAGGTAATAATTAATAGAATACTGAAGATTCGAGCTATAGAATTTCTCAATTTTGACACAAGGAACTTATTCGATCGTCATTAATTGTTATCCATGTTTATGCTTTTAGTAGGCTAAATTAAGTGAAACAATTTCAACAAGGTAATATACCTTTCTGCTCTACTTTATACAACCTCTTGCGTCTTGCTATCATGGTGTTGACACACATCTTACATGTTATCATTAAAGTTTATGAGATATTAATCAACTCAAAATGTCAATACATTTTGTCATATTTATGATTTTGACATATCTCTAAAATTTTGTCCTTAAATCCTCAATAAGGATTAACAGTAACATTATATAATGGGCATACAATTATTCATTTCTAACTTTGAGAACTTTTCTCAAACATAATCCTATGTCCAAGAAATTTAGTTCACTAACGTAGTATCAACTATACTAAACAAGGTATATTTCACTTATAAAAAAATATAAACTTAAGAAAAACAAGTGATTAATTATAAGTCATGACTATCAAATGAGATTAGGACTTTAATCATATTTGGTTGCCCCCACTATTTTATTCGAAATAATAACTCTCATTATTATTCAGAAAGATTACTCTAATCTCTCTAATGGACTAAGATCCCATTCAAATATAGTTGATCTTGAGTTTGCTCAATAAATCAACTAGACTTAAAATAGGTAAATAACAGCTTCATCAAGTACATCTTATGTGACTCCTAGATCTGTTAAGTGACAACTCTTGCCAAAACATATCTTATATATTATTCCTAACCTTGCCTCTAAATTCATGTGATCATGAGTTTGCTCATCTAAATCACACAAATTTAGTTAAGTAGAACTCACTATTATAAGACTAAACATGTCTGAGATAAAAACGACTTAGAGTTTGTTCAATAAGCCTATAATAAATAGAACTATGGTTTATTCTTATAACAATGTAAGACAACAATCACGTTTTCAACTTGTATTTAATATTTTAATGAGAGATTTTAATTTTGTACGTCTCATCAAATACAAAATTGCATGTAAAATATCACACATATAAAACATAGAATTTAACATGCATCTAATGTATATATCAACCATATAAATAAAGAATACAACTTATGCACTCATAATCAAATTATATGCATAAACATCAAACTTCGTTTGATTCTAGTTATCATAATCTAAAATAATATTTTTAACTTTTTGAAAAAATTAAATTAGATTAAACTTATTGATTCCTAAATGAATTAAATTCCTATTTCAAATAGGAATTTAATTTGATTCAAAAATAATTTTCAAATTCAATTAAGAACAATTTCCAATTATCTTGACTCCTTTAACAAATTTAGTTGAAAACATTTTTCAATAAATTGTTATACTTATTATAATTTACAAAAATGTTTTTTTTCAAAATTATATAAGTAACATGTTCTAATCCAATTAGAAAACTATTTCTAATCTCATTAAAAATTATTTATTTTTAATTAGAAAACCAATTTTTAATATTAAAAGAATACTACTTTCCAAATTAAACAGAACTCTTTCATATTTAATTAAGAAATTTATTTATATTATTTATTTAGAGATTAATTTCTTAATTAAGTAGAAAATCTGTCTTTAATAAGTTAGAAAACTATTTTCAAAAATATTAAAGAAAGCGCATCTTTCTTAATTAATAAATGAAAACACTTTTCAAATTTTAATCAAGAAAAATACTTTTTTTAAAATCAAGAAACTTATTATTCATAAATAAAGAAACAATTTCTAAATAAATTAAATAATAATTCTCTAAACAAATAAAATCATAAACTTAATTAATCTCAATCAAATTGAAATAAATAAATTTAATTAAGAAACATCATTCTTAATTACTTAAGAATTTTTTTATTTTAAGGAGTTTAATTAATTAATTTCAATCTAATTGAAACTAATTAATCCTTATTTTAGAAACTACTTTTCTAATTAATTAATTCCAATCTAATTAAAACTAATTAATTCTAATTCTATAAAATTACTTTTCCAAAAGTAATTATGAACCAGTATAATTATTAATCTTTAATCATAGTAAGAAAAATAATTAATTTATTTTTGGAATTGAATGATATAATTAATTTAATTTAATAATTTAACTCTTGAAAAATTAAACTAAATTCGAAAACAATCCTAACAAAATTGACCCTTTGAAAACAAATTTCAAACAATTAGAAAACACATTTCTAAATTTATCAGGATTTAAACCTACTTAATTTTTAATTAAACCAATTTAATTAGTGAAGGCTTAAAAATAAAAATTGTGCGTGGGAGTGTTTGGCTTTTGTGAGGCGCGTGCAAAGTCTTTAGCAAATGTTTCTCTTCTCTTTAGGGTTCTCTACTTTCTGGGTTTAGTTTTTCATATTTAAAACCTTATTCATGGTGTTAACACTTAACAATCAGGAGATACTTACATAAAACGTGATTCACTGATTTTTAGTTTTGCCTTCTTGTTTTTCTAGACCCCAAGTAGACAATAGCAAGTCAATTTAACAAATGCCACACTACAAGCCAACACATAGCGCAAAACAATGCCCAATAGCCTACAATAATAACCCTTATTACAGTTAATATGATAAAGTTGATATTGATTTTATTGGTTATAGACAAATTTGTAAAATGAAGAAGGAATTTGGATACTAACAAGTTGACAAGGTTTAAAGTTCCAAGTTTTTAGATTTAATGAGTCTTTATTATTAATTAAATATAATGAAAGTTACATTAGGTTAATTAATCTTTTCAAAATACATGGGACAATGAGGTATATGCTAAATATATGCTTAACATTTTGATTATGACTTCACAAGTCTTGATTGTAACGAGTAATGATGGAGATTTTCATTGTAATGGGGATATTGTGTATGATGATGAAGTTAATGTAGATAATGTTAAAGAAGATAATATTAAATCATACGAGTTGCTAGTTCTACAAATACAACTAAAAGGAAATATAGACAAATTGATTAAAGACCTGTCAAATTGTCTTTTGAACTAAGAAGTCTAACATTTAAGGATAAATCTAGCATCACGTTAAGATAATTATAAAATACATTAACCAAGAGGAGTGCAACAATTGGGACTAGTAGCTAGCAAGTTGACATCCTGAACAACTAATTAATGAACATGTTTATCATTGTAATTAGCTGATTTTGTAAATCAAAATAATGAACAATTTCATTTGGCACTATGAAAATTGATGATAATTGGTTTTTGCCTAAAATTCATGTATAAAAACTGAATGAACAAGTTTATCTTGTACAATGAAAATTGATGTTTTCCTAGAGTTCATACATTAACTTTTAAGTAATTCCATAAATTAATAATGGATAACATTTTATCTAATAATATAAAGCACAAGTACATTCTTAATACTCAATTTTGTAATTAAAAACCACATGATTGAAAACATATATTCAATTTTGACCTAAATTTAATTTACAGCCACACAGTGGATGAACAATGAAAAATAAATAAATAAATCGTACAATTAGGGATGATATTTGTGCTCGAGTCCAGCCTGAATTCAATAGGCTCGATTCAAGTTGATCGAGCATTAGGCTAAAGCTGGATTTCTTTTTATTTTTGAGTTTTGAATTGGACTTGAGTTTAGGCTCTATGACTCATCTTAGCCTAAAGTTTGAATGTGTCAAGTGAAAACAACATTATTTTAAAAATAAAATAAAATAAAATATTTTAAAAAATAATTAAGCTTGGTCTGAGCCTAATTAGACTCAAGTTTAGGTTGTAAGTCTTAGGCTTATTTAGGCCTCAAACTAGACTAGACTCTTATAAAAGGGCCCAAACCTAGCCCAATCTTAAGTCATCCCTACGTACAATTATGTTAAATAACATTAACATCAACTTTTTCTTCTTTCTATTCAATATCTCAATATTTAAATAAAAAAACAACAACTCCCAGTAGAAGTCCCAGTGAGATACAAGATTTAAGGAGGTTTGATAATATACAACTTTTTCTCTACCAAATAGAGAAGCTTTTTTTAATAAACTGTCCCAATATCTCAATATCATGCTTAATAATTTAATTTCTCATAAATGTTCTTTTGATTCAATTATACTTCTTTTTATTTCAACCTCCTTCTTCAGTCAAATATATCATTCCTTAACTTTATAATTAGGATATTGGTTGCCATATCATTAAAAAAATTCGCAATTACTAATTGAGTAACTAAGACATCCTAAAGATATTCTTCTTGGATTATTACGCTCCATATGATCTTTAAAGAAACATTCAATCCACATAAACAAACCACTTTATTAGTTTTACTGTAATTATAAATATCAAATGTTGAGAATTTCGTCTATAAAACTATAAAAATTTCATAACCAAGTCCAATTTTGCAATTATATATATAGTTCAATTTTTAAAAAGTAGTAATTAAATATTCAAACTTTCAATTTGTTCAATTCTAACCCAACGTTAGTATCTCAATTAAGTTTACTGACGTGGCTTACCATATGTACCAAAAACCCTGACTAAACAACACCATTTAATTAAGTTTAACTAAACTATGTCGATTATTAAACTTACAAATGAAGCATAACTAAACGACGTAATTTAATTATTAAATTCCCAATTCATTGCCCTTCCTTCGTTCTCACACAAACTTCTGCGAAATCCCTAATTCGTTACCCATCCTTCTCAGTTCTCACACGATATAACACAAAGAATCCAATCAAAACATACACGTTTGTCCATCTCTGCCTCTCATTAAGCCCTTTTTTCTGCAACACATCGCCTCTAGTCACCATGTACGTTTTGGTCTCTTCATAACACATCAAACACTTGGTTTCTAGGAGGGGTATTCGCTAATAAGAAGAGCTCAAGAAGAGAAGGAATGAGTTAGTCATCAAAACAATGGCCCATTTAACCAAAACAAAGTAAGAGAACGCTTATCATGAAGTGCAAAGACCCATTAGGAAATAAATTGAGATTGAGTATACAATATTGATGGCAAGCAAGTATGGCATGAAGAAAAGAGGGATTGCCATGAGATAAGACAAAAGTCTATTAAACCCACCAAAGGTCTCTCTTAGAAGGATTGGCCTTCCATTGATTAAAATTGGGAGTGTTTCAGTGGTAGAAGAGAGAAGGAAAGTGTGAGTGAACAAGAAAAGTCCAAACTTGTTTTATAAGATTTTGGAGAACCATAATGTAGTATATGAAACCAAATCTAGCAAATCATTCATTCCATACATGATCTTATATAAATAAGATGTAGCTACCAATTTTTCTCTTCTATAATAGGTAGTAATCAATCCAATCATATACTTCCCCATCTCCTCATAAGTTTATTCAAAGGATTTGTTTCACCATCTCCCAATATAGAGTATATAAAACTTAAGTGCAAGAACAAGATCTAGATACACAAAAAAGCATGCTAAAGAGAGTTGTTAGTAAAGCAAGCACAAGCAAGCAAGCCAACTTCAGCACCTCAAAATATGAAAGATTTATCTAGGTCCAACATTGAGATGAAGCGTATCAAGATATAATAAAAGAAAACTTAAAGCGAAGTTACCTTTGGACACATCTCTTCATTTCTCATCCCTGATACAAATACTATAAGCTTTCCACCTCTATCCCAACCTCAAACAAACTCAAAGACCAATAAATTCAATCTTAAGACTCTCAAACCAGAAAGCCAAATAGCACTCAAAAAATATTAACAAGCATTAATCACAAAGCAAAACTTGAACATCCACTCAAGTACCCATCCTTCTGCACGCAATCAACACACAAACACAAATCTAATACAAACATCCAATCAAATGAAAATCAAAATAGAAAATGACACAAACAATATAAATCATGAAGAAATCAAAAAAGAGAAAGCAAAAATAGTACCAAAAGATAATAGCAGAAGAACATAAGATGTGAGAAGAGAACAGAGATCTAAAAAAAAGAAGATCATCTCCATCCTTGTCAAAGTTTCAAATCCCTAACTAAATTAACAGGCCAAACCAAGTCCACATTCACATAGCTGCAAAAGTCAAGTAACTACACATCACCCTTTGTTTTCTGCGACTCCTACAATCTAGTTCGTTGATAATGATAGAGTTGTCCAATCAGAAACTCTTCCATTACAGCCTAAACGCTCTCTACCTCATCTCGCCCCTCACCTAGGTCCCTCTTAGGTACCTCCAAGCTCCATACAGAAGCACAACCTTTCAGTTTGGGAATCCATAATCTCGCCGCTAGTGGCATGGGTTATGTGGAGAGTCCAACTCTATTTCTACCCCTTCTTCTCTTACCCTTCGGTCGATATTCCAAAAACCCAAAAGCTTTAATTCTCTTAACCCCATACTTAACTCAATACTTTCACCAACTTGCATCTACCCACTTAAACTTCACAACAATAAGAGGAAGGACAAGCCTTTGACTATTATTAACGGACATAAATCGGACAACAGAAGACGCAATACTAAAGAACAAAAGAAACCGCCTTCATGTGGGTCACAAACTTAAAAGATCTAAACAGAGAAAGAACCACCACAAAATTAAGAAAAGAAAAATCGAGCTATCTTGAGAGGCCAAGAACATTCGACTCACAATCGAAGAACATAACCAATATGGGAAAAAAAAACTAGAACAGATCAATGCAACATACAATAGATGACACAGATCTAGAAGTCAATTAGATCAACATAATAGAACAACATCATCAAAGAATCATAGATATAAGAATTGAAATAAAAAACATCGATCTCTTAACCCAAACGAAGAAAGCAAACGTACATGGAGAGAGGAGGTGAGAGAAGGTCTGTGATTGTGTGACTAATAACTAGATGTGACAGATCTAGTAGCTGCAAACGATTAAGAGTGACTGGATCTCAAGAACAATAAGTACCTGAAGAATCATCGCATAGCTTGGCCAACCTTCCTCTCTTTCAATGTTCCCTTTGCATACCGAGCTGAACAAGCTCATCAATGGCAGAATCTAAAGCTAAGCGATCCTCCTTCTTCGCTAAAAGGTTCAGGTCCTCATAGGCGAGTTGGTTTATGCCTTATAGCCAATCACTTTTGTTGTAGTTTAGTGACAAATTATTTAAAGGCATTCTTTATCTTGTACATGTTTAGATGTATATGATAAAGTCTAAGGGATAATTGTGCATTGCAAATAAAATTATAATGAGAGTATAATTATGAGATTCATATTGCATTTATGTATTATTCCTAAATATTCCTAGTTATTGTCCTATTAAGATTAGATATTAATAGAACGTAAAAAGACTAGCACATGTTTTGTTTTTCCTTACGAAGGAAGTAGTCGATCTTATAGGCTAAACAAGTGTGTGGGTGCTTACTAGAGAACAAGTCCACTGAACAAACCTAACATGAAAAATCTATTTGGAACATTACTTGTATATCTATGGAATTCTCATTGTGATGATTGTATAAATGATCCTTTGATTTGAAGTCATCAAAGTTATCTTGTATGGGGATTGCTATGCTTTGATACTACTTATGATCTATTTAATCATAAGTCGTTTAATCGATAGTCATTGGATGTAGCATAAACTATATGGAGATAGTTGAATGATCAAGATAGGATTCATCACCCTAAAGTAATTAGGGAGGATGTTTGTTGTTCTCGATTAGTATTAATTCAAGAAATCCTTGGCTAAGGTGAAATGATGTTTTGTAAATAATTTACAAATGTCATTAATTGAATTGATAGCTAATGGTAGAGAACTAATATGATTAGATTCAAAACAGAGTACATATTAACTTCATGTTTTATGTTTAATTGAAATATTGTATGGTGAAATGATTCAATTATACAGAAAAAATTATGCATGGAAAGATTGGTCAAAACTACTTTGACATTCTTAAATATTTGGATGGTCATAATGTGTTACTAGACGCCAATCTTGATTTATGATTATAAATTGTTTAATTGGATAATTAAAGATAAATTAAAAGGAGTTTTAATTTTTCTAATTTTAATTATAAATTAAAATTAGATTTTATAATCATTGCTAACATATTTGGGAACCTAATGGTCTTGCATATAGAATGGGTTGAAGAGAACAAAGTTAATTTAATCAAGTTGGACTTGATTGTAAAGTTTGAGAAACTTTATGATTAAATATGAGATATTTAATAAATAAGGATCAATATGAAATGTTGAATCTTATATGGGCATAATTAGTATTTACTTATAATTATTTGTAATTTTAATTAAAATTTAATTAAAATTAGAATTTAATTTTAATTAAATTACTAAAACGTCCAAAGCTTATTATAAATAGGCTTAAGCTCAATGAAGTTAAGACTTCTTGCTTAACCCTCTCTGTAAGAGTTACAGAGCTCTCTCAACTCATTATGTAGATATCGTTAGAGGCCAGACACTTGTGCGACTACGGTGGTTGAGACGGGTTAGTTTTGGAAACGGTTCGAGGGATACAACAAGATAAAGATCAAGCTTCGGAATAAGGTACAAATTAAGTTTTCACTTAATTATGATTCGTGTTAATCATTTTATAGAATTAAATAGATCTTGGTTTATGAGAAATCAAAAGTCACGGAAAAGTTTCATGATTATTCCGTTGCAGTTGAAATTAGATCCCAACCCAATTTCCCAACAAGACGAGTATTAAAGTATTGGGGACATCATAATTTGAATGAGATTGTATCAATTATTTTTTTGTATCAGAAGAGAAGAAATTAACAGTAACAGAGATTGATAGGAAGAAGAAGACAAAATGAAAGTCCACCGGTAACAGTGTTCTTCTTTGCTTTCGTCTACCAGAGAAACATGTTCGACCACATAAGCCTTAATTAGTAAGGCCCTGTTTGGCAATCAGCTGATTGCATTAGCTGTTAGTTGATTCTATTATCTGTTAGCTGATAGTTGATTATATCAGCTGATTTGACCAGCTGATTGCATTAGCTGCTTATCATTTGATGTTTGGTAAAAGTAGCTATTTAGTATTAGCTGTTTATGTGTAAAATGACTTATGAGGGCATGACTTAAAAAAATTATAAAGGTATGAATATTATATATCTTAGTATTTCGTTGAATATTCTTATTATAAGAATTTAGAATTTGGATATTAAATTCTACAAAAATTAAATTTATAACTCTAATAAAAATATAAAACATATAGTAATAATAATAATAATAATAATAATAATAATAATAATAAGAACAACAACAACAATATTAATAACAATAATAAGTATCTTAACAATTTTAAATACAAAAATTATAATAAGTCTTAATGAATTTATTCAAAATTTAATTTAAAAATTCAATTGAAAATCATATCTTTAATTGACATCATTAGTCATTAATACATAGTTAGAAATCTATGTTTTCATACAGTATCAATTTACACAAT
>JANZLD010000236.1:13351800-13374109 GCA_026413575.1 Erythroxylum carthagenense
TCATCACAGGCCTCCTGGATTCCCCCTTCCACAAATGCTGCAGGTGATGTCAAATGTGCCTCAGACTTCGAGGTCTCTTCCACTCCCTATAGAACAAGTTACTCAACAAAATCAATACAACTTTTTGTTAAGATAATTACAGAGACTGAACATAAACCCAATACAGAAATTAAAAGGGCAAGTAAGAAGTTGGGTTTCGCGTTTGGGCAAGTTAAGGAAACATAAACTTAACAGTTGGTTAGAAAGCAAGGTCAATTAGATGAAATTCCAAGTCCTTAAAGAGTTCCAAATTAGGGGCGTTTTTAAACATTTCACGATTTCATCAATCAAACAGGAAGAAGAAGATTTTCAAAAATATAAATCTATACTTACACAACCATATCAATCACGTCATACACAATAAACAAAAATCAATCCTTAAGACTGAGACACACGAAACAGAAAGAACAAGTTTTACAGCTCTATCCGCCGGCTGATAAACTACTAATACTACTAATGTAAATATAAACGCAGTCCCATGATAAAATTAACCGATCGAAAATCAACTGAATCTTTAAAAACCAAGGAAAAAAGAAACAGTGAGTACACAATTTTGACCAGTTCTATAAGACTGACAAAGCTGAAGCATTGAGAAATTATCTTAACAACAGAAATTTTCACGTAATCAGTTTCAAAACAATCCAAAGCAAAACATGATAAAAACAAATAAGAGAGAGAGAGGGAGAGAGACCAGAAACCTCCATGGAACCTGTATGATCGAGCAAAGGAATTGCAACAAAGGAAGAATCTATGCGTACATGAGAAACAGAAATTGAGATTGGGAAGAGGTTAGGGAAAAATGAAAATTAAAAGTCAAAGAAGAGGTCAGGAGTGGAATTGGAATTGCAATTGGAGCGTGTACCTTGGATTCAACTTTCGTACAAATGATTTGAGAATTGAGACTGATTGACCGACTCACCGAGCCTTGCTAAAATGCTGAATCCTTTTATAAAGTATCCCTCCAGCAAATAAAGAAAACCCAAAAACCGAGAGCATATTTGACAAAATGGAGCCCAGTAAAACGGAAACGTAATGCATTTTCTTTGGCCTAACTATCTACAATAGAAATGGAATTCAAGACAAAAGGATGTACTTAAGTTCCTGCCGGTGATGTGCTAAAAGGGATTTCCTCATCAGATTCCATCTCCACCTTTTCCACGGGTTCCATCTGCATATAGATGAAATTGGTTGATCAAAAGAGTCTTAAAACTCCTCCCAAGATTTCCATATCTACAGTTGCCATTGATAAAATGGGAAGAACATTAAAGAACGGAAACTATTCATCAAATGCAGTAAACAAAAATGCTTATTAAAACAACGTCAAGATCTTACACATACTTTGAAACAACACAATCCAAAAGAGATCACACATCTATAGTTCGACAAGTCATACCATTAATCACATATCTGAATCTTCAGAAAACAAGAAAAGGGGCACTCTTGGACCTTTTCTCATGATTCTGGTCAGATACTTACTCATGAAGAAATACCCTTTTCAGAACCCGCTAAAACCAGCTCCGGCGATGAACAAATCCCGACGAGGCCAACCGGATTTGGATGGTTCCCAACTGGTTAGAAGAGTAGAGAGAAAACGCGAGACCCTTCCGAAGAAAACGAGGGAGACGAGTGAGAGGTGTGGGCAACATTGACATTTTGGGTTTGGGGTAATCAGCTGATTACCCCAAACACTGGTATAGAGCAGCTTATTGGTTTTGGCTGATTGGGTTGGCTGATTCACCCAATCAGCCAATTAACCAAACACATCTATCAGCTATTTGACTTAGTCAAACAGCTGATTTTGGCTGATCAGCTAATTTTTTAGATGATCAGCTGTTATCTAAACACACCCTAAGTCAAAAACAATAGGGTCATAATTACAATCTGAGTACTGAGATCACAAACTTAATTTTTATGTCTTTATTAATCATTCATCACGTTGGTTAGGATTAAAATTTTCAACCAACCCGTCTTAATGCATTATGACAAATCAATCAATTCTTCAACTAATCCGGACCGAAGTGGACAGATTCAACCATACGTCCTTCGAAGAAAATAAGACCTAAGGATTACTTGGGTAGAATGTAGAGATTACTCGAGTTGTTTACTTATGACTGCCTAACACACCTAGGGATTGGTCGTGTAAAATGCAAAGATTACAAACAAAGAACATAAGCGTGAAATAAAGAGAATACTCCAGAGCTAATTTCGAACAAAGGGAAATCAGGTGGAGCTATATGACAAGTGTGGGGCTAATTGGAAACATAGGAACAAAGAAGCAAATGTTGACTAGGGATTGTGAAGACTAGACGAAAATAAGCCAAGAATCGGTATAGGATTTTCTGTCTAATTTTATAATATCTTATTCTGTCTCATGAATTTCAGTCATTTATTTATACGAAACTTGCACTTATTTATGTAGGACCTACACGAGACTCACATAAATAAATAGCTGAGATTCGTTGGACACAATAAAATACCATAAAATTAGATAGAAGATCTGAACCCCCTAAAATAGAGCTAAACAACAACATTTGGGATTGCAACCTACTTAAAATTTTAAAAGAACTGTTTACATGGAATAAATACTTTTAATTTATAAATATCAGTTAGAGTGAATTATTTGATTCTAAATTATTTATTTGTTAAGTACTTTTACTTAAAATACGTAATCTAGTAACTCGAGCCACTTGGAATAACTCCGTTATTGCTATACCTTAAATTATTGTGGGACTGCAATTGCGTTGATGAAACGGTCATGGCAGGGATAGCCACTGGTTCTTCCCTTCCTCCTGTAGTGTATGAAGCTTGCCTTTATTTTCCAAAAGCTCCCGCCTCTGTCTCTCACTCTCGCTGGACAATGACTTGATAGCGTATTATATGCCCTACAGCCCTCCTGAATATGACACTTCAAGCAACGAAAATTCCCTTCCTTTTTCTCTACCAGAACAATTATGCTTCTGCAATTATGCTTCTGCCAGTTAACCTGCTGCCAGTCTCATGCATTGTGAAGCCTTACAGTGACGTAGTTATTGAATATAGCATTTGACTAGTCTCATTGAGCTTCCTGTATCCATATCCTTTTTGTGGGTTTGGTAACAAAATCTGTTTAATTTTTTCTCCTTTTCCATTTCATATTCATTAGATATAGGCCTACAACTCCCTAACTGATATGGAACCTTCATCTCTAAACTTAACCCCATGTCTACTTTTCAACACTTCTTCTCTTTACCATCTGCAGTTTTCACAAGGGATCGAACTATGGAGAGTACTATCAATTCTGTACATGAAAAAATTTTATGGGTAGTAGCAGTGAGATCAGACACAAACTAAGGTAACTGTTAGATTTTAAATATTGTTAGGATTTAGGATGCAATTGTCCAAGCTCAAGAGGTCCCAAGTGTCATATCCATACGTGGAATTTAATGTATATGTTTTGTCATTTGCTGCCTTTTACCAAGTCTTTTGTCTTCAATGCAGAACTATAAAAGAAGGCCTCTGGGAACTGCACAGAAGTTTGACAGCTTTAACGGACTCTTCTTATGCTCGACAGCTTTGATGGTACCTTCTGTCTTTCTCTTTCCTCTGTGCACTTACGACACCAATCTCTTTCGGAAGTGCTTTGCAGAATAAAACACGTTGTGTCATTGTATCTTACAACCTTTTAGTTACATCTGCTTTTCTCCGATGACTTCATGGGATTTAACTAATACTCACTGGCTTAGCTGGTAGACCAAAAAGTTCCAAACTTTGTATTGATGTAAAGTTCACTCTCGTATTGATGGTTCCAAAACGTCCCACTTTATTCCACAATAATGCATTACAGCTTTATTACAAATGTCCAAATCGTCCAACACTTTATTACACCACTTGCATCTTTATTACACAAAAGTCCAAAAACGTCTCAGCTTATCACCATAGCGCCTTACATTCACGCTGTTTAATGGTCATTGCTATTGTACCCAACGTTATTGTTTTTAGTATATATATATGCATGTATATATACACGACCCATGCATTGTTTGACAGTGACTTTTGCTTCTCAATCTGCTGTACTTTCTTTTATTTTTCTCCATTACAACATTCCAGACCTCTTCACACTCTCATTCACATCTATAGTACAAAAGTTTATCAAGCATTATTCATTTTTGTTCTTTTTAAGCTTTAACAAATACAAGTCTTTACTTTTTACTCTTGGAGACAGTTCTTATTCCACTCTTTAGAGAGCACCAAAGCTAGTGGAGAAGACATTAATCTGGGGTCGAATCTCGTTATCCTGCTACACTATAGAGGGAGAATTTCCAAGTTAAGGTAGTCATTCTCACGACACTTTACATTATGATAAGTTATTCCAATTTAATAACAATCTAAGTCGAAAATCTATTTGTTGCGTTTCTACTGCTATCAAAAATTGTATTGTTCTACATGTTACCATTTTCGAGTTTACTATGTTGAAACATGATTCAAGTCGTGTGAAGTGGTTTGACCGAATATTTAGGAAGTTATTGTTTTTTATTTAATTGTTTATTTAAATCACTTAGTGGAATTAGTGGGTAGTTGCTGTGCCTAGTTTTTAGTTTTTCCTGTTACAGTGTAAGCCTATATAAAGGCTTTTTTATTTGCTTTAATATATATAGTCCATTACAATTAATGAAAATTTCATATTTCTTTTCCTCTGTCTTGCATGTTTTACATACTCTGCATACCTTCACTTGCCTTTTTTCCTTCTTTTACTCACTATCATCCAATAATTTTGGCATCAGAACTTTTGTTGGTCCATTAGATAATTGAGTGAAATACTTTCTTTTAATCTCCCAAAGAGTTACGTTGGGTCTTTTCATTTTTGTGTTTACAAATGGCAGCAAATGCTATTTTGTCGTCTTCATAGCACCTCATACCCATTTCCAATGGTGAGAAGTATGAGTTTTGGAGCATTAAGATGAAGACTTTTTTCATATCTCAAGGCTTTTGGGAGCTGGTAGAATATGATTTTGTAGATCTGACAGATGCAGATGAAGAGGCAAATGCAAGAGTGAAAGAAACCAAAATGGAAGGATGCCAAAGCTTTGTTCTTCATTCAACAGGCAGTCCATGAAACAATTTTCTCGAGAATCGCAGCTGCAACAACGTCATTAAAGGCTTGACAAACTTTGAAGAAGGAGTTTCAAGGTTCCTCTAAGGTGATTATGGTAAAATTGTAGACTTACATCGTGAATTTGAAACACTATCTATGAAAGGTAATGAATCTGTTCAAGTGTATTTGTTTCGAGTTTCATCTCTTGTTAATCACATGAAGTTGTTTGGTGAAAATATATCTGAAGAAATTGTTGTTGCAAAGGTTCTATAGAGTCTTACTCCAAAGTTTGAACATATTGTTGTTGCGATTAAGGAAGTGCATGATTTATATGAACTAATGAGTTCTTTGCAAGGCCATGAAGAAAGGTTGTTTAGGTTATATGAAAAATATAAAGAAAAAGCACTTCAAGTGAAGGGGGAGCCTGCTCAGAAGGAAACAAAGGAAAATTCTTCTGGTTGTGGTCGTGGTAGAGGTAGTTTTCGTGGAAGAGGCTGTGGAAAAGACCAAGGAAGAGGTTGAGGTAGAGGAGGATCAAATGAAGAAGGGCATAATAGAACCTTGTGTGTCACTATTGCAAAAAGCCAGGTCATAAAGAAGCATCTTGTTGGCAAAAGCAAAAGGATGGGAATCATCAAACAAGCTTTGAAGAGAAAACAGATGAAGAAAGTAAGCTGTTCATGGCTCTCTTTTGTGAAAAAGATGCATCTAATGATGTTTGGTTTTTGGACAGTGGCTTTTCCAATCATACATTTGCAACTAGGTCACTATTTAAAGAGATTGATGAGTCCAAAAAATCAAAGGTGACATTGGGAGACGATAAGAAGATTGAGGTTGACGGAAAAGGTATTGTTAGCGTTACAACAAGTTAAGGTACTGTTAAGATTTTACAAGATGTGTTGTTCATTCCTAGTCTATCTCACAATTTGCTTAGCATTGGGCAATTAATGATTAGTGGATACTCAATTTTGTTTGATGATGGATTTTGTACTATTAAAGATAAAATTGAACAAGTCATTGCTAAGGTTCATATGGCTAATAATAAAATGTTTCCGCTGGAAGTTTCAATGATTGAGCAGTATGCTATGATTGCTAGTAGAGATAATGAGACTAGATTGTGGCATTTATGTTATGGGTACTTGAATATTAATGAGCTGAAATTATTGAGTCAAAAAGAAATGGTTTTTGGTTTACCAACACGTAAAACTCTTAACTTTTGTGAAGGTTGTGTTTATGGAAGACAGACTAAAAAGTCTTTTCCTGTAGGAAAGTCTTAGAGAGCCTCTAAATATCTTGAGTTAGCACATGTAGATTTGTGTAGGCCTATGAGCAGTGAATCACTTAGTGGTAGTTAGTATTTTTTGTTGTTTATAGATGATTATAGTCGCATAAGTTGGGTTTACTTCTTGTGAAGCAAGTTTGAAGCCTTTGACAGATTCAAGGAGTTCAAAGCACTTGTGGAAATAAATAGTGGTCTTTTAATAAAGACACTGCGAACAGATTGAGGAGGTGAATTTGTATCAACTAATTTTAATATTTTTTGTGCAACAAATGGAATTCACATGGAGCTTACAGCACCATATACACCAGAACAAAATGGTGTAGCTGAAAGAAAGAAGCGAACAGTAGTAGAGATGGCTAGAAGAATGATGCAAGCAAAAGGTTTTCTTACTTCTTTTTGGGCAGAAGCTGTTGCAATAGCAATATACCTCCTAAATGTGTCTCCTACAAAAGCTATTCCTAATCGAACACCATTTGAGGCTTGGATGGGTAGAAGACCAATGGTAAGCCACTTAAGAGTTTTTGGTTGTATAGCTTATGCCTTGGTTAAAACTCACTCTCGTAAATTTGATGAGAAATCAGAGAAGTATATCTTTGTTGACTATTGTTCTCAATTCAAAGCATATAAGCTGTATAATCCTATCAGTGGCAAGATTTTCATCAGCAGAGATGTAGCATTCAATGAAGATGCTAAATGGATTTGGAATAAAGAAAATGAGCAATAGCATATTCAAGTATTCGAAGATAATATTGCACCATTGCAAGATCCAAGAACAGCAACTTCTAGTTCCCCTAATACTTCTCCTCCTACAAGCAATGATTCATTACGATATAGTTCATCAAGTGAAACTCCTCCAAGGAAATTCAAATCCTTGAAGGATATTTATGATACTTGTACCTTTGCTTTGCTTGTTTCAAATCCTAATTGCTTTGAAGAGGCTGCAAAAAGGAAGAAATGGTGTAAAGCTATGGAAGAGGAGCTGATGGCTATTTAGAAAAATTAGACTTGGATTTGGTAACTTTTCCAAAAGGAAAGAATGTTATTGGGCTCAAATAGATGTTCAAGACAAAGTATCATATAGATGGGAGCATCCAAAAATATAAAGCAAGGCTTGTGATAAAAGGTTATTCCCAACAACAAGGAGTTGACTTTAATGATACTTTCTCTCTTGTTGCTCATTTTGAAACAATAAGAACCTTGTTAGCCTTGGCTGCTCAATTAAATTGGCCTGTGTACCAATTTGATGTTAAATCTGATTTTTTAAATGGTGATTTGAAAAAGAAAGTTTATGTCTTACAGCCTGAAGGTTTTGTAGTTAATGGAAAAGAAGATAAGGTTTACAAGTTAAAAAAGACACTTTATGGCTTAAAGCAAGCGTCGCGGGTATGGTACTTCAAAATTGATTCTTATTTTCAAGAGAATGGTTTTGAAAGAAGTAATAATGAGCCCACTTTTTATCTAAATAAAGAAGGTAAAGATGACTTTTTGATGCTATGCCTTTAGGTTGATGATATATATAGGTTCAAGTGAATCTATTGTTGCTGAATTTAAAGATTGCATGATGAAGAAATTTGAGATGTATGATTTGAGGTGAAACAAGGAGTTGATGGGATATTTATTTCACAAAAGAAATATGCAATGAATCTTCTGAAAAAATTTAATATGGTGAATAATAAAGTTGCTGCTACACTTATAAATGTCAATGAAAAGTTGTGACGTGATCTGAATTGGCAAATGCAACGTATTTTAGAAGTCTTGTTAGTGGTTTAAACTACTTGTCTCATACAAGACCGAACATTGCTTTCTCTGTTGGAGTTGTATCTAGATTTATGCATGAACCAAGCAAGCTTCACTTTGGAGCTGCAAAGAGGATATTGAGGTATATTGCAGGAACAACAGGACATGAAATTTGGTATTCAAAAGTGTCAAATTTCAAATTAACTGGTTTTACTGATAGTGATTGGGCAAGTAGTATTGATGATAGAAAAAGCACATCTAGTTTCATGTTCAATATTGGGTCTAGTGCAATTTCATAGAGTTTGAAGAAGCAAGAAGTGGTGGCTTTATCAACTTCAGAGGTTGAGTACATTGCAACAACTTCTTCAGCTTGTCAAGCAGTTTGGCTAAGGAGACTACTTACAGATGTTAATCAAAAGCAGATTGATGCAATAAAGATCTTTTGTGACAATAGATCCACTGGTGCAATGATAAAAAATCCAGCATTTCATGATAAGACGAAGCACATCGTCATCCGTTATCATTTTATTCGAAGTCTTGTCTCTATTGGAGAAATTACTTTGAAGGCTTGTGATATAAGTGAGCAAGTTGCAGACATTTTCACAAAGTCACTTTCGCAAGCAAAACATGCGCTTTTCAAAGAATAACTTCGAGTTTGCAATTTTTAATTAAAGGGGAGTGTCGAAACATGATTCAAGTCATGTGAAGTGGTTTGACCGAATATTTAGGAAGTTGTTATTTGTTTTATTTAATTATTTATTTAAATAACTTAATAGAATTAGTGGGTAGATGTTGTGCCTAGTTTTCAGCTTTTTTTGTTACAGTGTAAGCCTATTTAAAGGATTTTTTTGTTTTAATATATACAGTACATTACAATTAATGAAAATTTCAAAATTCTTTTCCTCTATCTTGCTTGTTTTACATACTCACATATCTTCACTTTCCTTTTTTCCTTCTTTTGCTCGCTGTCATCCAACACACTACTGGTTGTTGGAAATTTTTTTATGTTTTGTATTTAATTTTGATATAAGTTAGAATTATGTCATTTGTAAATGAGACAAACGTAAATTCTACACTTACTGTTCCCCACATAGGTTCCGCTTCTTTCACTATGGCCCCAAAATTATACCTGACCTTAATAGATTAGAGCCTTTAGATGGAAGAAACATCAAAAGATGGTTTGAGAAAATTCTTTTTACTTTTATCAATACGAAATCGATTATACACTGTTTCAAAAGATTCCTAATGATAATACCGACCCTAAGACTACGAAAGATAACCGTATAATTAGGGGAGTGTTACTTAACCATATGATCAACCTTTTGTTTGATATCTATTGCAAGTACAAAATTGTTAAGGAAATTTGGGATGCTTTAGAAGTAAAATATGGGACAAATGATGCCGATACTAAGAAATATGCAGTTGCTAAGTGGTTAAAATTTACCACTGTTGATGATAAGCCTATTGTGAACCAACTACATGAGTATAAAAACCTAGTTGTTAAAATCCTTACTGAAGGTATGAATATGTGTGAGTTGTTTCAAGCTAATGCTCTTATTGGGAAACTACCTGCCTCATGGAATAATTATAAAACCAGTTGAGGCATAACAAAAAAGACATGAAATTTTAGGAGTTGATAGGACATATAAAGATTGAGGATGTCAATCCTGCACAAGATAAGATCAAAATACTCACCCTTGTCCCTATTGTTAGGGTTCGTGTGGTAGAACGTAGAAATGCTAATAACTTTAAGAAGAATGGTAGACAAAACAAGTCTTTCAACAACAAGAAGGGTTAGTTTAAGCACAAAAGGATTGATGGTGATTGTTGGTTATGCCACAAGCCAGGCCATCTCGCTACCAATTGTCAAACTAGAATCAACTATAAGAAGAAAGGCCAAGGACAGAAACCATGATAGTTCGAGAAAGGAGACCAGATGGGATACCAACGGTAACCAGAAGAACTTTAGTAAGCCTCAGGCTAATACGATTGAAGCTGGTGATGATGAGGAGATCATCGTTGCTATAGTGTTCGAAGTCAACCTTGCTGGAAATTGAGTTGAGTGGATCGTTGACACAAGAGCTACATGCCACATCTGCACAAATAAGGACTTGTTCAAGGAGTTGAATGATGCTGCTGATGGTGAATTTATATACATGGGTAACCCCAACAAAGTTCCTATCCAAGGAGTTAGCAAAGTCACTCTCAAACTAACTTCTGAAAAAGTGTTGGCATTAAAAAATGTTTTATTTGTTCCTGATATAATAGAAACTTGATTTCTGGTGCATTACTTAACAAAGTCAGTGTTAAACTAACCTTTGATTCTGATAAGCTAGTTCTAACTAAGAATGAAAACTTTGTTAGAAAAGGGTTTTGTAATAGGGTCTTATTTGTAGTTGACGTTGAAATGAATGCATCTATTTCTTCTGCTTATATTGTTGAGTCTTTAGACTTATGGCACTCTAGACTTGGGCATGTGAATGTGAGGTCAATTAATTACTAATGAAACAAAAAAATGTCAAATTTGTGTTGAGGTTAAAGACTCTAAGAAACATTTTAAGTTAATAACTGAGAGAGAGAGTCACAATTGTGAATTATATGAGTAAAGGAGGCATGAGATATTATAATACCTTTGTGGATGATTGTTCTAGATTACTGAGATTTACTTATTGAATAATAAAAGTGATACAGAGGAAATGTTTATAAAATACAAAGTTGAGGTCAAAAACCAATTAGAAAGGAGAATTAAGAGATTAAGGTTTGATTGAGGTTGTAAGTATAGTACTGATTTCCTTTCTGATTATTGTGTAAAAGTTGGGATTATTCATGAACTTTCAGCCCCTTATACACCTGGACAAAATATAATAGTCGAGAGGAAAAACTGAGCACTTAAGGATATAATGAATGCCATGTTGATTCCTCCAGTACACCTAATTTTATGTAGGGGAAGCTATTCTTTCAACTTTTTATGTTCTAAACAAAGCCCTCATAAGAAACTAGATCAAACTCCTTATGAAATTTGGAAAGATTATCCACCTAACTTGCGTTTTTTGAAAGTGTGAGGGTGTCTTGCTAAGGTTGCTCTACCTGAACATAAAGAGAAGAAAATTGGCCCTAAGACCGTTGATTCAATTTTTGTAGGATATGCCTCTAATTGTGCTGCCTATAGATTTATGATTAAAGAATAGGGATCTAACAATTATAGATAAATTATAGAGTCAAGATGTAGTGTTGTTTGAGGATATATTTCTTATGAAAATGAGTTTGCAAGTTCCTAAAGAATTTGTCCCTAGTTCTTCTACCAATGATGACATAGAGGATGAGGAAATTGTTGAACTAAGGAGGAGCAAAAGAGCTAGGTACCCACCAATTTTGGTTCTAACTTTGTTACTTCCTTTGTGATGACAAAACCTGAGGAGATAGATGATGTTTTATGGTGACTTATATTATTGAGAAAGATCCTAAAACTTATGAAGAAGCAATGAGATCTGTGGATGCTACATTTTGGAAGGAAGCCATAGACAGTGAGTTAGAGTCAATCAGGTCTAATAAAACTTGGGTTTAGTTGATCTACCTTAAGAGTGTAAGCCTTTGGAGTGTAAGTGGATTTTCAAAAAGAAATTGAGACATGAAGGAACCTTTGAGAGGTTCAAGGCAAAACTTGTGATTAAAGACTTTAAACAAAAAGAATGATTGGACTTTTTTGACATTTACTCTCCTATTACTAAAATTGCATCATTGTTTTTTACTACGTTAGTATTTAAACTTCATATACACCAAATGG
Organism: Erythroxylum carthagenense; assembly: GCA_026413575.1. Classification (NCBI taxonomy): domain Eukaryota; kingdom Viridiplantae; phylum Streptophyta; class Magnoliopsida; order Malpighiales; family Erythroxylaceae; genus Erythroxylum; species Erythroxylum carthagenense. The sequence goes on from JANZLD010000236.1 coordinate 13,363,714, forward strand.
ATATTAAGACAGTTTTCTTAAATGGTGATCTAGATGAGGAATTTTATATAGTCCATCCTGATTAGATTACTTGGTTAAGAACAAAAGGTGTGTAAGTTGGTTAAATCTTTGTATAGACTTAAACAAGCTCCCAAATAGTGGCATGAGAAATTTGAAAGTGAGATTTTCAAACATGATTTCATCTCTTATGATGTTGGTTCTTGTATTGATGTGAAATTAGATGCCAATGGTTGTGTGATCATAACTCTTTATATAGATGATATGCTTATTTTTTGCTCTAGCTTATCTGTCATTGATAGTACTAAGAGTTTGCTAAAGTCTTCTTTTAATATGAAAGATCTTAGATCTGTGGATTTTATTTTGGAAATCAAAGTTGATAAGACTGACTTTGGTTTTAGGTTTAATCAAACTCATTATGTTGAAATTTTTTTGAATAAGTTTGGTTACTATGATGTTGATCCAGTTAAGATTCCCTATGACACAAGTGTTACTTTAAAGGAAAATCTTGGTGATAATGTAAATCTAGCTGAGTATGCTAAAATTCTTAGTAGTGTGATGTTTTTGATGAACTGCTCTCATCCTAATATTGCACACTGCGTTAATAGACTTATTAGGTGTACTTATAATCCTAGTTAAGAGCATTGGAATGCATTGATTCGTTTGTTGAGGTATTTGAAAGGTACTATTCATTATGAATTATCCTTTGGTAGTCATCCTCTTGTATTGGAGAGGTATGTTGATACTAATTAAGTTACGGAGAGTGATGATATACACTCTACCAGTGGTTATGTTTTTACTTTGGCAAGAGCTACAGTGTCTTGGAAATGATCCAAGCAAATGTATATTATGAGATCAAAGGGTGGGTGGACAAGACGGTGGGGTTTGCTAGCTACTCTCCTATGAGAATATTTGGGCTATCTCTCTAGAGCGATCATAAGACCATGACATTTTGAGGTTATTTATTTCTCTAGCAGGTCTTGTCTTCGATTTTCTTAGACACTAGGTTCAATACCTAGTTAACTTGGCTATTCGTCAATCTTTCTTTTAAACTGTGACAGTTTGTTTATCATGTTTTAGACCAAGTGTGAGATTGTTAGTATTGATTGTTCCAAATTTATTACACCATTATGCCTTACATCTTTATTACACAAATGTCCAAAATGTCCCAGCTTATTACCATAACGTCTTACATTTTTGTGGTTTAATTGTCGTTATTATTGTACCCAACGTTCTTATTTCTAGTGTATATATATATAACCCATGCATTGCTTTACACCGACTTCTGCTTCTTAATCTGTTGTACTTTCTTTCATTTTCTCCATACAATTTTCTAGACCTCTTTACACACTCGTTCACGTCTGCAGTACAAAAATTTATCAAGCATTGTTCATTTTTGTTCTTTTTAAGCTTAATCAAGTCTTTACTTTTTTTCTCTCGGAGATACTTCCTACTCCGCTTTTTAGAGTGCATCAAAACTGGTTGAGAAGGCATTGACCCTATGGTCTGATCCCGTTGTCTTGTTGCACCGTAAAAGGGAAATTTCTAACCCCTTGCATTAAGATAAGTTGTTCAGATTTAATTTTTCTTGTTTTTTTCGCTAATATCTACAACCTTTTTTTGGCTATATTCTCTGTTGTTGATAGATAGCTAAACCAAATGCCTTAAAAAAAGCTTTTTGACAGATTTTTAGATTTAGACTACGAGGTTAAAACTTTCCCATTTCTTTATCTCTGTAACTTTTTCCCTTGTTTTTGTCAAAGTTTTGATTTTGCAGAAAATCTCGAGATTGTTCACAAGAGAAACGAGTGATAGAACTCGTTAATATCTGTGTCTTCTATCTGAGAGAAACTTGAAGCATTTCCAGAAACTACATCTCCAAAGCCTGTATTCCTGCAATGCTAAATGTACTTTAACAGAACTTTTGGCTTTTCTATTTTATCTTTTATCTTGTTTCGAATTTGGAGCTTCTGATACTTAACAATTCTGAGAATCAGAAAGCATTCTCCAGTGGTTTTTATCGTCTGGTAAGCATTTTCTTAAGATGGCTGTTTTAAACTTTTCGAGATTCCCTGAGGAAACCATTGGGATTTGTGATTTGGTTATTTAGCCAGAATAGTAGTGTTGTTGGGGAGTGTGGAGAGAGGACAGGGATTATTGAGGCTATGAAGTATGAGCAAAACAAGGATCCTTCTGTCCACTTCATTAGTGACAGTATTTCATGTGTCTTCTATGACTCCTCTTTTAACCTACTTAGCTAGAATTTGAAGTCGTGGATAGTTTCAAATGTGATGCTTTAAGGCATATGGGATGTACAGTTCTCAAGTGAGTTTGAATATCTGGTACCTTTTCTCAGGGTCCATCCAGCTCATTGACACCAAGAAAAGTGACATAGAAATTTGTGCTACATGATTCCTTTAACTTTCCTCCTCTGCGTACTGAATACCTCTTTGTCTGCTCTGTCAGAATCTCATCGATGTATCTTCATCATCTGTAACATTTGCACCATTATACGAATTCGAAGTTTAAGTTCTGGGTATTTCTTCCTTCAACCAGAAATATTTGCAGATACTCCAGTAGCGTTTTCTTTTCTCATGATAATAATAACTAAGATCACTTGAAGGGATTTACCGCATACCTTTCGAAACCATTGTCACAGGCTATAGTTATACCCTTTTATAACAATCTGACTGCATATTGGCGTAGAAACTTCGTCTTCCACTCTTGTTCGAGCTCGAGAAAGTTACAGTCAAGTTCACGTAGTAACGTTTCTGTGTCGACTTTCGGAGATCCAGCATGCAGGATTTTAAGCCCTAGTCGGAAGCTTTAATGGAGTGATGTTTGGTGACAATGCAATGCAATTGTGTTGGTGGCAACAACTGCCACTGCTTCTATTGGTTCATCTTCCCTATGGTATGCTTTCCATAGTTTTTAACTTATAAAATCTCTTGGGTTCAGATATTGCAGAGTACTTAATTCTTTGTGGCAATCCCATTCCAGCATTTCATCAATTCTCGAAGCTCAATCTTACGTAATTCATTTGCGGATTTGAATGAATAAAAAACTGGAAGCATGCTAAACTTGTAAAGGTTGTGGTACACGGACACTCATTGGATCATATGTTTGTTATGAACACACAAATTTCTGACTGCTACTCGCCATATTCAATTAACCAAGTTGAGTTGGATGCTTTTGATTTTGCAATGTTTTACACTGATCTTTGGAGTTTTATAACAGCTGAAGCTTCTGTTGCTTGCAAGAGCACAATTGACGGTCCTCAACGATCTAGCAGTAGGCTATGGAGATACATATGCCAGCAACAGCTTACAGGTGTGAACCATTATAAGCTGAATGATCCAGGAGGTGAACCTTTGTAAGCGCCTATCTCTCCCATAGAAAATAGGAGTCTTATTCTTTGAATTAGTAATGAACTCCATTGGACGCAACTCAATTATAATCAGCTAAGCTAGCAGGAAGTTAGTGACAAGATTAGTGGCATACAGAAACAAATCCAATATGACAAATACATGATACACATACAACTAAACATCTTAGAGCAAAATAATAAAGGAATCCCTATTGGAAATTACCAGCCATATTCAAGTAATAAAAGGGAGAGCTGCTGATAATGCATGTCTCTGCTCGAGCAACCCAGAAATTGCCATGTGACTCGTCCTTTACCTTAAGCTATATATATGAATGCACATAACATAAAACTTTAAGTGCCTTTATAATTCTCTAAACCAATCTTCCCAACCAAGATTTTGGAAACTTTTTGTGTTTTAAGACGAAGGCATAAAGCTAGGCTTATGAATAAATGGTGTCTGACTGCTACTTCTCCAACCTCTCTGTGATCGCACAAAGTATTTTTAATGACTAAACGGCGATGTACAGGTTGCCTGGGAGCCATTCAGTTCTTCCACATGCTAACTTTGTCAAATGTTCGCCTTCGGGTCCAAACTATTTATTCTCAAGCTTTCGAATTAAATTACAAGAATTGTACAAATCAAGCAGCAGAAAGACGGAGGCTGCAGGTGGTGGAACCAGTGCTGATATTCCAACATTGACACCTGTGGAATCCGATTACAGTAAGAACCCAGCAAAACCAAAAGCTGCTGCCATAGTTGGCGGTGTTGGTGCAGCTCTACTTGTGATCATCTTCGTGGTGCTTGTTTACTTGTGCTTGATGCATATTAAGAAATCTGTAAAGCAAAACTCAGACACAGAATCTTCTGCACAATCCGCTGCCCGTAAGTTCTACTCAATTCACTAATGATGCATGAAAATAAGCACCTTAGGATGTTCTTTTCTACTTTGTCTAAAATCCGTATGTTAACAAAATGCATGTTCTGCTTAATCGATGTTTATGCACACCTTTCACGTGGCGAGGCTCTTGGTTTAAAAATGACTCTCTGTTTGCTCTGAAGTGATTTGTGAAGTTTGGTTGTGTTTTTTTCTCTGTTTCTAGTACAGTTGAGTTGGAAAGAGTTGATGTTATGCCGTATGCCGGTGCTCGATCTTCATTTGGCACACAAGCTCTAAGACAGTTTTCCATTGAGGAGCTCCAGCATGCTACAAGCAATTTCAGTAAAAATAAGATTATAGGAGAAGGTGCATTTGGTCTAGTTTATAAGGGATTCCCACTTGATGGATCTATTGTTGCCGTAAAGAGACGCATCAAGAACCCGATTCAGAATTTCTTTCACGAGGTGAATCCATATATTAGATGAAGATGTTTTTGCATTTACTGGTTTTTATGCTTTGGTCATGCTACAATCCAACGCAGGTGAAAAGTATAGCTACAATCAACCATGAGAATCTTGTCAAACTTATTGGTTATTATGAAGATGGGCAACAGCAAATACTTGTATACGACTATGTATCTAACGGAAACATAGGAAACTATCTCTATGGTATGATTATCTTCTCACTTCTTTTTCTCTGTGCCAAAGCAAACAGGTGATTCATTTGTTTCCTCTTTTTCTAGATAGTAAAGGCTTTCCAGTTGGAGAGTTGGACTTGAGACAAAGGTTGCTAATAGCTTTGGGAGCAGCAAGAGGTATAAGAAAGTTTAGGTCCTTTTGTTGACGTATAATTTATAAAATTTGATCCTTCAAACTAAATACTTCATTTTATCAGGAATTCAACATCTTCATGGTTTGGTCCCTCCTTTCCTGCACATGCACTTCAGAACTAGTAATGTTCTTCTCACCGAAAAGTTTACGGCGAAAATTTCTGATTATGGTCTTTCTAAACTGGTTATGGAATTCAATCGTGTTGGATCATCTTCAGCAATTGACTGCTTCCTTGATCCAGAGTATGTTCATTCAATCATGTCTGGTCACTTATTTTGAGTCCTGGAGATATCAGTTTTGCTTTCACATGCAATGCTGACCGTCCGTTCTCTTCAACCTTGTTCACATATGCTAAACATCATCATAGTTTGTTCTCATAATGGGTAGAACAGTATAGTCTAATCTATCTTACTCATTTCCTCAAAGGTTAGATTCGTATGAGAACTTCTCACAGCAAAGCGACGTGTACAGTTTTGGGGTTTTCTTATTGGAGTTGATCAGTGGACGTGAGGCTGATGGAAGCAGTTGGTCAAATTCTGGGCATAATCTTCTATTACACGTACGAACATTTCCTTTCCTTTGTTATCAAATCCACCACATGTCCATAGTTATCGTTTCATGTTATGTTTTCCAACATGTTACTGATTCTCTCCGCCCTGCATGAGATTCATTTATGGCAATTATGCTGTAAAAAGAATGCATTTTTACACAATTCATTACGGCATGATGAACAGGAACTTTTGCTTACATTATATCTTTTATTACAGCAAGGAGTTCATTGTTCGATCTGATATTACTTTCAGTTCAGCTTGAACCATGCTGATACAACCTTTTGCATCGTCCCATTGGAGGGACTGAAGGAAATATTTGTATTGTGATAATTTCAGTAAGACCATTTTCATTCTCACTCAAGTTTTTTGGCTTTCCGTGTAGGCTACGGGTAGTGATCTCAAATATTTTGTTGATAAGACACTTGGGGAAGACACCATGGGAGCTGCACAACAGATGATGAAGCTGGCTTTACGATGCGTGAATACTTGTACAGAAAGGCCATCAATGGTGAGTATTGTTCAAGAGATAGAAGAGATTCAAGCGAGAGAAACGGGCTACTTGCATTCTGAGGAGATCAGCTCCGTAATACTTGGAAGCGAGCTCTTCAAATGATTATGCTCGTTTCCCCGTATTCCTGTTCGCGACGTTCTCTTTTTATGCAGTGTGACGATTTATATGTTGGTTATGCATATTGAGTAGATTAATTTAATGTATCCCATTACTATTTTAATTAATAAAGATACTTTATTTTTATTGACTATATTTGAAGTTTAATAGTAAACAAAACATCTCTAAATAATTACTATACAATGACAAGATCGTATTAGTATACATTATATTTTTTTTCTTATTAATCACATAACTAATCTCATAAATTGAAATATAGAGATATTTAAACAAATATATAAGTACTTATTTAAAAATAAGTTCACTAAAAATTATCTAATTGTAAAGATTCCAAATAGAACATTTTTATAAATTTTATCATTATGGTAGTTGTGTATGTGATTTTATACTTGAAATTATCAAGGTATTACATATAGAAATTATTATATTTTGAAAATATTAATGACCTCATTTAGGGTATATTAGTTGATAGCATTTGAATATAGTACGAATTATATAAAAATAGTTGAGTAAATTATAAATGATTTGTTATTTTAAAGCATTTAGGAAAAGTGTTTAATTATTCTTCATTAGTAGTAATTTAAAGAATTCTATCGTTAAAGTGTATTAACATTTCAGAAGGTTATTTTAAATATTAAATATAAATTAATTACTAATTAATAAAAATAAATGTGATTAAATTTAAATAGAGTAGATATTAACATTTAATTGGAACATTAGATGTAGAGTGTCAATGGGTTGGCTCAGGTCTAAGCTGCTCTTGCCAAAATTGGGCCAATCTGGCTTCATTTTTAGATCCCTAATTAGATGAAGAAATGATTAAATTATATGTTATAACTATTTAATATTTAAGTAGTCATGATATATTACTAAACATCAATTTTATATATAATTATAAATTATTTAATTAGATAATTAAAAAGAAATTTTCTTTATCTAATTTTAATTATAAATTATGATTTTAATTTAAAGTTCACATATAAAAATTAAAGAAAAATAATTTAAATTAGGTTAGATTAAATTTTGAAATTTAAAAAACTTTAAAAACTAAATACGAGATTTAATTTTACTAAGCTTAAATTATATTATAGTTTAGTTATATATTAATATAATTAAAAGTTTAATTTTGATTAAAAATTTATAAATAGAAATCATATATATTATTTGTTATATGTCCTCTCATATTTCATTAGTAATATTAGTCATGAAATATTAGAAGTCATATATTGATACTATCGCACGTAGGTCATATTATACACCCAACTAATACTCATTAAGGTTAATTACAAATAAAGTAATATTAGTCATGAAATATTAGAAGTCATATATTGATACTATTGCACGTAGGTCATGTTATACATCAACTAATACTCATTAAGGTTAATTACAAATAAACTAATCATTTATCCAAAAAGTTTGTTTTTTTTAACTATTTCCCTATAGTAACCAATCATCAATGTCGATAGCTTTGCTATTCACATCTCCATATGCATGTCAGGGCATCTTCTTCTCCACGATTATTTCGTCCAATAAATTTTCTTGCACAAGCTAATAAATCCTCTTAAGGTGATTTGTACGTTTCGCTATGGTTGAAGCCTCATAGTGGTGCTTCCAGTTTTGCCTTAATTGCTTAGTTGCAGACTTCCCCCTTCCTCATGCTAACTTGTTTCAGTTAGTTTATTTCCCCCATTGCAAGGGTTGCATTGCTTATCATTATAGGGATTGTTCATTCTACCTTTAGAGCCTCCACATAAAAGTTAGAGGTGGGCTAATGCGATCTTGCATGTTCTGTGTGATGAATTGCTCCCTAATCCTTACCTGTAGGTCCATCTTTACTTCCATTATTGTTTTATCCCTTCTTTAGAATATCCTTATTTTCCTCTTATTCCAGATAGCGTATATCATATTTCCTAAGGCAATTATTCGACATACATTATCTCCTTTATATATAGAGGGACAACATAATTTCAGTTTGCTCAAGATTTCCAGGTAGCTTTGGTTCCTTTCGTCCTAACAACATTTGCTCTAGATGTTGTCCCATATTCTCCTAGCAAAATCATGAGAGAAGAAGAGGTAGTTGGGTGATTCAGGTGTTCCATTACAGAGTCTACAATGACCAGGGCACTTGAGAAATTTGACTCTATCTAAAGTAAGGAGTTTAGACTTAGATAGCATTCATAGTAATGCTAAAATTTTAGGAAGTAGTTTCTTTTCCTAGATAATCTAAGCCTAAGGATGCTCGCTCAGGTATGACCTTAAAGTGGGTTTTGTAAGAGTTCAAGTCAAACTTCCACAATTGATGCCCTAACCATAGATAAATGTCTTAAATTTCACTATTAGGATTGTAATTAGGTAGACTATTCCCAAGGTTAGCAACAAATTCCTCCCTCTACATATTATTCTGAATAACATAACATACTTCCCCATTTTGGAGAAATTGGTGAGCCAATGGATGTATTATAAAAGAGTTTATTAAAGGTCCTAAAGTACACAAGTTATCAAACCATAGGGAAGTTAGTTTGTCATTCATAATTATACATTTGAAGTTGTTGTAAATGGATCCTCTCGTTTTCAGCGGTTGTATTATAAACTATGATATAGTTCATGTTTTTTCCACAAACTTTTACCTTTTATGAATTAAGTATTATTTTATTTAACCCATAATGCTTCAGGGTTAGTTAAGATTCTCTAATTTAATCATAAGAGCTTTATCATAAATCCTTAATGAATAGATACTCAAACCACCAACCTTTTTAGGGATACAAACCTCCTACAACTTAGCTTTTGCCACAGTCATTTTACCCTTAGAACCATCCCATGGGAATCTTCTCATCAGTTTGTCAACATATTTTATTATTCCCCTATCCAAAAATATATGTGATGACTAATAGGTGTAAAGGAGCTTAGTACTGAAATGTTTAACTATATACATTGTGCAAGAGTTAAAAACTTGTTGCAACAATTATTCAACCTCCTTTAAACTATTTCTAAAAGTGGTATACAATCTTTGTACTGTAGTTTCTTGATAAAAATAGGCAGCCTAAGGAATGTGAATTGAGATTTTTTATAATGCAGCCCTGAAATATTAGATAGCCAATCTGCTGAAGCTTTGTAGCCAGCAAATATGCAGATATAATCAAGTGGCTCTTATCCTTATTAAGGCTTAGTCTCCAGAGATTTAAAATTTTCTAAAGAGGACATTATTAGCCTTATTAAATTCACTTTTGCCTTACAACAAAGCAAAATATCATCAATATAATTAAGATTAAACAACTTGAGTTTTTTGCACTTAGAGCGGAAGCTAAAGTTTTGGTCGTTACTAATGTAGAAAGCCATAAGTCTTGTAAAGGTTTCCATACTTAGGATAAATAAATAGGGATATAGGGTTGTCCTTATCTCAAGCTTTTACCCCTTTAAAACACCTTTGTTGGAAGACCACTAACTAATATTGTAACATCTCATCCTCGGTGGGAAGGGTAAATTGGTCAATTGGGATAAGCTAGTAAATTGCATTGCACATTTCTGGTACGATCATACATTTGGCCTCTAGTTGTAGAGGACTGAGTCATTTGGCACATGCACTTATATGTTCATGCATTCATGTCATTCCCGGCATTTAATTACGACTGTGATGTGATTTGTGAAAATTGTGAGATAATTGCGTATGTAATTGAATTGGAATGTTATAGGAATTATTTTCAATTGGTTAGTGATCCTTATAAATTTTCTGGTAAATTCGGGAGAAAAGTCCGAACCGGAAAATTTTCCGAGTGACGGACTGACTGATTGATAGTACTAAAAAAAATTGCAATGGGGATGGAAAAGTTTGATTTATGATTTTAGGAATTTGAATATGGAATCATGGGAAATTTGAGATATCTTCGGCTAGAAATGAATTAGAAAAGAGAAGAATTTTAAATATGTTTGAGGATTGGCATGTGGCAAGTTATTAGGGATGAAGGCTTATAAAGTATATAATGCCTTAGGTTTGAATTTGGTTGGAAGAAAAGAAAACACTTCTCCTTCACCTAGGGCAAGCTTCCTCCTTTGGTGATTTTCGTTCCCTCTTCTTGGTGTGTGATCTTTCATTGTTTGCTTGTTGCTCCCTTTTCCTTGTGCAAAGCCTAACTTGATCCTTAAAGAAG
>JANZLD010000236.1:13374209-13387325 GCA_026413575.1 Erythroxylum carthagenense
GTGTAATGTTTGATTTTGTTTGTTCTGTCTTGGGTGGCATCCATGTATCCTCCCAGGGGGTATTTGGGTGTTACACACGGGCTCGGATATCACCCACGATATCGGGTTCGGGTCATGCAGGAGTAGGATGCTACAAGTACACTAAAGGATATTTGTAAAGATGCACTGATAGATCCATTCAACAAAGGTCTTAGGGAACTCAAAGTCTTTTAGCATTTGCATAATGAAATTCTAAATTATATAGTCAAAATCTTTTTGAAAGTCTAATTTTATTGCACAAGTTTTAGGTGAGTTGCTCCTACTATAACCTTTAAATAGTTCCTATGCTAGGAGTATGTTGTCCCTTATTAGCCTCCTTAAATGCAACCTCCTTAAGAATCATTAATAAGGTATACAATGACAAGTTTTAGCTTAAAAGCCAGAATCTTAAAAGTAACCTTGTAGAGAGAGTTACAGCATGAAATTGTCCTGTGATCTAGAACTGTGTTGAGGCTTGGAATTTTTGGTATTAGTGTGATGAAGGTTTTTATTTACTTCCCTAAGCATTTTCCTCTTCTAAAAGAACTCCATAATTGCATCTCCTCTTGATCTAAGGCCATAATTTCTAAAAACATAAGTCATTAAGTCCATTTGTCCCAGGAGATCTATCTAACTTTAGACCTAAAACTACTTCCTCTGTCTCCTTTTCAGATACAGTTATTTTATATCTTCGTTTCAAAAATGAAATTCTTTAAAAGAGTTGAGGGTGAATTGCGTTGCTTATGGGATCCTAGTGTTCCTTTGAAGAAGTTGAACACTTCTAACTAATGTCCTCCTGGTTTAATATTGTTTTGCCATTTTAATTAACCAGGAAGGAGATTTTGTTTATATTTTCCCTTACATTGACAGATTTAAGAAAGAAACTTGTGTTTATGTATCCTTCCTTAATCCACAAAGTTTTGACTTTTTGCCTCAAGAGAGAGGCATGGATTTCTAGTGATTCATAATAGTCCTCAAAGCTTCTCTTTCATCTTCCATTAGTGAAATATCACCTGAGTTGAGGTATATTTACTGTTGTATAGATATCAACTTAGTTTTAGCTTCTTCAATATTCCTCTGAATGTCTCTATATCTAGATATATTAAGTACTTTCAACTCTTTCACCATTTCTAGCTTCCTTACACAAATGAAGGATCAATATCTGTCCACTTCATATGCTAATCCCTTTAAGACAGCTGCTTCAAATCCCTTAATTCCTATAAAAATTATTGAAATGAAAAGGCTCTTTTGCAGATAGATGTGTAAGATTTTGAATAGTGATAGAGCTATGAACTGAGAAGAGTGGATCACCAAAGGAGGCAAAGTTGCTAGGAAAAAGCTTCCATCCAATCCTCATTTACAAGGACACTGTCTAATTTTCTCTAAATATTCCAATTCCTTACTATTTATTGCTTCATGTAAAGAAATTCCCTTCACGAATTAAATCTACTACTTATATATCCTTCACACGGTCTCTTAGCTTCTTCAATATTCCTCTGAATGTCTTTATATCTAGATATATTAAGTACTTTCAACTCTTTCACCATTTCTAGCTTTCTTACACAAATGAAGGATCAATATCTATCCACTTCATATGCTAATACCCTTAAGACAGCTGCTTTAAATCCCTTAATTCCTATAAAAATTGTTGAAATGAAAAGGCTTTTTTGTGGATAGAGGTGTAAGGTTTTGAACAGTGATAGAGTTATGAACTAAGAAAAGAGGATCACCAAAGGAGGCAAAGTTGTTAGGAAAAAAGCTTCCATCCAATCCTCATTTACAAGGAAACTGTCCAATTTTCTCTAAATATTCCAATTCCTTGCTATTTATTGCTTCATGTAAAGAAATTCCCTTCACGACTTAAATCTACTACTTATATATCCTTCACACGGTCTCTTAGGTCAGTGGTGTAAGTTTTCAAACTACCTGTAGCTTCAGAAATATGAATAGTACTATTAAAGTCATCCATAATTATCCATAGGACAGTGGTGGATGAGTGAATATCACTTAGAGCTTTCAATAGGTTATTCCTTAGATATTTCAAATTGGCACCGAAGTAAAATAAAATTTAGTATAAGTTTGGCTCAAGCTTACCTTAATATTTATAAGTTGATCAAACATTGTAGTAGGAGAGATTTACACTTTATTTAGGTCAAAAACCAAAAGGTTTTACTGATAAATTAAAAAATTGTTAATTTTTAAATTAAATATATTTTAATTTATTATTGAACGATTGCATTATCTTGGGCATTTTCAATGCATATAAATAGATGCAATATCTCCACTCCTTCATAATCCTAGTAAATGCAAAGAAGGAAACTTAACAAGTTATCGAAATGCATGAACACAAAACTTTACATGTCTTTTAAATAAAGGCAAAGGTGCAATTTATCCCCTAAATTTGCTAAAAAGTTGAAGATAACCCTTATTATTTCTAATATCAGTTTACTGTTTAAAAAGTAGAGCAATTTGTCCAAAAAATGCTTACTCCATCACCTCTTTGTCAAATAAATGTTACCTCCCTACTAAGTTAAGCCACTTAGGAATGACAGATAAAGCCTATTGCTATGTTAGATAAGGTCAACTACCAATTTATTTTAATAACTCTTATTGCAAAAAATTGATTAATTTATTAATTAATCAGTTAATTTTTATAAATTAATACGTTCTTATAAACTAAAATACATCAATTACTTTTTAATTAAATTTCAAATTCTTTGAATCTTTTAATCTTACTCCAAAATTTTTTTAATTTTATTCAATTTTTAGTCAATTTTATGACGGTTTAATACCAATTAAATTTTTTAAACCTTAAACCTCTTATCTTATTGGTTTAACTTACAATCTAGTTTTTAAAACATTGATAAATATAGTCGTTCTATCCAGATGACAATGTTTAAGAAAATTTTCAAATGACCCCTGTCAAGGTCACCCTCCTTTGAGCTCTAACCAACATGCATTCCAACTCCCTGATGAATCAGTATCGAGTTAAAGAGTTATCACCTCCTCTTTTAAAGAGTTATCACCTCCTCTTCCAACATTTTCGTTCTTCTTCGCTTCCTAGTGGTGACAATACATTTGTTCCCATGTATCCTCCTCTACTATTTTCATTCTTCTTTACATAATGTTGATGAAAATACATTTGTTCCTTGATCTTCTTATGTAGAGCTGAGTAACATTGTTTTATTTTATTGCTTCATGATGTTTTTTTTTCAAGTGTCAATGACTTCCTTTATTGGTTCTTATGTTCTTAAATTTCTTTGCTTTTGATTTCTTTCATGTCCCTTTCAAGTTTTATCTCTTTTTTGTCCTTGTTTTCTTTATTCGTTAGTCCTTTTTTGACTAACTCAATTTTAACTACTTCTCATTTACTCAACTTTTATTGGCCTTCTCTCACTTTTCTTACTCTCTAAGCTTGCTAGGTTTTATTGGATTTTTTAAGTTTAAAGGTTTTTGTGTTTTGAGGACTTTGTTTATCTTTTATTGACTTGGATGTAGTTATTAATGGGTCTGTTAAATTAAGGTTAAAGTTAAATGTTTTCAAATCGTTAGAGTCTATTTTAAATATTAGAGAATGCTCGAGTTTAAATTAATTTTACTAAAAATGCTAGGATTTAAATTGACTATTTTATCATTTAATTTATGAACACGTTTAGATAATAAGGGAATTAAAGATGACATATTGACTCTAGCATATCAATTTTAATTCGAAATTAATAGATCAAACTTAAATTAATCAAAATTTTTGTTTGATTCAGAATTGGAAGGTTAATTTAGCTTGATTTGAACAAGTCCAATTAGTTTAAATTGATTTAAGCAAAATGATGTTATTTTAAGTGCCTTTTTAGATGGGTTTTTGGAAGGTGAATAAGCACTTTTTTCACCACAAAAACTTTTTTTAAGAAAAATGAGTGTTTGCTATAAAATGAAAAAGCACCTTTTTAGTAGATATGGCTTTTTTAGCGATTAAAATATAACTTTTTTAAAAGCTCAAATTTAGAGCTTTTAAAAAAAGCCCCTCATTTTAGCTTTTTTAAGTAGACTTTTTATTCGACGTTTATGTTTATATCAATGACTTCTCAAGCAATGTTTGCAAACCCATCTTCACAAGGGAAAAAGTGACCACCGACTTGTAAGGGGACATAGCTAACCCATCTTCTCAAGGGAATCTTCTACGCAGTTGTTTTGCAAACCCATCACAGGTGAACCAAAACTTGCCTTTTGATTAATTTTTGATTTATGATTTCTAGTATGCTTTTTTTTTGGATGTTGATTTATGGTTTCTGGGATGCTACTTTTTTTTCCTCCTCCTCACCTTTTTGTCCCCCTCCATTCATGATTTTATATGGGTGTTTTGTGGTTTTTTGGATCAAACCAATAGCTGAGGGCGTTTGCTAATCTTGAAAACTTCGAGCGTCGTTGGAATAATTGTAGGAAAATTTTAGTAACCTAGTAATTTCTTGCTTGATATTATGATATGGGGAATTGATTGGTGAGGTAGGAGTTCTGTGCGCTGTGTTACATTCTGTTCATATTCGTGCAGTGTAGAAGATTTTATGTTACATTCTGAGTAATTTGTATTTGGGTCTGAGTGAGACGACATCTATAGCAAGGTATTACATGAGGATCTTCCTTTTCTTCTCTTGCTTTAATGTTATCAGACAGATAACAAAAAGCTTTTTCCATAACAGACACATTGTTTCTTGAAAACTTAAAAAATGATCTTACAAAATATTGTTTATATTGCAATTCTGTTGGGTAAGCTTTTCTTTTACTGTATGCAACAAATTTGTTGAGTATTCTAGTTATTCAGGGTGATCACTATTATTTTGTTTGTTGGATTGAAAAATTTGTGAACTGAGCTTCTTAAATTTGTTCAATGTATGTATAATTGCATAAAGTTCGAGTCTTTTTCGTTTTTTACTTTAATTTTTCTAGGTATGTTTAAATTTATGAGGTTGAGTTAATTATCTTTACATTCAAACATAGGGTAGTTGTAGGGTACCGTTAGTGTATTTTCCTCTTTTAACTTATCTAGGTATCGTTACATTTTCTAGTTAACTTTTAAATCTTCTCCCCCTTCGGCCATGGTTCTGTTGTTAGGTAACTTTTGTAACATTTTTCTTTCTTTTAATTGTCCAAATGTTGTAGGTTTTATAATCTGCTAAATTTTCGTTACATTTGTACATGTTGGTGTTGTTGGGTCGTGGTTTTGTTGGATTGGTTAACAAAATTCTTGTGTTGAATAACTCCAAAATGGGACATGTACTTGTCATCTATAAAGAGAAAATACTTGCATATGCTATTAGGAGTTTTGTAGATGCCTTGCATCACAAGTCGATGTTTTATGTTGAAATTGACGAAAGATGTTCTCGTAATGTTTGGGTCTGTTTACCCTAAGATTGGATTGCTCTTCTGAATTTCTTATGCCAATTCGTTATCTAACTTCACTGAGGATTTATGCTTTCTGTTTTTTCAAAATATACTAGCTGGAAGTTTTTGCACAACCAGATTTCTCTAAGTGTGATTTATTTACATGGGTTTCTCATGGTGTAAATTTGTTGCTTCTGCTTATTGTATGTGAGGTTGATGAATGATGTGATGTGTCCTGACGCTAGGTGTGATTCCTAGACCCCTATACTTTTATTTCGTTTTTCCCCTTACTTCTAACCTTAAACACAAAGTCCCAGTAGCATCATTCTCAATTTATAGGTCCATCTTGCAACAATTAAGTTCAAAATGTTGTTTTTTCCTTCTCAGTTGTCCAATATGAAAATGCACTCATCTTTCCTCTTTTGCGTTAAATAATCACTCAGGAAGTGAAAGTGACAGAGTTCAAACTGTTATGCTTATTATGCCTTTATATATGTCATTCTTGTTATGTTTTTAATACTGAGTTCACAAAAGATTTAATGCTTATTATGCTTTTGTCTATGTCATTTTGGTTATGCTTTTATATTTTCTTATACTTGCTAAATTAATTGTTATATGTAGTGGGGATTTTGTTTTCTAGATCATGTGTTGTTGATAGAAAATGTCAGATCCAAGTCATGATATTCAAGGTGGGGATAAATTGAAAAAAAAAGGGTTAAAGCAGAGTGGAATGATAGAACTCTTGAAACTATAATCAAAATTTGTGTAGAAGAGACATTAGCTGAAAGTCGACAAAATGGTCACTTTAATAAGATTGGATGGAAAAATATATCTTCAAAGTTTGTTCATGAAACCAAGAAGAATTGTGAATACAAACAATTTAAGAATAAATGGAATTGATTAAAAAAGGATTGGTAAATTTGGACAAATTTAGTAGGTAAGGAAATTGAACTAGGATGGGATCCTACTAATTAAACTATTGATGCAAGTGACGAATGGTAGGAAAAAAAATTGATGGTAAGCATTTAAGCTTTAGACTTATAATGTTCTAATGTTACTTGATAGTTTAATAACTTAAACAATATTATTGTAGGAAAATCCTGAGGCTGCTAAATTTTGAACTAAAGATTTGAAACATATTGAACAACTGAATATTTTATTTAAAGATGTTGCAGCTATAGGAGAAGGAGCTTAAGCACCTTCTTCAGCTTTTGTACCAAATGATGCTTATGTGACATCTAGAGAAAGCCTAGTTGATACCAATCTTGATGATAACTTTTTTGAAAACTTTACTGTCAATCAAGAAATTAAAAATATTAATAATGAGATTGGTTCATCAACTCCAACTCTAGGAACTTCTACATAAGGAAAAGGGAAAAAAGAAAGAAACATGATACTAGAACAGGGGCAGTAGAAAGGTTATGTAAACATTTTAGACCGTATATATAATGTAGTAAAGAGTAGAACTTTAGTAACCTTTATTAAAAGAGATGAACCTGATTGTAGCATTTCTGAGGTGATGGACATCTTACGAAGTATAAATGAAATAGAAAGGAGAGGTGAACTGTTTATGTTAGCTGCCAAATTATTTTTGAAGAAGAAAATTAGAGAGATGTTTGATACACTTAAGGATGTTGATTTTCAAATCGAACGGCTTAAGAAAATGAAATTATTGTGATTTTTGTAATGAATTAGACATGTATTTGGTTACTAATATTGGACTACTTGTAATGTATTGCATTGGAATTCGCTACTTGTAATGTGTTGTATTGGATTTCTATTTGGTTAATTTTCTTATAATGAATTAAATTGTACTTTATTATTATTGTGTTATGATTATTGCTATATTACCTTGTTATACATTAAGCTTATTATTTATTTTTATATATTTTGATACAGATGTCATCTTTTAATAATTATTTTGACATTGATTATGAATATAATGAAGAGATTGAAGAAGAAATTTTGCTTATGTTTCAAACTAGAGTAGCACTAACCATAAACTATTATATTAAAAAACCATGTAGAACATCCCCTCACACTGAATGAATGTTTGTAATGGAAATGCTTAATGACCATAGAGATAGATGTCATCAACAATTTAGAATGGAAAATGATGTTTTGATCAAATTATGTAAATAGTTGAATGAGTCATATAGATTAAAGAAAGGTACAAAAGTAATAATAGAAGAGGTTTTAGCTATGTTTTTTATCACTTTAGTTCATGGACTTTGCAATAGAATAGTTCAAGAAAGATTTCAACATTATGATGAAACAATTTCTAGATGGTTTGAAATAGTATTAGAGGTTGTTTCATGTATGTCATTGATTTCGTAAAACTAAAAGATCCAACTTTTAGAGAAATTCCAAGAAAAATTAAAGATAATAGAAGGTATTGGCCTTATTTTAAAGACTACATTAGAGTATTTAATAGAACACAATCGAAATTACATTTGCCGTTTGGAAAAATAGGTGAAAAATTTTACGTCAAATTCCCAGTTTTCTTTTCCAAAACAAGTTAAAATTGTAATTGCTTAATGGTCATTCATAATTTTATAAGGTTAAATGTTCAAAAGGATGAAGAGTTTCCTCCCTATAATAAAGATGATGAATTACTTCCTACAAATGAAGAAATCAATGAAAATGAAGACGTTAAAGAAAATCATTTAGACGAGTCACAAAATAACGAGATAAATGATGAGAGGGAACATATTGCAAATCTTCTTGTATTACAATAAAATGCATAATTTATTATGTATTTAACTATTTACTCAACTTGAATATTTATTTTAGGATTTATATAATATTATTTAGCTTTTTATATGTTTTAATATTTATTTTTTATATTAATTTTATTTTCTACAAGAAAATAAGACATCTCTTTAAATAATTTCCTAAAAGATTTTGTAGAAATAGGTAACCGTAAAGTATAAATGAGACATCTGTTGTAGTGGTGTGAATTAAACCTCAGTCTACAACAATGTCTGTATGATACATGTATCAATTTGAAGTCATTCTATGAAAATTATTGATGTTACGTTTTAAATAGAAGTGAATTTGTCAAATAATTGTTTAATATACTTTAAATAATATTTATATTATTTCTTATAATTTTTTCTTCTGGAATATTTTCAAACATTGTTGTTTTACTGTATGAATAGAACACAAATCATTAGAAAGGTTCTACTGGAGTTATCCAATTTGATTGCCCATTTCACTTCTCCTTTTTAAGTGCCTTGCAACAATTAAATTTCTTTCTGTCATTTAAAAATGAATTGATAAAATGGGTTAAAATTATATAAAAGATTTGGTTATATAAAAGATTTGGTTAGATATGTTTTCATTTAAAAATTTTGGTTTAATATATTTTTATTTATGTTTCATATGATTTAAAATTATATAATAATTAATATATTATGCTTTGCATATTGAATTTGTCAAACAATTGTTTAATATACTTTAAATGATATTTATATACATAAATAATTTTATTACAAAATAAAATATTAGTTAAAGTTAATAAAAGTGCTTTTTATTTTTATGTTGTCAAACAATCTACTGTATGAAGCTCTTTCCAAACAGCTCTTTTTTAATTGACAGTTAAACAGTCAACTGGCTTCTTAGAAAAGCTCTTCTGAAAAAAGATCAACTGACAAAAGTTTTACTAGTATAAGCCTATTCAAACAAACACTAAATCAAATTCTTAGTTTAATCGAACTTTAATTAAGAGTATGATTCAAAGTTCTATTAAAATGTCAAGTCTAGAGTCTATTTTTACTTGAGTCTAATTCAAAATTAATTTGGATTTACACATCCTTTGCTGAGATTCCTTTCCAAAAAGAATCGAAGGTGTAATTCTTTTGGATTAACAAAAACATTTCATGAGAATCCTAAATTCGTGGTTCCGCTCTCACATTCCTATCTTCTTCCATACAGAGAGGACAAGGAAATATCAATAATTGGAGAAGGGCAAAACATTAAATAAAATAATAATGACCCACATGTAACGATGGCTACATCTTAACTAAATTCTTAAATCAATAATCAGGTTGTTGAGTACAATAAAAGACGATGAAATAACGCTAAAAATTGAAAATTTAAAACTTATGAAAATGCTCTCAACTCAACCTTCGCTCAACCCCCCTGAAATTGATTGCCAAGCTGCTAAGAAAGTTTGTCTTCGAGAACGTGAGGACAATCCCCCCTACTACACCTGCCATCCAAAGCAACCCAATAAGTTATAGTGTGGTGGTCCTAGGCCAACCCGACACTAACAGAAGCAAAAAAGACATAGCATGGCCAGAGGAGGACCCCATAGAAATAACCGAGGGTGACATTACTATTATACAAGGCAAATATAGACTAGTATTGGAACTCTCAAACACATTCAAAGGGAAACTTGACCAAATTTGGGCGAATGCTATAGTCATTAAACTCCTAGGCAGAGCACTAGGATTCAACATGCTTAAGTCAAGATTGATATCTCTATGGCAACCATAGGGACCAATGAAAGTTGTGGATATTGAAAATGGTTTTTACCTTGTAAACTTCCTGGAGGAGGACGATTATGTTCAGACGCTAACTCACGGACTCTGGATCATTCCGAGACACGCATCATCTGTTCAACCGTGATACCCAGAATTTTGACCATCATCCGGAAAAATCACCCATGTGGTAGCTTGGGTGCGCTTCCTAAATCTACCCGTAGCTCAATACCACCCTTCAATTCTTACAGCACACAGAAATTTGGTGGGTCGATCAGTGAAAATCGACAACCATACACAACTTACCCAACGAGGAAAATTCGCAAGGGTGGCTGTTGATTGAGATCTTAGCTCCCCCCTCCGTTCCATTGTTGAGCTCGACGGTGAGAGCATCAAGGTGGCCTACGAAGGCCTACCCCAGATATGCTTCTCCTACGGATGAGTCGGCCACAGCACCTTGGTGTGCCCTGCAAAACCAACGGAACCACCCGCACAGGAGACACCCTCCGATGGATAGACGACGCCCGACCCCTTTGACAACCGCGTTGAATCGTCTTCAGGTGATCTCCAGCATGAGGAATACGAGCCCTGGATGCAAGTGACCCATCAACCTCGCAGACAACAGACACACCTCACGACGACACGTCTCACCTTTAGCAACATTCCAAATTGCATAGGAGCATTGGGCTCGAGATTCACGACTCTAACAACTATAGAGTCGTTGAAGACACCAGGAAACTCACCTCAATTCGTTGCGATGTCCAACCCCAACGTCACGTCGACTGCGTAGATGTAGCCCAAAATCGCCCGCTATCCCTAGCTCCATCGTCGTTTAAGGGGAATCACTCTTCACGTGGGACGTCGTATGGATGCAGCAATTTGGTTAATATCAATGATAGAACGACGTCGCCGCAAGCTCCCCAAAGAAGTGGGCTGAATCCTCCATGCAAGGCCCAGTTCGACAGCCATCCTCCATAAGCTCTATCCCAGCAACCCTTTCAGCCCATAATTCTAGGATCTTCAAGACCAAGATTGGGCCATGTGGCCTTATCCATTCCATCCCACGCCGAAGCTATAATCCAGGACCAATCGATCACACTGCCCTCCCATGAGAATATAGGCTCTGGGGATATGGAGGAGGATCCCCAAGAAGCCTACCCTGACCTAGTCTTGGCATCGTCCAGTCAAACACAAACGTTCACCTCCCCGAGGCCACCCGACCAAGAAGTAGATCAAACCACAGGCAATCCAATGACTGTTGAGCCTGATATTCAGATGGAGGAGACTCCATAGGATCAGATGCCAGATCAATGTCCAGAGCTGACTGTCAATGCAGTCATCTCGCAAGCCGAATAGACTCCCTTTATCCAGTTTTATGACGATATTAATCTGAAACTGTCAAGGGGCTAGAGGTAGGACCTTTAAATGTATTATCAAAAACTACGTTTGAATTCGCAAACCGCGTCTCCTTGTTCTTATGGAACCTCACATATGTGGGACTCGGGCGACTAAAGTCATTAGGAGTTTAGGTTTTACTCAATCCTTTAGGG
Organism: Erythroxylum carthagenense; assembly: GCA_026413575.1. Lineage (NCBI taxonomy): Eukaryota > Viridiplantae > Streptophyta > Magnoliopsida > Malpighiales > Erythroxylaceae > Erythroxylum > Erythroxylum carthagenense. Next base: position 13,385,635 of record JANZLD010000236.1, read on the forward strand.
TCGAAGCTAAAGGGTACTCGGGCGGCATCTGGCTACTTTGGAAAGAGGACATCAAGGTCAGCATCCAGATAGCTCACTGCGAATTTGAGCACACTAGCATTAGGTGGGACCACGTGGCGTTTGAGTTTACGACTGTTTACGCTAGCCCTACGCACTCGCTTCAACATTATCTATGGCATTATCTGAAGAAAATTGCTAAGATCACTGTTAAACTGTGGCTTGTGGGTAGGGACTTCAATGCTAAATTGGAATGCACTGACAAACGTGGCGGCTTCCAACTCCAACCTATCATTAATTCCCATTTTCGTGACTATGTGCATCAGTGTCAGCTGCAGGATTTAGGATTCACAGGACCTAGGTTCACCTGGCGGAGGGGACAAATCCTTGCTAGATTAGACCGGGCCTTCTGTGCTAATGCCTGGCAATCTATCTTGTCACACCCACATAATACCCCCTGGAGGATATGTGGATGCCACACAAAACAATACAAACAAACCAAAATATTTCGCAGAAGCATAGCATTAAAAAATAAGCATTTCCAAAAACAAACAAAACATTTCACCATGCATTTTCAAAATCTCACACAAACATACAATAAATATCATAATTTCATAAACCAGCCTAAATTAAGGTTATTATAAACCTTCAAACAAAAATCCAAAGTTAAATACAAGCCCAAAACAAACTCAACAAAATACATTTTAGAGCAATACAAAACTCAAACTTCTTTGGCTAATGTAGTTGACTTGTCCCATTCCTTAAGTCCTTCTCTCTGAACCTACATGAGGCAAATCCACCGTGCTTAGCATATAGCTTAGTGAGTAATAACTAATCTATACATAAACTGACAACTCGTCATAATAAATCATGTAACAATATCAACATGCATTCAAAGATTTCTTTGATAGTAAGTCGGACAGAATGCATTGCAGAATAAATTCTTATAAATAACAGAACTGTATAACATAAGAGGGTATAAACCCTTCAGAATTAGAACATAATTTAGTTTATGTCAACATCAAACAGATATCAGTGTACAAAATAAGATGACTGCTAAATCCATTTATAGAGGCAGGTAACGGGACTTATACAGGAGAGATTGAAGTCTCAACACTGAAGTGTCTAGGAGAGACCGAAGTCTCGACACTGGAGTGCCACAGGAGCAGCTGTAGATCCTTCTAGGCATGCCTATTTACCCACAATTAGGACTCAACAGTTTTAAAATAAAACAAGGTCATTTCAGACATTACATATGTGAAGCAAGTAGTCAATCATATTCACATGAAAAAACACTTCCAATGATATAAACATGCATCAAACGCCTCGGACAATCATTGTCTAAAATTCAGAACACAATCAGCATAAATTAAATTCAACAAGTAGAACAAAGTAAGGTAAATAGCACTTCAATATCTCATTCATCAATCAGTACCTCGGACCTTCATGTCCAGAATCAGTACACAATTTAGTACATATTCAACAATATCAATTTTAATTCAGTAATAAATAAAACAAATCAAAGAGAGACCATCTTAGGTTACTCACAAAATTTACAGTCTAAATTACTTACAATTGCTCCTGTTTGCTTATTACCTTCAAGTCCCAGCAATATCTGGAAGTGGTCATTCTATGCGTTCCTCTATAACATTTAACACATATACAAATCACTATTGTGCATGATTAAGAATTCA
>JANZLD010000236.1:13389746-13409718 GCA_026413575.1 Erythroxylum carthagenense
GTTTTGAGAAAAAGGATTTTTGCTTATTCTTCGATTTATAAACATGTTATCCACGAGCTGTCTAGCTCACCCCCTTTCATCCCCATCTTCAGGTATCGAGCAGGAGATCGGATAAAAGAAAGTCAACGCATTTTGTTCGATTTTTGCTTATATTGTATTTTATGTAATTTGGCTTTTGGTATTATTTTGTATATGGCTTGGAATGCCATTAAAGTTTGTAGTGCATTTATTTTAGAATATAAATGAATTCTGAACTTGTGAATGGAATTGAGATATAAACTTATGTATGGTTATGGTATGTAGATGAGATGAATGTGAATGTGCCTTAGGTAGATGTGAATAATTGCGTTTGTTTATGTTGGGATTCTAGACAGGAGGTCCGATGATGTTGATTGATTGGGAATTATTGAAGTATTATGGCTATGTATGCGTTTGTTTTTGTTGGGATTCTGGACAGGAGGTCCGATGAATTGTGTTGTTGGATTGGGTATATTGAAGTGCTCATTGTGTATGAATTGTGATTTGGATATATGGATATGTGTGTTATGTGTCTATTGGCAAAAAAAAAAAGAATTGGATAAACAAAAGATTTATGAGTTACGTATGAATGTGAAGGATAAAATAATTGAGTTTATGGAAGTGATAAATCCCAAATAGGAAATTGGAATGGTTTGGAATAAAGATGAATAAAAAGAAAAAAGAAATTTATACCGATTTCGGATTGGTTTAGTCTTAAGGTTTCCAACGCGCGTTTTTCTAAAGTATGAGTTCGCGGATGTTGGATTTTAAACATTCAGTTGATTGATCCGTTTTGCTTCTTTGTTTTCGGATTATGTAAATCCATTCCTCTGTTTCTGCTTTATGACTTTGGATCCAATTTGTGTTTTCGCCTTTATGATTCCAAGCAATTTGTTTTCTTTCGCATTTGTTTTGGCCCACTTTCGGGTTTAGGATCCGTTTCTATTTGTGTTTCGCCTTTCGTTTCACTTTGTTATGATTCGATTCGATTCGTTTCGATTTGTGTTCCGTTCTTTTGTTTCGCTTTCTGTTTAATTTTTCGCTTTTCCGGTTGGGGTCCAGTTCTGAAATCATGTCCCAACACCAGGGCATCAAATGGATGATTGGAGATGACGCTCGAACTAGATTCTGGATGGATCCCTGGGTGGAGGGTGTGGGACCTCTTCTCCCCCACGCTACCACCCCCCTCCCTCCTCTTTGAAGTACCCTCCGTGTTCAAAACTTGGTGGACATAGATGGAAATTGGAACTGGGCTGCACTTCAAGCTTGCCTCCCGTCGACGATTTGCAGATTAATCGCAAGAACTTTCCCCCCAAGGCCCTATCTAGGTCAGGATAAGTTAATCTGGGGCAGTTCTGACACTGGTCAATTCACTGTAGCTTTAGCCTACTCCATGTTAATGGAGCATATTAACTCCATAGTTGATGGACTTTGGACGGTAATTTGGCAATAGAAAGGCCCCCAACACATTCGCTCTTTCCTTTGGCTCCTCGCACGCAGTCGGCTACTCATTAACCAATATCGTGTTCGAAGACACCTCACTACGGATGAATCGTGCTACCACTGTGGACTTGAAGAATCCACGCTGCATACTGTGCGAGACTGCGTCAAAGCCCGACGAGTGTGGACCTCCTTCCCCCCTCACTTAGTTAATGATGGGTTTTTTACTCTGCCAACTCGACAGTGGCTCAGGACAAACCTCCAACACCACTGTCGCGTTTTTGAACAGGATTGGTCGATCCTTTTTGGAGCTACGTGTTGGCTCCTCTAGACTTGGCGAAATATGATCCTTTTTTATGATCAGTTTACTTGGTTGTCCTCACCTATTTATCTTCTTTTGTCTCTTGCAGATCAAATTCATAAGTTCGCTGCATGGCAAAGCACAGTTGGTACGGGACATCGCCCTCGCCATGAACAACACGTAGGATGGTGTCAATCTCAACCAGGGTGGGTCAAGTTAAACACGGACAACGCATGCAAACCTTTCTTATCCTCAGCCACAGCAGGAGGCATTTTATGGGACAATACAGGCAATTGGCTTAGAGGTTTTGTTCAGAATCTCGACTAGTGCTCACCGATGTCTGCCGAACCCTGGGGAGTATTTATAGGGCTCACGCTCTCGTGAAACCTCGGTTATTGTCGGATCGAATTGGAAGTAAACTCGATGGCGACGATCAACCTCCATTCTTTCTCGATAAGACGGACTATGATCTCCAATCTCATAGTTCAAGGCATTAATTAACTGCTTACTCGGAACTGGACGGTCATCCTTCGATATATCTATCGCAAGAGTAACAGATGTGTTGACTGGCTAACCAACTACGCAGAGCATTTTAACTTAGGGACCTTTTTTCTAGATACTACATCCATAAGGTGTCACATTATCCTGTTGGAAGATATGTTAGGAATCTATTTATCTCACCTTATTATAGAATTTGTTTTCTTCCCTATTATGAAAAAAAAAAAAAAAAAGACGATGAACGCTAAATTCGAGGTGATCCAATTACTGGATTGGAGTTCCAAAAACCACAATGGCATTGGCAAGGGGTGAGTGCACATGATTCCATGTCCGTCGCTTTTGCAAGAAGAATTACAAACCCAAAGCAAAGCAACCTGTAAGTGCAAATCTAGTCAACTCTAACTCTTGTGCAGCCTTTAGTAGATGGCAGCAGCAATCGGTCCAGTTTCCACCTATCCTACCCCTAGCCTTTTCACCCACTAGATCCACATCTTCCTTCGTGTAAACTTATATTTAAATCTACACACCTTACTAGAGCATAAGTCACGGCTGCAATTGTGTAATTTCTTGCAATAAGCTTTAAGTCAGCCTACGATACACATATCATTCTGTTCTCACAAATCACACGTCTTTTTAAGTATCTTAACCAACTATTCTCCCTTTTCAATTTATTTCGTTGTGGTCTCTCTGGCTCTCTCTCTCTCTCTAAAGATTGTCTTTTCAATTTCCTCTCGAGTTGTCACAGTTTCCTCTCGAGTTCTACTAGTGCTTGCTCATTTACAATTTCAAGTACACGAGAGAGGGAGTACTCAAACTCAGATCCATGGCGGCGAGGCTTTTGTTCTTCTCATTTCTAGCTTTCTCTTTACCACATTTCGCTGTTTCTCAGGATTCGCCCACTCCGGCACCTGAAAACGGCTCCGCAGACAACAACAAATCTCCACTTCCCGCGCCTGAAGGCGGATCTCCCTCGACTTCGCCTTCCGTATCCCCGCCTGCGCCGCCGCCACCAGATCTTGCTCCTGGATCTTCTCCCACGCCTGCCAATGCGCCGAACATTCCAGAAGTTCCGCCTCCGGCGCCGTCGGAGTCGGAAGTAAGTAACGCAAATCACAACATAGATGTGGAAGCGGTAAAGGATGAGGGGAGCAAGTCTGAGGGAATGAGCGGTGGGAAGAAGGCGGGGATCGCGATCGGAATACTTGCGGCGGTTGCTGTAGTTGGATTAGGAGGAGTTGTGTGCAAGAAGAGGCGGCAGAATGAGAGAAGAGCTCAGTACGCCGACGCTGTGAGGAGAGAGCTTCTTTGATGGAATCAGCGTTAGTGGTGACTCGGAAACGTAAAAGCACCAGGCGGTTTATAGATTCTTTATATAATATCATATTCTAATTTTTCCTGTTTCTGAGTGACTGATGGTATACAGGTTAAAGTTATCGGTTACGTTCATTCATTGTTCATCATTGCCCTAGAATTTATGAGTTAAACGTTGATTATAATATTGATAGTTAATCTGCTTGTCTAATTGTTATGAAGTATATAATGTATGCATAATATTATACAACATTACATGTAAATAATATAACTTCCACCTAAGTTCCCTTGAACGGAGCTCCAAGGGCAAAGGTCGAACGGTCATATTATCACTACTTCCTCCAATCGTATTCTCGCTATATTGGTTCATGATACAACACCGTATTGGATAATAACCGGAATTTGAGAGCTGAAAGTTTCTTTACGAGGACAATCACACAAAAAATACAACAATGAAGAATGATGCATATGATGCTAATCCAACTTCCTATAAATGCATCAAGCAGGACAGGAGCTTACATATACGATGAAATCATACAAGAAGATATGCCACACCACAAGGTGCGTTTCTGGACTTTGGGAACTTTACATGTACAAAGAGAATGATGATTGTCAGTGATCTAATTTCTGCTGCCACATTATTGCTTTCCTACTACTTGTTTGTTCTTACTCTTCTGCAGGAGCAGTAGGATCCACCCATCGTCCATTGTCTTTAATTAGCTGGATCAAGGCATCAGTTGCCTGCTCCATGTCGATCCCACGCTTCACCACAGTCTAGAAAGTATCAAACGTCCCATCAGTTTCACATACAATCTAAACGCAAACTAACATGCAATTGTGCTCCAGAAGAAAAAAGAGCACAGATTCTATGAATATGCATATCATTTGTGCAAGTCTTACACACTGACTTTGAATGTCTCCTACTTGTGGTGCATTAAACATTTGTATGCAAATTTTGGTACATTTGAAGATAGGCATGAATGTATGTGGGCATTCATTGCTAAAGGAAAGAATGCAATACCTTTCCGACATAAAGGTCAATCTTTCCAGGAGCACCACCAACATAGCCAAAATCGGCATCGGCCATTTCACCAGGACCATTGACAATGCAACCCATGATCCCAATCTAAAGAACATGGAAGAGTTAATTATTGTTCTTAATCTGAACAATATAATAGGAAGCCAGATAAAGGATTTATACTAACCGAAACACCCGGCAAGTGTGCCGTCTTCTCTCGTATTTGTGCGCTTACGTCTTGAAGGTCAAACAAAGTTCTACCACAGGATGGGCACGACACATATTCCTGTGGATGAGATTTTTAGTAATTAAAGAAGTCATGATATCTCACTCTTCAAGTACACCAAATTTGCTGCTAAAATAAACCCTATAGCCCCTACCGTTTTTGTATTTCTCATTCTGCAACCTTGCAGTAAGTTGAATGATGTATTCCTGAGGAAATCGAAATCCTGATCTGGGGCTTCTACAAATATACCATCTCCAAGACCATCTACTAAAAGTGCCCCAGCATTTGTACCAGCACCAATTACCAAGTCATCCCTGCAAATGCAGAAACACGTTTCAAGTCAAAACCACATAATTGTTGTTTGTTAATAGAAGATATTGAGAAGTTTTGTGATTACCTGTGAGTCCCACTTGGAAACTGGATATGGTGAATTACAGGGAAATCCAGACCATTGTCACCTAAATACTCGAACAACCTATAGTGAACTTCAAACTGTCAAACTCGACCAGAGGTCAATAATACTGCTATACATTTGGCATATATTTGAAACGAAATATTTAGGACCGTGAGAGAGAAAAATTCCTAGAGCAGAAACTTTTGGTACACCAAATGATTTAATGGGCACATCCTAGCCTCCAGTCCATGGTTTTCCCAAGCATCTTGCATGACACTCTTGACAGATATGGCCAACGGGAAAGAGTTATAAGCAAAAGGGTGGCTAAAACTATCCAAAGCTCTTTCTCCCTCGTTCTCTCTACAACTGAGAGTCCAAGTACGCATGCTTATATTCATGGAAACGTCTGATGTTTTGCATGTGTCTTTGAGGGTAAATGCATGAGAAGAAAGGTTTTTATAAAATTCTGAGCATTATTACCTCCTTCCCGCTTGCACTCTACCATTTTTTTCTTCTGTAACTGGCAGGTTATGGAGAAGCATTGTGACATCAATGTCCTTGAGGATCTCCAGTTCTTCAAAGGGCTCATCCCCACGTACAGACACAACCAAGCGGGTACCTAAGAGGTAATTTCACAATGTCATATTTATATCCAAAATTTGAAACTAAAGCTGAAGAAAACCAAAATGAGACACTGATTGATAATTTAATAGTCTGAGAAATTGTGTGAAGATTCACCTTCTGGCAAAAGTTTGTGAGCTCCAGTTGATAGCTCCTTCAGATTTACAAGAACCATGGCATTGGGCAAGGGCTTTGTTAGCTGCTCTGACAAAGGGACTATTACTCCCATACTGATATCTATAAGCCTTTTGAGAGCCAGGCGCTGGTATTTTAAGAAATGATGTATCAGAACCATTCTAACTCTTATTTGAAATATTCATAAGATGACTTTGTTTAATCATAAGCTTGGGCAAAGTTAGTTAAAGAGGCTTGTTTCTTTTTCTGTAGAATGAGACAAATGAAGATAGAGTTGGGATTTTACAGCATCGCTGTCATCTACTGGTGGAAGCTCCCTCAGCGTGATAGAATCTACTGTTGCCAAATCCTAAATAGGGAGACTTGTGTAAGTGAAAAAAGAGAGAACAACTAATTTTCATAACACCACTTAAACATTTAATAGTGGCACGGACCTTGAAGGGCATCCCAACAACAAGCTTTGCTGCAAGTGACTTGTAGAGAAGCTCTGGTGCCTGGAAGAGAGAAAAATGATTAATGAAGCGATTAATCTCAATGCAACTCCCCTAAGGAGACTGAAGAGAGCTGAAAAGGGGAAGAGGTCAATGGTACCTTTAGTTGATCTAGAGATACTGACATGAGAACAGAGCCGTCACGGTGCAGGACACCTCTATAGTCTACCTCCTCACCCTGTAAATCAAGAAAGATTTTGACTTTCCAAAGTGCATATTGCAAAGCCTGAACAGAGGAATTAGGCGACAAATGCTATGAAAAATTTTGGTGATAACCTCCTTTTGGAATGGCAGTTGGCCAGATCGGCGTTGGAAATCAAAATAGTGTCTGTGCTTTTCTTCAAATGGTGCCTGGCGCAGAAAAGTTAATCAAGAGCTAAGCAACAGGATCTAGTAGAGCATGCTGCAGTACCTAAGCAAGTTAACACAGCAAAACACAATATAGAAGCATACCACTCCCTTCTGAAATTGTGATGCTTTCATGCCTAGGTTCGCCAACCTTCTGCAAGGATCTATTTCCAGCTCTGGTGGTTCTGTAAGTGAGACTCTGATTGTATCACCCAAACCATCCTGCACATGCAACAAAATTCTTGATTTTACAATGAAGAGATACATCAATGCCCTCTAAGACTTTATATTAACCATGCATAAAGAAACAGATAGAACCAAGAATAGACATTTATGAACACAGTAAAGAAATGATGAAGAGACAAATTTCAGTCTCACACTCAGCAATGTCTTACACAGTTTCTCCTTAAAATCCATTACAAAATGAACATGAGCAAAATCATGCATGTAGCTCCAATGCAATAGGGACTTTTAAAAATTAAAGTGCCACAACCTAATGCACTATGCTGCCAAGAGGACGTATGTTCAAGCCTATGTATCTGTTAAATGCATATTATTGAAAGGAGAAATTCCCTCCTTTAAGATCCCATTCTGGTAATCATAATTGTTCTCTTCACTATGATAATTTAAGCCGTTCCTCATGTCCAATATAATTGACACTATAATGATACCTGAAGAAGAGTCCCAATCCCGATTGCAGATTTCATCCGGCCATCTTCACCTTCTCCAGCTTCAGTTACACCTAAGTGCAATGGATAATCCCAACCCTGAGCATACATTTCTGCTACAAGCAGACGGTATGCCTGAACCATCACAACCGGGTTGCTTGCTTTCATTGAAAAGACAAAATTATGGAAATCCAACTTGCGGCAGATCCTTGCAAACTCAAATGCAGATTCAACCTATTTGATAGAAGCACATTTCGTTGATGCCTCTAAGTCTTAACAGTAGAAAAACATATTTTAATTTTTCAGTAGTATGAAAGAAAATAGCTCTTTACCATTCCCCTAGGAGAATCTCCATAATAGCTCATTATACGATCTGAAAGACTCCCATGGTTTGTCCCTATACGCATTGCCCTTCCATATTTCTTACATTTCTCAACCAATGGTGTAAAAACCTGGTGAAATGAACACCATGAGGTTGAGCTTAAAACACCGAAGAAGCTAAATTAGGTAGAGCTTAAAAGACTTTGCAAAGGGCCATGAGGTAGAAAAGTAATTTGACCTGCTCAATATGCTCAAGCTCTTTCTGATAGTCATATTCAGTGTATTCTAACTTCTCAAACTGTGCCCGCCTATCAGCTGCAATGAACACCATGGTGAACCAATAGAGTTGTTTAATTATCTAAAATTGGTGTAAAAAGGGATAAATCTGTACCAAAATTTCCCGGATTGACGCGAATTTTGTCAAAGCACTCAGCCACTCTCAAAGCAACAGAAGGAGCGAAGTGGATGTCAGCAACCAGAGGTATATTGTAACTGCACAAATAACATATCAGTTTGATAGTTGATCAGCATGCCAATCAAGCAACCCAAGTTAAACCAGACTTACTTTTTCTGCACAAGAGCGTTTTTAATTTCAAAACACGCATCTGCTTCTCTCTTCCCTTGCACTGTTATCCGAACAATATCTGCTCCCTTGTCCGCTATTCTCATTACCTACCAAAAGTAAGGCAGTTGATTTGATGGAACAGAGAGTAAAATTGAAATAAACCCATATAGATTATCAATGCAAACTTGAAGTCCTCTATCAATACACAAATTTGACTCTCTACTTGGATCTAAATATCAATGAGTAAATCTTTAAAAGTCTAAGTGTTTTTTTTTTTTAATCATGACTGTGAACTTGAGCAGTCGTATTCAAGCCTTTGACTCTTGTCTGAATGTAATTTTATTATCCTCGGCACAGAGAGTGAAGAGAAAGATGTAGAGACATGAATAAGGAATAAACAAGTAACACCACATGATGATCCTGACAGAATTTTGAGTCACAATGACCTTTGTGATTGTCTATTCCGCAGCTTGGATATAAGAATTGGAAAGAAAGAAGTGATAAAAAACCTGTTCAACCGTTCCAGCGACATCCTTAGTATCACTTGTTGTCATAGTCTGAATTCTGATTGGATGCTCACTACCAAGAGGCACATTTCCCACCATGACAGTTCTCGTCTTCCTCCTGACTGTCTTATGAACAGATTCACAGTACTTTTGTCTGGGAACTACATGGAAATAAACAACGATTAAGCCCAAGAATCAAGGTACAAAAGAAAGGTGATTACCAGCCAAGACGTCCAAATATTAAATCCTTTGCAATCAGATAAGAACACCAACTAGCTAGCTCAAGCAACTACTTTTTTTTTAAGGTGAACGGGCTCATTAAAGAGTGCAAAAGACTTCAAATCAATACTTACCTAACAAAGGGCTTCCCTCTGAGGCTGGCTCAAGCTCAACGGCTGAGTTGCGAATCATGGAAACTCTTTTGCGACCAGACTTGATCCTCTTCAAGTCACAAACTCTCACGAAATCCAAGTTTTTGGCAAACCCCAAGCTCGTGTCCCTGCTCTTGAGACCCGTAAACGATGTGGGTACAGCTCCAGTTGCCATTTCGACCAAGAATCACCCTCACCTACTTATTTCCACGATCACATTACAAACAATATCTAGATCAATAAAAACGTACCAGAACTACAAGTAGCATAAATTTTGAATCTTTGCAACATTCTTTCAATCCAGAATATGATTATGCAAACAAACAAAAGCACCAAGAGGGATTTTGTAATGAGAACACAAATTATCTAGCTACCAGGCTCTCTTCTCTTCTTCTTCAAAAGAAAAAATAAACAATCTTCTTTACTCCAATCCCACACACTTGGAGAACAGAGTAGATAAAATGGCTCTAATATCAATCAACAACTATAGGATTGAAGCAAAGAACTCCTCAATTAAATTCAGAAAAATAAGAGCTCCTTGATTATCGTTACCTCAAGAGAAACAAAAAGACAGCAACTTTACAGACAGTTGAAGTATAAAGAGTGAAGGGAAGAATCAAGATAAAAGGAATTAGTAATGAGAGAGGTGGTCGTCCTGGCTCCGGGCGAGGATTTGGAAGCCAAAGGAATGTATATCTATGAAAACAACGGGAAGTGGCACTATACGCCAACAACCATGTCCAACTCTGAGCATCCTTTTGTACCGTTTGGCTGTTGAATTTAATCCATTTGCAAATTTACCCTTTAATTTTCTAAAAATAAGTTATTTTTCTGATATATTCGGAAGAAATTTCCTCTTAACATGGGCTAAAATGAAGAAAGAAAAAGAAGAAACATAAAGATCAGAGAAGTCAAGAAGAGGCAGCCACAAAATACTATTAAGTAGTATATTCCATTGCAAGGAGGGGGCGTGGCGGGAACACTCCTATCCTAACATAAGGAATCTGTATTTTCTTATAAGTCTCGCTTGGCAGCTAGTCAACAAAATACAACCCCCAGTTATTATAATGTTTACAGACTTTGACTTTCACCATTTCCACAAGAGAGAGTGAGCATTTTAAGCACTGAATCCCTTCAATTATTGGATGGCTGGAGGATTTCGCCTGTCTTGTCAAATGTCAAATGTCTAAACTACCAAATCATTAATTTATCAAAAAATTGCCATCTCACCCACCATTTGCTTCGTGTGGGAACATCATTTCCATTTTAAAAACGTTTTCGGCCTGGAAATGTCAGATGGAAACAAAGTAGCCATAGCAGGTTACAAACTCTGCTTTCTTTGACAAACGAAATTTTTAGTATATATATATATATTCCCGTTAATGGTGATTCTTGGAATAGATTATTATGGAATTCAGAAGACCAGCAACCTTGTCAAATTTTTTTTTCTTCCCAAAAAGCCTGCTGTGCTGTCTTATTGATTAACTTGGTACAGTCCCTGATAACATATTTGCAGCAGCAGCAGCAACAGTAACATGAAATCAACAATGGATTACCTTATCACTTTCTGCAATCAAAATCTACCGACATCAGGAGTAATAATGTTTGCTACGCAAAACTTAATTCCAAAAAGAGGTACATAACATTGATTTCCACGTACAAGGACAAGCGTATTCTGAGTCAAAAACTAGTTTGGAGATACGAAGCTGAGAAGCTTTACTAGTGTATTTCTGCTTGCAAGTTACACCAGCCTCTTCTTTGGTTAGGCTTCATGATATACTACGGCTAATAGCAACCCTAGCAAGAGAAGAAGGTCCTAGTTCAAGAAAAGCAATACCATCAAACAGAAACCAGTATGTGCTAATGAATGATGTAAGTAGTTCTTTGAGAAGTTCATAAAGACTTCTTGCTCCTTTTAAAGAAACGGTTCTGGGGACGACATGGGGCTTTCCTTGGACTCCTTCCCCCATGCATCCTTCCGATTACAGTAAAATAGTAAATACTTCCAAGAATATACAATTAGAGATATTTAAATCCAAGTAAACCTTGAGATAGCTGAAGTTATATTGAAGCTGGACCAAGTACAATTGATTTGCAGAAATAGTTCTGCTCACTCCTATCCATAACCTGTTTACGTCAATGTTGAGTGACATCCCCTCGTTCAGAGTATACTTTTCAAGTCACCATCCTTTCCTCAACTAGAGAATATTTTTCAAGGATGATTACGGTCTCTTCCATTGCACTGGATGGAAGTGAAAACAGGCAAATAAAAGGGCAAAAGCAATTAGACGGCATAGAAGTTGCGACAAAGTACATATGTCTACACCACTAACAACAATTGACACAGCAAATATTGTACAAAGCTTATCACTCAAATGAACATCAGGTGTTAAAATTTGATAATATTCTTCACAAATGAGAAATTCAGATCAAGTCAAAGCATGAAGTGAATAATTTAAAATGCATAATTGAGGATAAGGAAAATGGTTTCCTTGATTTTAATTTAAACAAAGTACACTTTCGAATAAATACAGAGCGAAGAAGAAAGAAAATATACCAATCTTATTGATGACATAGGGGCAACAAAATAAGTTAGGAACTCGCTCAGATTTGTTAAATTACGGAACATATTTGGATGTTCAGCATAGAAACATAACAAAAGCACCATTGGTATCACAACTGAAATTCACATGATTTAAATCTTCCAAATAAGATGCTCAAAATAACTTCCAAACTAACATATTTACAAATTATCAGCTAGCAATAATTTTTTCATCTCCTAATCATTAAATAAAATTACAACCATTTCATAAACTTCAATATATAGGCACTGAATCCACACAGCAATGGAAGAATGCTTGGAAATTTACCTCCCCGTTCTAAGAATCTTGTAATTTCCAAGCTTAGTGAGGTCTACTACTGTCGATCCAGCACGACCAGATGGAAGCACACCTCCATCATAGACATGAGCACAATGTTTCCAGAGATTTTCAAAATCCTTGACCGAGACACTACTTGGCTGGCCACTAAGATTTGCACTTGTAAGGGCCACTGCTCTTCCCAAACCACGAGCAATTGCCCGAATAAAGTTACAATCAGGGACTCGAACACCTATACTATCCAGTCCTGGGTTCAAGGACTTCTCAAGTTCACTGCACTCGCCTGAAAAATATTCAACCACTAGCTTAAATTACAAAAACATGTGAGCCAAATCCACTGCTCACTGGAGTAGCTGATCTGCAATTACATTTTTCATTACAGTTTTATTTTCACCTGCAAGGGTAGAAAACACAAAAAAGAGCTACAAACCTCGCCTCAATACAACAGTTACAGGTCCTGGAAGTAGAGAATCAAGTAGGCCATGAGGCAGATAGTCAGTGACAGCAAAACGTTTTATTTCGATTGCATCTCCGACACAGATTGCAAGAGGACTTGTATGCTTGCGTCCTTTGATCTCATAAATACTATGAACTGCTTCCAAAGTACTGACATGATAAAAAAGGATGACGAATCTGTAAATTCACAAAATTATATTCAAAATTCCAGTAATTATGACAGATGGTCAAATCTAGCTAATGAAAAAAGGAGATGTGTATTTTTTTCTCAAGTATTTTCACTAGTCACTATTTAGCCCAACTATGTAATGACAAAAGGAAAAGGTATCATCCACAATTTTCTTTGACATAATTGCAAAACATGGCCTATGTTGATGAGCTGCCAAGTTTTAATGAAAGGGATGCTTTCTTCTCGTAATCATAAGTTGCACAAGTAGGGTTCATTAATTTGTTAAGTATAGTAACAACCAACTAAACTTCTTCAAATGTAAGAACTCAATCATGACATTAACCTCACGGTAACATGAATACAGTGTGAGCACTCCATTACTAACAATTGCAGTATAATATTAGATATCGACCTACAAGCCAAAATGTTTGGTGTCACTTTTAGTATGGTATCTATTTGAACTGTTAGATATGTCTCTTGTTCTAATAAAGCATTCAAAGCAAAACAAAAAAGGAGGGAAATAATTATGGTTTCTATTGACAGACAGTGAAGTTAAAATGGTATACCAAGCATCACAAGCAAATCCATAGAGCGTATCTGTGGGAACTGCAATGACCTTCCCAGCTCTGAGATCTTCAACTGCCTCATCAACATATCTTTCTGTTGCTGGCCGAACAACACTCAAGCTGTTCTCGGCAACAAAATTACACTTGTCCAAAGTCCAAGCCATTTTCCTTGTGCACCCCGCTTTAAAGCTCGTGCTCAGTCTTAAAGATTGTACAAATCCAATACTAGGAGTAACTGAAACAATCGATTCAACGAACTGCCAGTGAGATTCATCCCCAAAAGCACAACCAGAAAAAGTGAAAGCATAATGACGGAGCACTGCGCAATTCGGGCTGGACATTACAACAGAAATAATGACACCATTCACTCCCAAAAATTTAGGAAGATGTGAGATGAGTCACTGAACAATAACTGAAGAAAAGCAACAACAACAAAAAAGGAAAACCCACAGGGAATCGCTTTCTTTAACGTGATATTAACACAAAAAGCATGCAACTTTAAAGCTTTTAATAGAGTTTTGTCACAAAAATGAAATAGAAAAATGAGTACGAGTTATAGAGAAGAAGAGAGACCAACGAACAGGGGATTAGAGACGACCTCGAGCGAGAAGCGGGAACTTGTGGAAAATTTTAGCAGCGAGGTTCATGCTATTCACCAACATCTCCATAATAAGTAGTTGTTGGGCTGAGTTTAGGCTTTTTTCTCCCTGTCTCTGTCGTCCACTCGCTCTAAGCTGCTTCTTCACCCACCGTCTAACGCTACAAAAGCCCAGTTGCCCTCGTTCAGGCCATTACATGTCCAAAACTAAAGTAGTTGTCGGCGCGTTCTTGTTCTATTTTCAAGACTCGGTAGCAACTGTTGTCTGTTCGGCCTTGGACAAAAGTTTATCCCCTAGAAATCACAGTTTCATTTTTGCAATTGTGTTCCAACTTATCTCATCTACGTTCCATATAAGTATAAATTTTGTCTGCAACTGAGACGTCCAACACTTATTCCAAACTGCAAATTTTGTCAGAGACCCGAGTCACTTGGCCCGAGTTCTAATTGTCCAGTCCAAAGCACTTAATTGTCTGAAATCGAAAGTTGACTCACAAAAGATGTTAAATATTGTGTAATCCCAATTCTCAATTTCCCCTTTGATATCATTTTGACTCAGCCTGGTCTAATTTTAGCCAGAGTTAACCGAGTTACAAACAGGCCACAGCCCAAAAGGGATCGGCCAAACTAAAGTTGGACCAAACACGAGCCGACTCAACCTGTGACTTGACCATTACTTCAAAAATAACATTTTTTACCTTTCTAAAAACATGTAAGATAGACTAAGTTGATTCGGCCTGCCCGTAACCCGTCGAGTCATGAACCAAGCTATGAACCGGTCAGCCTATGGTTGGGTTGAATCACAAGCTAACCTATCTTGACCCGTCGGGCCAGGAGCAACCCAGACTTGACCCCACATGTTGACATTCTTTTTCCTGGTCCTAAAAGAAACTGGAAAAAAAGAACTAAATTAGTAATAGTAGTTCACCAACACGGCATCTCTTGCATCGAATTGCAAAGCAGTTACTTTAAGATTATACTTGTAAAACTTTATACATGTTTACCAAATATTACCATGCAATTTTTAAATTCAATTAAAAGACGAGGAAAGTGAAGATTATTATTTCCCATTACTAATTCCAAGCCTGTTGTATCAATCCAATCCAGTATAGTCACCTTAGTGACTAAACAAACAATTACAATACTCTTTTCAGGAAACATCAATCACCCTGCTGGCGTGGGTTACAACCTGTTGAATTGAATGCTAAGATGCTCCTCCTATCTTGGCTTATATTACAACACAAACTTCTGTGGATTCAGGTCATCATAATTTAATCCGGAACACTTTATATTGAAGGAAGGCATAATTAAGTCTTTGGATTTTCAGTTTCACTTCTATGGACCTATTAGATTTGGATTTGTGGTTCTTGGAAACTGCCCCGGTGCTGGCATTGCAAGGGAACTGTGCTGTTCTGATCGAGCATTCCATCTCCTCTTCCATCTCAAGAGCTCGACAAGTATAGAACTACCACTCATTGCTACACCAAAGCCCGCAAATGTAGCAAGAAGAATGGATAGAACTGCCTGTACCGCGACCTATGGCATCATAAACAACAAATGTTGACTGGTATTACTATTAGGAGAAGCATGCAAAGTCCCAAGTAAAGAATGTTAGAGCATTCCAATGATCTCAAGCACGTCCAAACTAACGATGCTGAACATGATTACCGAATTTTTTAACGTAAAAGTTTTAAAATATCGTCAAATATATACATCGGTACTGAAATAATATAGATTGACACTTATGCATAATGCAGATAAATAAATAGCAAAATACACCTTCTGCATGCAGTCTCTCTCTCTCTCTCCCCCTCTCCATTTTCTTTTTAGAGCACATAAGGCTAAATTTTGCTTACCAAAGAGTAAAAGATGTGCGCAAAGAGAACCACCAAAGCAAACTGGACTGAAGCATAAACCCAAACAAATCTTCTCTTCACTGTATGCAAAATCTCAATATTAGTAATCCATAAGCAATAGACTTCCCTCAGCATCTAATTGTTCGTCACAACATTGTTATTTCAAAGTCTTCCCACTCCCTTGATTGTCTAAAGCCCTAAGTAATAGTGTGTGAGCATGTTGGCATATAGTTAAGTATTGAACCGACTTAGCAAACTAAAATCAGCAGTGCGTCACTTGTTTTTCAATTCAAGAAGCCTCCAGAAGTACGACCACTACAGGATATCATATAATATATAAATTTATGATGAGAGTATGGCCAATATACCCATGGTTGATGAGATCATGGATGACAAGAGCCCCAGTACACAAGAAAATGGAAGAGATATAGCAATTGCACTAGTACCCATTCTTGTAACCTACACATAAGAAATTGAATAAGTATAATTTCAAGTTTATAAATCTTAATGTGGAGAAGTTTATCTTACCAAGAGCTGTTCAAGAAAGCAAAAGTACGCTAGCATGCTAATGATCACAAGGACAGGAACTTCCTGCCAAACCCTGATTAGAAGGTTAACTAGTAAGTCACCGGTACACGGAGTGATAATAGATGTCAATTTTTAAGTTGAAATTTCAATCCTAAAACAAGCAGGAATAGAAGCTGCGATTTCATGATTATGATTTCATTTTGCACCAACGTAGCCTCAAGTGAAGCATAATTTCACCTCTTAAGCATTAAGTATTAGAAATTCTTGCCTATATCCGTTGATTTCTTCCTGCTGATTTCTTCTTCCTCCATTTGTACGAGCAAATACACTTTGGACTCGCAACAGAGTAACAGGGAGGTTTTGAACCTCTTGCTTGCATACATCACAGGTTTTATTGCCTTTAATACTAAACCATTTCACAGCACATTCTCGATGGGCCAGAGCAAGTTCACCTTTACAGCTACATTCCATCTTGAGGGTCTCACCTCCTTCACACAGTTCAACAAAACAAATTCTACAAACGGCATCTTCTTCAGGAATGTCTTCACCATCATCATCATTGGTTTCTGAACCACAGGACTAGAATAAGACATTGGCTGGTAACTACAAGTAAAACACTTCAAACTTGTAGAGGAGAAAATTAAACACAAAGATGCACAGGAAGCCAATACCAACTGATCAATGACAATTGACAAGAATTCATAAGTGACAATGCATTGAATTTAAAAAGTTTCAGACACATACATAAGCAACTTATGTAAACAGTTGTCCCAAAAAACTCAATGACAATACCATCATCAACACTTGGGGATGCGTGACTTGTGATCTCTCCATCTTTCACTCGAGGAGTTGACGGCACAATGCGGAAAAAGGAGTCCATCCTCTTCATGCTTCTTTCTTTGTTTCGAACAGGAACTGATAGTGAGCGATGTATCTTCCATTGGCCATCTTTTCTCTGAAAAAGTAAACATCAATTTAGAGCAATCACAGCTAAATTTAAACCTATTAAGCATGCAAATAAGAGGAACTATAGCATTGACCTGAACACTGTATTTTGACCTATTTAAGAGTAGTAATATACCATAAATGTTTTCAAAAAATATGCAGAGTGATTCTTCTTTTCATTTTAGCAATTGAATGATTCCACGACATCAAATTGGTCATATAATATACAAAAACGTACATTTGAATTGTTTGCACCAGCAAGGAGTCCTCCACGTACAGAATCGGGATTAGAATTTGCTATTGGAGTCACTGGCAATGATGATGTCCTCTTCATCCTAGGAGTGAATATCTTTGAAAGTGACAATGATCTTGATATCGAAGGCTTCTCTTGTGACAAAGTGGATGAAGCATCTGGACTTGAATAAGCACCCTTCTCAACATCTAAGGTAGAAATTCGAGACTTGAAACTTAGTTTTGGTAAGAGACTTCTTAAAGAAGCTATGCCTCTAGTTGAGGAAGGGCCTGGAGAGCCATTTGCTCTGGCATCATTAGAACTAGGTGTCAACAGAAAATTTACTTTCCTGGGAGTTGGAGTAAGTGTCGGAGGCATCTTTATCATGACTGAATCCTCTAATGAGTTCACTGTTTTTGAAGGTATCTCCAAAAATAGATTTCTCCGCTTCCAGTGTTGAACATGATTTGTTTCTTCAACTATTCCCGTTGGTTCTTCAACCTGTGTCTAAATTGAGACAGAGTATGATATAAGTTTACAGCTGCAAAACAGAAATCCAAAGTAGACTAGCCAAAAGGCCTAAGTTATGCTCAAACCTTTCATTAATTTTTTTTATTTAAAGAACAGAATTACATGCCCCAAGAATATTGAAAAGAAAAAGATTGAAAAGAAAGAATGGAAGGAAATGGACACAAGTTGTATCCATATCTTCTCGCAGCTTGTATTAGCACACAAATGTAGCACAGAATAAGAAATAATATCTTGATACTCATTGGGAGAAAAATGATATCACTGGAGTGCCAAGTAATTAGATATGTCCTAGGACACAATTAAGAACTGTGTGCATATAGGAAGACTCTCAATAAAAGACATAGAAAGAATGAACTATAAAAATTATACTCAAATTGAAGTTCAAGTAAATTCCTAAGATTTTCAACACAGAACAGTTTGCAGTGGAGGTTGACATTACAGTGACTATGCACTTGCCCCACATATTTCTCATACATGAAGGAGATACAAAATTACTTTCAGAATAACTACCGAGCCACTTTTATAAGTGAATCCACTCAATAGTATAATAAATGATTAGAGAAAATAATAAAAGAATTTCTTAATTTCTAATTAGTACTGTTGTCATAGAAAATGCTGATGTTTGGAAGTTCAGTCGTGTTTATGAATTTTTCACCAATTAGATTCGATTTATAGCTTCTAGCACTTATTTTATCACAGAGTTGAGAATATAACTTTCTTAAATCAATTTCTTGTAAATCAAACCAGAAAACATAAACAAGCTTATTATCCATGAGACAAACTGTGGGTAGGGACACGCAAAATCTGCAATTCTTTGGTCATGCAGACAGGTTTGAATGCAAACGTATCATGGTAATTGGAGGAGGACAAAAAAACATGCGATTAAAAACGAAATTGTTTGTCTTTCTTCTAGCTTGCCACTGAAATTTGTCCCCTTCGTATTTAAACAAACTAAATACGTATTCCAGCTTTTCAGGAAGAGTGAGTTTGCCAAATAATGTTTCGCTGCTAGAATGGAATTAAGCCCTGATTCTGATTCATCGATAAACCATGATCAGACAGTTTCCTAGTCGCATCACCGTTCAAATTTAGAACAAATAAAGTATAAACTTCCATAAAATACACCGGATTCATTTAGTGATGCAGGAAGTGAAAAAGGAAAAGGTAAACAAAGGCCATCGACTGAAAATACAACACCAGAAAACCAGCCCTTTATATCTCTGAATGAACATAAAGAGCAGAACTTTCACAAAGATAATGAAAACCCATCAAAGACCCATGATCCACGTCTTATCAGAAGAAGAAAAAGAAGCTTATGCGAATGAAAAAGATCAGAACAAAGAAACCCAAAAATTTAAAAGAAGGAAACACGTACTCTTGTCAAGGGACTAAGAACACCACAATCTCCTTGGCTGGAACCTGCATCGTGCAGTGGTTCAGTGACAAGCTTCTCCTGAGCTGCCATTCTACCACCAACCAAAACAACCAAATTAATAAACAGAAAAGGAGAAAAGAAGCGGTGGAGGAGTAAGGAAATGGCGATGGAGTTGTATGGTGTGGGGGGGTAGAGAAAGGAAGAGAACAAAAAAAGGGAGATTGATTCTTCTTGTAGTTGAAGGCAGAGGAGTGAGAAGCATCCATCTCCTCTCTTTCATTTATGACAAAAGGTAGTGAGGGGTGTGGCCTTCTGCCGCATAGTGCAGCTGCCACTCGAGTTGTGTTGAGTTGAGTTGACAGATCTTTTAATACTTTTCCGTATTTTAGTGTTAATGTTACGTTAGTGTGCCAACAGGGACGGGAGGGACTTCGGAGGTGTTTGATTTGAGCACAGGGTTGAGTATAAATATGGGTATAATAGTAGAAGGGAATGAGAATGGGTATGAAAAATAAAAAATAATGTTTAGTTTGTAACTTGAGTTTCTGTATTAATACCAATAATGTTGTTTGGTTTGTTGCATTAATGGGAATGAAAGATAATAT
>JANZLD010000236.1:13452769-13463005 GCA_026413575.1 Erythroxylum carthagenense
TTCCTCTCAACAGTATATCCTCCTCACTCTTCCCATCTACTGTTTATTTATACTAAGAATTCTGTTAGGGGTAACAGAATTCAGTTAGCTGACAACCAATCATAAGGTTGTCAGCCCTAATCCTCATATCTATATATATTTATATATTTACTAAATCGGTAAGTATTATTCTAGGTGTCTTGGGTCTAACAGATTTACCACAAATAAACAATAACTATTCAAATTTAATCCTTAATCAAGCATGATATACCAACATAGTACAAGCTCAACCCCAGCAAAACACCTATCCAACCCCATCCCCTAAAAAATAACAAACAAAAAAGCACACCAAATAAGAAGTTCCACCTCCATAGACAGAAAAATGCATCATAAACTTGTTCGGCTTTGTCCATACAATCTTCAGTAGGAAAACCTCATAAAATAGTCAAAACCTCTTTCAAGAGACACTAATTAATGAAGATCAAATGAAGTATGAAGCCGTTTCCGTACCTCGAATACCTGACTCACACTGAAATCTCCAACCTTTACTATGCCAGTCCGTGTAACCAACAGATTGTCAGGCTTAATATCTCCGTGCACAACGTTCTATTTGTCTCTCATGAACAAAGAGATAAAAGTTCAGTATCTTTGCAAATCCACATCTTCCAGGAACTAAGACATCTACATGTCAGAGGAAAATGCAAAAACAGCTTCAACAGGATACTGTGGATGAACTATACAAGTATCATCACGTAGTCCCACAATTTTCACATTAGCTCTTTTATATACCATGAGCACATCATCAGAAAAATAGAAGCTCCTAATCAAAATTTAACTGTATTGTTGCTACCTAGAATTAATAACTTAAACCTCAGATTTGAACTGCCTTGCATGAGTCACTCTCTAATCTCTATACAATGCCGCTAACTATATTGTGACAGCTAAAAAATGGACCTTGTAAAGCTTTTAGGAACTGTCAACACTGTAATGCTCTCATTCTCAGCCATCAATTACCAAGCTGACTCATGGTGCATAGATAGACATGTTGACTACGACGTATAAATAGAACAGAAGAAGGTCCATTCTCTAAGAAGGCAACTGATAAGACGAGTAGTATAACAATGTGTAATGTGCATAAGAGAAACTGGGTGACGACAAAATATCCAGTCAAAGTATAACGCACAAAGTCAGTTATTAAAATCATACATGGGCATGGAGATACATCAAGCCAGATATTATATCCCTTAAATACTTTCTAGCAGTACTTTCCCCAATTCCACCAGGCGGGCCAGAACCTTCCCAAACCCATTTTCCATCTACATATTCAAGAACTGGAAGAGAAAAGGAAAATTAGTTTGTTTAATCAATCATAATGGAAACCTGGTATTTCAAATTTTACCACACTGAGAATGTAGCCAGATACCACTCAGTTAATAACAAAAAGAGAAGATGTCTTTATAAGTACCCATGTAGAAGTGATCCGTGTTTGGGTCATCAATCACCTCAATGAGATTGACAATGTTAGGGTGGCGCAGCATCTTCATTATCAGAACCTGAAAAGCAAAACATTTTATAGAACACACACGAAACAATTATGTTAAAAAAAATCCTCACAAAATCTACCTTGGACTTGGAAAGGGTAAAAGAACTATGCCAAACCACTAAGCTCATGTATGGGAAAATTATCTAGCAGAAAATTAGAGCATAGCAGCTTTTATTAGGGGTATCCTGCAAGTTGTAAGCAGAAAGATGACCGTATCTTGTGCAAGCAACCAGAAACTTAGAAGTGCAACAGAACTGATCACAAGTTCTGAATTAGACTAAATTAGGCTAATGCATCTCCCCGTCCTCAAACAGAGGATTAAATCCAAATTAAAGCGCATTTTCTTTTCCATAATTTCACACCCATGAACTATAATGAATAAGAACTGCAGAGAAGACATCTCACATAAGACCATATATAAATGATGCAATTTAAAAGTACAATTAAGCATAGTAGCCAGCTACCTCACGAAGAACATCACTCATTGCAGTCTCTGAAGGTGCAACATTCAGCTTCAATAAATGTGACTTATGAAAGGCCTACGGTTTCAAAATAGAAATTCATATGTTAACAGCAGATAACCGGTTGGTGGTAAAATCATGACATAAAGCATGGCATCTGCTATAAATTCCACATCCACAGCAACTACTTAAGCAAATTTATGTTCCTTGCCATCGTTGCATTTCTCATCTGCTATAAATTCCACATCCACAGCAACTACTTAAGCAAATTTATGTTCCTTGCCATCGTTGCATTTCTCAATTTCAAAATGAAAACTGAATTATTACAAGATATAGGCACATGTTTGTGATATGTAAAAAGTGGCTAAGAAACACTAATTGGTCAAAATAATGCAACTTAATTTCCTCCAAAGCATATAAGTTTTTACCTCATTCAGCACAAACACGGTAAAATTCTATTTTAATTCAAAAAGAATACCTTAATGGCGTAATGCTTTCCATCTAAACTACTTCGATATAAGACCTGTTTTGCAAGAAAAAATAAAAATGCTAAAGAAGTTATTTCTTCCAACTAATTATGTCAGAAAACATTAACCAGATTATGCTTACCACTTTTCCATAGCTTCCAACACCAATCTTGGACTCACGAACATATTCATTGATCATTTTATTTCCATTGTTATCCTGAAAAGGCATTTTCAGAAGAAAAATTTATTGTTACTAGGTATATATAACCATTAAAGCAAGTACTACTATATGAGTGCATAAATCAGATACTATGGCAAATAACATGCATAACAAAGAGATTATTTGAGAACAGAAAAGGCAGCATATTATAATACTTCACAAGTATAACTTGTACACACCAAACTGAAAATAGTGGTCAATAGGAAACAAGTGAATAACTAATCTTGCACCGCAGCTACAAAAATATATCCTAGAACAAAAAAGCACCCCCTTCCCCCTCCAAATAAAAAATAAAAGAAATAAATACATAAATTTCTGTTATCACCTTTGAGCGAATAAGTATGTGTGTTTCTTTGACAGGAAACTGTCTGCAAATCATTCCATTCTGCTCTCGAAACCTTAAAATCTCTTCAGAGCGTTTGACATGATTTGGCAGCCTGCCATCATCCCCATAAGCAGTGTCGCTAACTTCTCCATTATACGAGGAAGCATCCTCCTCGTCAATTTCTTCATCTAACAAATATTCCTGGGAGAGACTGTGATGACTCAAAGAAATGGGCCTCGCTCTTTGTTTGGACTTTCTCAAGAAACCGAAACAGCTACAACAGCCCATTGTCCGGGCAAATGTGTAGCCCCCACTGAGCATCAAAAAGCTCGACCCTTGAAGTAAAAAAAAAAGTTGAATGGTTGCCAGATCCTGAAAAGAAGGCAACCCCTTATGTTTGCAGTACAAAAGAAACTTATAAACAGATATACTTGATTGTTTCATTCCTCACTTAAACTATAAGCAAACAATATTAGCTGAACGAAACGTGCATGCAGATATAAAATCAAACCCACTTCAAAGTTTAAATCTTAGTTCTCAATAGAAGTAGTAATTTTGAACCTGAATCGAGAGATAAGGAAGAACGAGGTTAAGCCCCAAACAAGTTTGCTATTCCAGAGGATGCCATTCAGCTAGATGGAAGAAACAATTCATGATACTGATTCCAGTGCACTTGCAAACATACATGTTGGTATTTCCAGCTTTATTACATCCACCAATCAAACCTCCAACTGAAGAGAAAAAAAAAAGCGTCATAATGGTGGATAATAATTACAACACGAGAACAAAAACACAGGTACAGTCCAATGGCAAGTAGGACACCAAATGCGCAAACCTCATAAACTCACAAGACATAACTTTTCACAGAATCCCAAAGGAGCAGAAAATACTTCACAAGATTTCGATTATGACCAAAGGTTATGATCAACATAAATAGCCAATCGATCAAACAAAACCAAGAAGATTGGGGGGACGCAAACCTAACAAAAACCCTAGGAGCGACTTGGTAGAAGCCTCGGGAATTGAACGACGAGATATTTACAAAATAAAACAAATTACTGATTTTTATATCACCAGAAAGGGAACGGGAGAAAATGATACGCGGTCGGAGAAAACCAACAAGGACGGTGGAGGAACGAAGAATAAGGGACGTTGGAAGATCGATTTTGTTATTAATTTTATTTATCAAAAGAGTTCAGATTGTTGCAAGCGAAAGAAAAAAGTGAAAAGCAAAACATTAGGAGGAAGAAGAAGAAGAAGAAGACAAGAAGGTGAAATGGCCAGGGGAAGTTTGGTGGGTACAACCGTCAGTTTTGCACCCGTCGTCCTCGCGCTCTCCGGGATATATAATTATATATGGTTGTAAATAAGTTTTTTAATGAATTATAAATAACTATAATATTATAAATTTGTTATTTTTATAAGGCGAAAGTTTTATAATATAATATAATATAATAAAAAATTTATAATATAATATAATAAAGTTGTTTATTATATTCTATTATTTTTAGGATGAAATAAAATATAATATGAAACTCTCCTCTTTTATCTTATCACAACCTATTTGATAGAATAATATTATATTACATTTTATTCTATTAGTAAATCCTAATTAAATATAGCCTTAATTTTTTTTTTGGCTAGTTTTGAAATAAAAACTTGAAACTAAAGAGCTACAAAAAAAAATTTCAATGAATAACAAAATATTATGCTTTTAATAGTCTAAGTCTAATAGGCCTTTATTTTAAATAAAATTATTTAATTACATTTAAAGTATCAAATATTTTATATTGTAAGTCAAATTTCAAGCATTTTTCAATAAAACTTATTAATCAAATGATTTTCTTTTAAAAAGAAAATAATTACGCTTTAAATTTATTTTAATTTGAGTTTTTTAAAATTATATAATATATAAAATTAAAAAGCATTTCGCATTGAAATTTTATCTGATTATTTAACGGCAAATTGTACATTTGTCCCATGTTGATCTTAGGACCCGCTTTCTTGTACATGAATTGATGATTAATGAAAATGACACATTGGAAAAGTGATTGAGAAGGAAGCAGGAAGCTTCCAATCATTTTCTTCCCATGCTTGTCCTTTTGCGGTGCCTTTTCTTTCCTTTCTCTCCGAATTGGCAGACCTTGGCTTGAATAGTACTACAACTACATCATACGGGGGAAAGGAGAGGCACCTTTAACAAGTATTGGCTGCCTTTCTAAAGACACATATAGATTGTACGATCTTAGGAAGAGTGAATTTGTTGCTTTTTTTTTTCTTTTGAGGGCTTATTTAAACTTTAGTGTGAAAAGTTTCAGAAATCACAATTTTAAATGAATGTAAGATTATTTAGATTTTTATGTGATACAAAAGTTGAAGTAATTGTTCCAATCATGTTTTCTTGATTAGTTGATTAGTTGATAATCCAAACGTATCATGATAACCTATAATGGGTATCTCTTATCATATTTGTAGAATAAAATTTCTAATCATGTCGGTCTTTGTTTGAATCATATCATTCATTTAAAAATAATTTTAAGCATAAATTACAAGATTATCACTCATCTATATTATATAAATTAAATAATTTCTTATTCAAATAAAGCATGTTTCTTCGTATTTAGAGTTTTTAAAGATAACACTTGGTAATCCTAAAAAGAGATTGACAACAAACATAATCGAGTTTAGTTCAATTTTTTCTTTGAAATTTTAATTCGATCATTTATAGACATTCTAAAACTTGATTGATTGACAATATAATATTATTTTAGTTGCATTTAATAGAATAAAGTATGATAAAAAAAATATGTTATTTTGTTCGGTATAACTAAAATGTTATCATTTTAATGGAATAAGCTCAAGTTAGATTGGGTGATTTTTCAAGTTCAAGAATATCTAGTTAATTCAATTGTCGTTTTATTAAGTATAACTAAAATGATATCATTTTTTCTATACTAATTCGGACTCATTCAAGTTAGTTTAGTCTAGTTCAACTCTCCTCTCTCAAGTTCAAGAAAAGGAGAGTAAAAGTTGAATAAAAAATAATAAATAATTACTTTAAAAAGGTTTTAAGAAAATATCTATAGTGGAGAAGATAAGTGAAAAATGGAAGTGTGTAAAAAGAAAACGACAACTAATTAACCATGGAAGAGTAATGAAAAGTGAGTTTTATTATGTGTTTTCTTTATACTCAATTTTGCTTTCTGTTAGTGCGGGATGTAAGGAAAGAAATTATGGCTATGGAAGGAAATAAATTATGTCTAATATCTGAAATTGTTAGATAATCACAGTCAAGGAAATCATATAAAATAATTAAATTTGTAAAGACGTAGTATAATATGAGTAGTGACAACCAAATACAATGCATGTATAAAAGATGGCATGTCGTGACATTATCTTGGCAGAGATCGTAACAGAAAGCTATAACATGTACTTGTTCTGAGTGCTCTCTTGGCAGAAGTTGTATTCATGATTTTGTAAGTGATACTCTTGACAGACAGACAGAGATTGCAGTCTTTATCTTACAAGACTGCAAATTTTTATTAAATTTCTTTTATATAGTAATTTAAACACATTAATAAAATGAATAAAATTTTAATAAAAAATAAAAAAATTGTTTTAAAAAAGTCTTAAGTAAATATCTACAGTGGAGAAGACAAACAATAAATGGAAGAGTGTGGAAAGTAAATGGTAACTAATTAACCACGGAAGAGTAATGAGATATGGATTTTATTGAGTGTTTTCTTTATACTCAAATTTGCTTTCTATCAATAACTAAGTGCTCAAAAATGAAATTTACTTACAGGTATTTGTTCTTGAAGTTCTTGATCTACAATGTCAACTTCCTAATCTTATGGGTTTTGAGGAGGAGGAGGAGGAGCTTGTCCTCTTCTATCTCGAAGAGGTGTGTGCCTACTTCGCCTACGTCGACGCCTACCACTATGTTCTATGATAAGTGGAATAAAAGAAATAGAATGGTAAGTCTACAGAGAGAGAGAAAATGGTGAAAAGCTCTTAAGAGAAACCAACAGCCTTTGTAGAGAAAAATGGTAAAAAGCTCTTAAGAGAAAGAATGAAGACCACCGAAGAAGTACAAACGAGAGAGTAAAAGAAAGAGAGAAACCAACAAACTTTGTAGAGAAAAATGGTAAAAAGCTTTTAAGAGAAAGAAGGAAGATCATCGGAGAAGTACAAATGTGAGAGTAAAAGAAAGAGAGAAACTAAGCGAGGAAAGAGAGGACATGAAGAGAGGGGTACAAACGAGGGAGTAACATGGAGAGAGAAAATACAACACCTTCTAAGATGCAGTACAAATAGCCTTATGCGTGGATGTCGCAAGTACCCTTTGAGATACAATACAAGCATGTACCAATTACATTCCCTCGAGAGAGCTCGCTAAGAAAGTTGGAACATGTCCCTTTCTTCATGCTCTCTTATTCTTGATTTTATTTGGAAAACTGCAGAAGTTGTAGTCTTGAAAAGTGAATGACAATTAAATCATTTTATTTTTAATTAATTGAAATTATTTCCAAAAAATAATTATGTTAGATATAAAATTAATTTAAATTAATCAATCAAATTAGTTTGTTTAGATTACTTAAAATTTTCAAGATGATAATACCACTAATTTTATTTATATAAAAATTATTATTTTATATTTTACGGTAATATAACATAACATTATCAAATATATTTCATTTCATTTTTTTGTGTCATAAATATTAAAAAAACGAAGAATATTGAATGAAAGACAAGTGAAAAATGGAAGAATTTGGAAAGAAAATGGCAACTAATTGACCACTAAAGAGTAATGAGAAGTGGTTTTTATTGTATATTTTCTTTACACTCAATTTTGCTTTCTTTTAATGCGGGAAGGAAGGAAAAAAATTGTGTCTAACATCTAAAAATGTTAGATGATCACAAACAAGGAAATAAAATAAAATAAATAATTTCGAAAAAATATAGTATAACATGAGTAGCGACAGCCAAATACAATACATGTATAACTGATAGCAAATTGTGACATTGTCTTGGCAGAGATTGTAGGAGAAAGATGTAACATGTACTTGTTCTTATTACTCTCTTGGCAAAAATAGTAATATTGATTTTGTTAGTCATACTCAGATAGAAAGAGGATGAAATCTTTCTCTTACAAGACTGTAAATTTTTATTAAATTTATTTTATATAGTAATTTAACCATATTTATAAAATGAATAAAGTTTTAATCAAAAGTAATAAATAGTTGTTTTAAAAAAGTTTTAAGTAAATATCTATAGTGAAGAAGACAAGTGAAAAATTGAAGAGTGTGGAAAGAAAACGACAACTAATTAACCACAAAAGAGTAATAAGAAGTGAGTTTTTTTGAGTTTTTTTATACTCAATTTTGCTTTCTTTTAATTCGGGAAGGAGGGAAATAAATTGTGTCTAATATCTGAAAGTTTTAGATGATCATAGACAAGGAAATCAAATAAAATAATTAATTATGTAAAAATAAAGTACAACATATGTAACGACAACCAAATACAAATATATATAAGAGACGGCATGTCGCGACACTATCTTAGCATAGATCATAGGAGAAAGTTGTAACATGTACCTATTCTTAATACTCTCTTGGTAGAAGCTTTATTCTTGAATTTGTTAGTGATATACCTGGGAGACAGACAGAGGTTGCAATCTTTCTTTCACAAGACTGCAAATTTTTCTTAAGTTTCTTTTATATATTAATTTAACCGTATTAATAAAAGGAACAAAATTTTAATCAAAAGTAATAAAAAATATTTAAAAAATATTTTAGTAAATAAATGTAGTGGAGAAGACAAGTGAAAAATGAAAGAGTGTGTAAAGAAAATGACAACTAATTAACCATGGAAGAGTAATGAGATGTGAGTTTTATTGTATGTTTTCTTTATACTCAATTTTTCTTTCTTTTTATGTTGGAAGGAAGGAAATAAATTGTGTTTAATATCTGAAAGTGTTAGATGATCATAGACAAGGAAATCAAATAAAACATTTAATTTTGCAAAGACATAGTACAACATGAGTAGCAACAACCAAATACAATACGCGTATAAGAGATGACATGTCGCAACACTGCCTTGGCAGAGATCGTAGGAGAAAGCTATAACATATACCTGTTTTTAATAGTCTCTTAGTAGAAGCTGTATTCTTGATTTTGTTAGTGATATTCTTGGTAGACAAACAGAGGTTGCAGTCTTTCTTTTACAAGACTGCAAATTTTTATTAAATTTCTTTTATATATTAATTTTACCATATAAATAAAATGAATAAAATTTTAATCAAAAATAATAAATAATTTTTTAAAAAAAATTAAGCAAAATTTTATAATGGAGAAGACAAGTGAAAATGAAAAAGTGTGGAAAGAAAACAACAACTAATTAACCACGAAAGAGTAATGAGATGTGACTTTTATTCTCTGTTTTCTTTATACTCAATTTTGCTTTCTTTTAATATAGGAAGGAATGAAAGAAATTGTGTCTAATATATGAAAGTGTTAAATGATCACAGATAAAGAAATAAAAAAATAATTAATTTTTAAAGACATACTACAACATGAATAGCGACAGTCAAATACAATACGTGTATAAAAGGAGGCATGTCGCGACACTGTCTTAGTAGAGATTGTAGGAGAAAGCTGTAACATGTACCCGTTCTTAATACTCTCTTGCCAGAGGCTGTATTCTTGATTTTGTTAGTGATACTCTTGACTGATAAATAGAGGTTGCAGTCTTTCTTTTACAAGGCTTTAAATTTTTATTAAATTTCTTTTATATAGTAATTTAACCATATAGATAAATTAAATTAAATTTTAACCAAAAGTAATAAATAACCTTTTTAAAAAATATTTAAGCAAATATCTGTAGTGGAGAAGACAAGTGAAAAATGGAAGAGTGGGAAAAAAAACGACAACTAATTAACCACAGAAGAGTAATGAGAAGTAAGTTTTATTGTGTGTTTTCTTTATACTCAATTTTGCTTTCTTTTAATGCAAGAAGGAAGGAAAGAAATTGTGTCTAATATATGAAAGTGTTAGATGATCACAGACAAGAAAATCAAATGAAATAATTAATTTTATAAAGACATAGTACAACATGAGTAGCAAAAGCCAAATACAATATGTGTATAAAAGATGGCCTGTCGCGACACTGTCTTAGGAGAGATCGTAGGAGAAAGCTGTAATATGTACCCAATCTTAATACTGTCTTGTTAGAAGCAGTAT
>JANZLD010000236.1:13463105-13488617 GCA_026413575.1 Erythroxylum carthagenense
GGAATAAAAGAAGTGAAGGTTAAATCTTCCAGAGCCTTCGGTTATCTTCTTCTTCTTCTTTCTTCATTGTTTCTTCAAATACTCTCTTGGTAGAAGCTGTATTCTTGATATGTTAGTTATACTCTTGGCAAAAAGACAGAGGTCGTAGCCTTTCTTTTACAAAACTACAAATTTTTTTATTAAATTTCTTTTATATAGTTATTTAACCATATTAATAAAATGAATAAAATTTTAATGAAAAGTAATAAATAATTTTTAAAAAATATTTAAGTAAATATCTATAGTGTAAAAGACAAGTGAAAAATGGAAGAGTGTGGAAAGAAAACGGCAACCAATTAATCACGGAAGAGTAATGGAAAATGAGTTTTATTTTGTATCTTCTTTATACTCAATTTTGCTTTCTTTTAATACAGGAAGGAAGGAAAGAAATTGTGTTTAATATTTGAAAGTGTTAGATGATCACGGACAAGGAAATCAAATAAAATAATTAATTTTGTAAAGACGAAGTACAACATGTGTAACAACAACCAAAGATAATACATATATAAGAGATGGCATGTAGTGACACTGTCTTGGCATAGATCATAGTAGAAAGCTGTAACATGTACATATTCTTAATGCTCTTTTGGCAGACGTTGTATTTTTAATTTTGTTAGTGATACTCTTTGCAGACAAACTTAGGTTTCAGACTTTCTTTTACAAGACCGTAAATTTTTATTAAATTTCTTTTATATATTAATTTAAACATATTAATAAAAAGAACATAATCTTAATCAAAAGTAATAAATAATTTTTTTAAAAAACATTTAAGTAAATATCTATAGTAGAGAAGACAAATGAAAAATGGAAGAGTTTGGAAAGAAAACGACAACTAATTAACCACGGAAGAGTAATGAGATGTGGGTTTTATTGTGTGTTTTCTTTATACTCAAATTTGCTTTCTTTTAATAACTAAGTGCTCAAAAATAAAATTTACTTACAAGTATTTGTTCTTGAAATTCTTCCTCTGCAATAAACAAAATTTTAATCAAGAGTAATAAATAATTGTTTTAAAAATTTTGACCTAAATATCTACAGTGGAGAAGACAGGTGGAAAATGGAAGAGTGTGGAAAGGAAACGGTAACTAATTAACCACGGAAGAGTAATGAAAAGTGAGTTTTATTGTATGTTTTCTTTATAGTCAATTTCATTTGCTTTTAATGCAAGAAGGAAGGAAATAAATTTTGTCTAATATCTGAAAGTGTTAGATGATCCCAGACAAGGAAATCAAATAAGGCATAGTACAACATGAATAGCGACAACCAAATACAGTACAAGTATAAAAGATGACATGTTGTGACACTATCTTGGTAGAGATCATAGGAGAAAGCTGTAATATGTACCCGTTCTTAATACTCTCTTGGCATACGCTATATTCTTGATGTTGTTAGTGATACTTTTGATAGAAAAAACAGAGGTTGTAGTCTTCATTTTACAAGACTGCAAATTTTTACTAAATATCTTTTATATAGTAATTTAATCATATAAATAAAATGAATTAAATTTTAATCAAAAGTAATAAATACCTGTTTTAAACAATGTTTTAAGTAACTATCTATAGTGGACAAGGCAAGTTAAAAATGGAAGAATGTGGAAAGAAAATGACAACTAATTAACCATGGAAGAGTAATGAGATGTCAGTTTTATTATATGTTTTCTTTACACTCAGTTTTGGTTTCTTTTAATATGGGAAGGAAGGAAAGAAATTGTGTCTAATATCTAAAAGTGTTAGATGATCACCAACACGAAAATAAAATAAAATAATTAAATTTGTAAAGATATAATACAACATGAGTGACGACAGCCAAATACAATACGTGTATAAAAGAAGACATGTCGTGACACTATCTTCGGAGAGATCGTATGAGAAACCTGTAACATGTACCAATTCTTAATAATCTCTTGGAAAAAGTTGTATTCTTGATTTTATTAGTGATAATCTTGGCATATAGACAGAGGTTGTAGTCTTTCTTTTACAAGATTGCAAATTTTTATTATATTTCTTTTATATAGTAATTTAATCATATTAATAAAATGAATTAAATTTTAATCAAAAGTAATAAATAATTATTTTAAAAAGGTTTTAAGTAAATATCTATAGAGGAGAAGACAAGTGAAAAATGGAAGATTGTGAAAAGAAAATGACAACTAACTGACCATGATAGAGTAATAGGAAGTGAGTTTTATTATATGTTTTTTTTACGCAATTTTGCTTTCTTTTAATGCGAGAAGGTAGGAAAGAACTTGTGTTTAATATCTTGAAGTGTTAGATGATCACAGACAAGGAAATCAAATCAAATAAATAACTTTGTAAAGATATAATACAACATAACTAGCAACAGCCAAATACAATACGTGTATAAAAGATGGCATGTTGTGATACTATCTTGGCAGAGATCGTAGGAGAAAGCTATAACATGTTTCCGTTCTTCATACTCTCTTGACAGAAGTTGTATTCTAGATCTTGTTAGTGATACTTTTAGAAGACAGACAGAGGTTGTAATTTTTATTTTTCAAGACTGTAAATTTTTATTAAATTTCTTTTATAGTAATTTAACCATATAAATAAAATGAATTAAAATTTAATCAAAACTAAAGATAATTTTTTAAAAAAAGTTTTAAGTAAACATCTATAGTGGAGAATACATGTGAAAAATGGAAGAGTGTGGAAAGAAAATGACAACTAATTAACCACAGAAGAGTAATGAAAGGTGAGATTTATTGTGTGTTTTCTTTATACTCAATTTTGCTTTCCTTTAATGGGAAAAGGAAGAAAAGAAATTGTGTCTAATATCTGAAAGTGTTAGATGATCATAGACAAGGAAATGAAATAAAATAACTAACTTTATAAAGGTATAATACAATATGAGTAGCGATAGTTACATACAATACGTGTATAAAAGATGACATGCCACAACACTGTCTTGGTAGAAATCGTAGGAGAAAGTTGTAACATGTTCCTGTTCTTAATACTCTCTTGACAGAAGCTGTATTCTTGATTTTGTTAGTGATACTCTTAGCAGATAGACAGAGGTTGCAGTCTGTCTCTTACAAGACTGCACATTTTTATTACATTTCTTTTATATAATAATTTAGCCATATGAATCAAATGAATTAACTTTTATTCAAAAATAATAAGTAATTGTTTTAGAAATTTTTTAAGGAAATATTTATAGTGGAGAAGACAAGTGAAAAATGGAAGAGTGTGAAAAGAAAACGACAATTAATTACCCACGGAAGAGTAATTAGAAGTGTGTTTTATTGTGTGTTTTCTTTATACTCAATTTGGCTTGCTTGTAATCCAAGAAGGAAAGAAAGAAATTGTGTTTAATATCTTAAAGTGTTAGATGATCACAAACAAGGAAATCAAATAAAATAATTAATTTGTAAACGCATAGTACAACATGAGTAGCAATAGCCAAATGCAATACATATATAAGAGATGACATGTCGCACACTATTTTGGTAGAGATTGTAGGAGAAAGATGTAACATATACTTATTCTTATCACTCTTTTGGCAGAAGCTGTATTAAAGATGGCTAGAATGGATCCGTATCTCTTGGTGGCTCTGTTATTGATAACCATATAAACTATTTTGTTCGAGGTGCAAGCCAAGAGGACGAGAACGGAAATGGAAACAAGGGAGACGATGATAATAAAGATAATGGAAACAATTAAGATGACAATGAAAATGTTGGGGATCAATAGACTTTGATGATGGCGCCTATGTAGTTGGGACAAGAACAACATTGGAGAAGGCAAAGCCAAGTAGTTATTACAATAAGTTCTTGTTTTCTTTTGTCAAGAACAATAACCCCCATTCAACGCCCATTTCACAGGCACTAGACCTCAGGGAAGGACTCTGGATTGGACCTGGGTGCAAGTACTTGCTGTCATGTTCAATGACCACAACCTTGTGATTACGGCTAAGAGAGTAACACAATCGCACAACTTCACTAACCTGAGATGGGATAATGGCATAATTGAAGATCCCCTCTAATAGAGGAGCTGCATGGGGATTAACAGTCACGAAAGGCTAGTAGTCATCGAAAGAACTGGCATCCACTTCCATTTGGGCCGAGAGGTAATTATCAAAGGAGATAAAATAAAACTAAAACCTAGCTGACAAAAGATTTTTGGAGATTTTGGACCGGGTTATGGAGCAAGTCTCTCCACTAGAGCTGGGCCTCATCTCACAAGCAGATCAAGGTCTTCTTTTGATCCATTTCCAATTCTGAGAGAAGTAGTCAGGCTCATGTCTAGTCTCTTCTATTTTATTTTCTAATTTATTTATTTCTTACATAATTTATTACAAACATTATTTTTAAGTTTTTATTTGTAGAGTTCAATACAATAAACTCTGTACCTAAGCCTATAAAAGGCAACTATCCTTTTAATACAATTTGAGACAAAAATCTTATTTCATCTATTTTTTCACATGGTATCAGAGCATCGTCTCTAGGTCCCTTTGTTTTTGCTTTATTACTTCGTTATCTTCAGTTGATTAGTCTCCTGTTTTTTCTTCTTTTCTCTTCATCATGGCCAGCCACTCCCAGGCTCTTCCTATGCCAACATCATTGTAAATCAAGGCTAACATAATCAAAATGTTTTAAGACGAGAAGATTACCCTGCCAGCCATTACTATCTACACCTTAATGAAAATCCTTCCCTAGTTCTAATTTCAACTCTCTTGACAGGAACCAATTATCATTCATGTACAAGATCAATTCGCATGACATTATTATCCAAAAATAAACTCAAATTTATCAATTACACCATTTTAATGCCTCACAAAGATGATCTTCTTT
The DNA here is from genome assembly GCA_026413575.1 of Erythroxylum carthagenense. Lineage (NCBI taxonomy): Eukaryota > Viridiplantae > Streptophyta > Magnoliopsida > Malpighiales > Erythroxylaceae > Erythroxylum > Erythroxylum carthagenense. The sequence goes on from JANZLD010000236.1 coordinate 13,467,955, forward strand.
TTGTTTATTGGGAAAGTTGTGATACTATGGTGGTTTCTTGGTTACTAAGACCTGTGACTAACTCAATAGCACAAAGTGTTATTTGGTTTGATTATAAAGTAGATTTATGGAAGGATTTGGAGGGAAGATTCTCACATGCAGATTTATTCAGAATATTAATTTTACAAGAAGAAATTTACAATTTAAAACAAGGGACACTCTTACTTTTAGATTACTACAGCACCTAAAAATGTTATAGGATGAGTTTTTCAATCTCAGACCTTTACGCAGGTGCTGGTGTGAACCTCAATGCTCTTGTGATCTAATTGACCCTTTGCCTAATATGAAATTTTTTTCCATGGTTGCGCAGCATGAAAGGCAATTGAATACTACCTTACCTAACAATTTATCTACCTTCGTTGTCGAACCTCAAGTTTTCTATACCAAGTCAGACCCCAGAAAATTCAACTAGCATTCAAAAAGACCCATTTACACCTTTTGTGGTAATAATGGAAACACAAAATCCAAATGCTACTGAAAACATGATTTTCCCCTCAGTTTCTCAACAAACAACAGAAATTCCTACCCAACCAAAGAAAGTGGCCAAAACAGATGCAAGTTATCAATCAGATCAAAACTAGCCTAGATAATATCCCTTTTGAGATGGATTCTCAATCAGTAAGAGAGCCTTCCCAAGAAGTCACTGGTTACAACCTCACTGCAGAACAATATACACATTTAATGCAGCTATTACAAAATGAAGGAGATTCAAAGGGAAGGGAAGTGATCACCTCTCAAGTCAACACAATTTCCACTAGTCAAAAAGGTACACACAAACTTGTTTTGTCATCTGATCCTTGGTCATTCACATGGATTATTAATTCAGGAGCTACAAACCACATTGTCTACTCTTTATACCTCTTTATAACCTACAAACTAATGGGTAGCTACCATATTGTCTACTCTTTATACCTCTTTATAACCTACAAACTAATGGGTAGCTTAAATGTCAGGCTACCAAATAGTACTTTTTCCTCAGTTACTCATGTTGGGATTGTTCATATCTCTTCTCTCATCCTTACTAATGTTCTGTTTGTACCCAATTTTTCTTTCAACTTAATCTCTATCAGCGAACTCACTTGTTCTACTCAATTTTAGCTAACCTTTAGCTCTATCTCATGTCATATTCAGGATACTAAGCAAACAAATGGACTATATCGTCTCTCTTCATCTACCCAGGACACCAGCCACCTTTCTTGCAGTATCTCCACACATCAAGAAAATATTTGGCTTAAAAGACTAGGCCATTTATCTAATCAAAGACTACGAAGTCTATCCAAAATTGATCCATTTGTAGTTTTTCAGTTTACTGAACAATGTGATGTTGTCACTTCGCTAAACAAAAGACATTACCTTTTCCTTTTAGTAAATCAGTTGCTTCTGGCTGTTTTGATCTAATTCATGTTGATATATAGGGTCCTTATCACACACCATCTTATCTTGGTTTCAAATTCTTTTTAACTGTTATGGATGATCATAGTAGAATGAACTGGATCTATATGATGAAACAGAAACTTCAAAAAAGAGAACTCCTAAAAGGTTTTTATGCCTATGTTGAATGGCAATTTGATAAGACAACGGGATCGAATTCTCAATGAAAGATTTCTATCAAGAGAAGGGCATTTGACATGAAACATCATGTGTGGAAACTCCACAACAAAATGGGAGAGTAGAAAGGAAGCATTAACACATTTTAACTGTTGCAAGGGCTCTGAAAATACAAGCTAATTTACCTATGAAGTTATGGGCAGACTGTATTCTTCATACAGTCTATTTAATAAATCGTGTGCCCTCTCCCATTTTATCCCATAAGACTTCTTATTCTGTTTTGTTTAGCACTAACCCTAATCTTAACTCCTTGAGAGTATTTGGTTGTCTCTACTTTGTTTCCACTAAGGAGGCAAGCAAAGGAAAGTGCAAGGAAGATTGTGTTTCTACATGTACTAAAGGCTACAAAATTTTTGACCTAAATAATGAACAACTTCTTGTTTTTAGAGATGTGATCTTTTATGAAGATCAATTTCCCTTCCTCAAGCCCCTAACAGAATAAACCTTAACTACCCCTATTTTACCTACCCTTTCTTCTCCTACTTCTGTTGACCTATCACCCTCACTTATTTTATCTATTTCTTCTCCACCTTCCTCTCCATTACCACCTTCTCCACCTATTTGCTGCTCTATGAGAGCATCTCAACCACCTTTTTACCTTAGAGATTATGACTGTCCTACTCTTCCTCATACCTCCCCTCACATCCTTTCTTCTGATATCTCTCATGAGACCCTATCCCCTCAACACCAAGCTTTTTCAGCTAGACTTGCCTTTCTTAAAGAACTTACTTCCTACAAACAGGCAATTCAATACAAGTAATGGCGAGATGCAATGGAAGCAGAACTAAAAGCACTAGAGGATAATCATACTTGGGATCTTACCTTTCTTCCTTCAAGTAAGTAAGCTGTCAACTCTAAATGGGTCCATAAATATAAGTTCAATGTAGATGGAAATCTTCAATGCTGCAAAAGCAGAGTTGTGGCAAAAGGGTTCACTCAGTTGGAACCCTTTTGCCAACACCGAGACCTTCTCTCCAGTAGTCAAGCTAACCATAATTCTTGTTCTTTTGACCCTAATTGCTTTAAAACAATGGCATTACACTAGTTAGATATAAACAATGCATTTTTACATGGAAAATTAAACAAAGAAGTATAAATGAAACCACTTGATGGTCTGGAACTACCACATCCTGATATGGTTTGCCACCTCTGGAAAAGCCTCTATGGTCTGAAACAGGTAAGTCGACAATGGCACTGCAAGCTCACCTCGACATTGCTCTCAACTGGTTTTATCTAGTCTCAATCAGAACACTCTATGTTCACAAAAATGCTCTATGATGATCTTATTATCTAACTCGTGTATGTTAATGATGTCCTCTTGTCCAACAACTCCCTTGATCTCATCTAGTCACCAAACAATTTCTAGATAATGCTTTCAAAATTAAGGATCTCGACTGTTCAAAATTTTTCTAGGGCTTGAGCTTGCTCCATCTCCTTCTAGGATCCACCTCTGTTAGCACAAATACACTCTTGACTTGCTTCAAGACACTGACTTTCTGCTCTCTAAATATGCTTGTACACCAATGGTCGCAAACCTACGATTAACTATCGAAGTTGAACCTCTTACGAATGTCACAAGCTACATATGTCTCATAGGAAGGTTAATTTACCTGACTATGATGCGATCGGACATTTGCTTCGTCATGCAACAGCTCTCACAGTTCATGTCCAGCCTGACTACTTCCCATTTACGAGTTGCTCACTGGGTGCTTTGATACTTAAAAGGGCCACCAGGCCAAGGTATTTTATTTCGAAGCAACTCTCTTCCAAAATTTTGAGCTTTTTCCAACTCCAACTGGGGTAGTTGTCTCGACTCTAGAAAATTGATCACCGGTTATTGCGTGTTTCTCGGAGACTCTTTGATTTCTTGGAAATCAAAGAAGCAAGTGACCGTCTCTCGCAGCTCTTCCGAGGCTAAATATCATGCCCTTGCCTCGACCACCTGTGAGCTCCAATGGATCCTCTATCTTCTCTGCATTCTTGAAGTCCTTCACCCATACCCAACTTACCTCTACTATGACAACCGCTCTGTGATCTACATCGCCGAAAACCTTATCTTCCACTAGTAGACGAAACACATCAAACTTCACTGTCATCTGATCCAAGAAAAGGTTAAATCCAACATCGTTCTCCTTCTCCTAGTATCCTTCAGTGCTCAACTCGCTAACATCTTTACAAAGCCTCTCACGCAATGACGCCTCTGGGCCCCCCCAAGGTTTTTAAAAAAATTATTTTTAATATATATATATATATATATAATGGAGTTATTTAAAGGTCAGTGGTATACTGGGCCCTCTAAATTTTAAAAAAATTAATATTCAGGCTGTCCTATATAAATTTCTGGCTCCGTCATTGCTCTCACGTGACATTCTTTTCACACCTTGCTTCACAAGCTGGGCATTATACACGATGTATTTCGTCCAGCTTGCGGCGGCATATCAAAGAAGGAGACGAAGAAGACTAAAACCTAGCTGACAAAAGATTTCTGAAGACTTAGATCGAGTTATGGAGCAGGCTTTTGCAGTGGGTCTCTTCTCTGGAGCTGAGCCTCATCTCACAAGCAGATCAAGGTCTTCTTTTGATTCATTTCCATGTATGAGAGAAGTAGTCAGACCCATGTCTCGTCTCTTCTATTTTATTTTCTAATTTATTTCTTTCTTACATAATTTGTTACAAAGATTCTTTTTTATTTTTATTTGTAGATTTTAGTTACAACAAACTATGTGCCTAAGCCTATAAGGGAACTATCCTTTTAATACAAGTTGAGCCAAAAATCTTATTTCATCTTTTTTTCCATAGTAATGACAATATAGAGGCCAGTCCTATTGGGAAAGAAGAGAATTAGAGTTCACAGCTATCAGTTTGCCTGCCAATGGTGCGTTTACTCACTTCAAACACAGTTCAAGAACTGCTCTTACCTTGTGGAAGGTGTTTTGGGAAGCCTGTAAGGAAAAAGAAGAACAAATCATTCTTTGTTATGCCAATCATAGTCATGAAAAATGTTTTCAAGTAGAGTTTCCTTCGCCATGAATTCTTTGATTGGTTATCTTCATAATTACAATTTCTTTATCAGAAATACCTGTAATTTATTTTGTTAATTTAATTAGGCATTGACAGGTAATAAAGCTGAATTAATTAGCTTGTTGCTGGTGTGGTTAACAAGTTGACTTTGTATTCAGTCTAGAGTCCATGGAACTTCTCACTGGCCTAACTCCCAAGGAAAACTTAATAAATAATGTCGAACAACGTGGGACTTTGGAGAAAATGAGTTTGAGAAAAACTTTGGTTTCGGTCATGGAATAATAATAGGTGGAACCGTGGTGGATTGGAGCCTCATCAAATGAACTTTGGTTATAGATTGACGAGTAGCAGAGTTCTCGAGTTCTCATACGGTAAACAGATTACAGATAATCATATCCTCCGATTCAGGACTAAGGACTTTCCATGTGGGTATCAGAGTCAGTACGAATTATCTGAAGCTATATTTTCGGTAGTCTCCACATGAACTGTGGTCTCAACGTAGTTTTCTTGGACGACTATCTACATCAGTTCTTGCCGACCTGTGTGTTAGCTGTCTGGAATTTCGATAATTAGTAAATGAACTAAGCAACTGCAATTAATGCTTGTAAACAAAGAGATCAGATAATTATGATGGTATTTAATTTGGTTCTCATTTATTAATTATGACTCTGTTAATACTTAATACCCATTTTACTTCTTAAGGTACCTTCACATATATTGTTGGATTTCACGCCATTTTGTCTATTTATAAACAATTCAGGGGAATGGTAATTGTTCTTTTTACCTTTGAATCTAGTGATTATGTTGGTTTCGCAGCCTGACAAGTTAATTTTACTTTAGGCTAAGGTTAATATATTCATGCAATAATTATAAAACTACTACAACAACAATAACTTAGTAATAAGCAGAATTTGAAGAACTTCAATAATATACAGTTTTATTCCTAATTGATAAAGAAATTGTGAAACAAAATATTAAAACTCATTCTTATGATTTATCAAAATAAGAACTGTATTTAAAATTTTATGAGAACTTTAATTACCAATTACAATTTGATTTATGAAGTTTTAAGACTTTCAACAAATTGTTTTTACCAGCAAGACCCTGGAAGGACTTGGTAAACCTACTTGTATTTATCTCTTGATTTCACGGTATAACCCTAATTTTATTTACCATTTGTTCATATACTTGGTTCAGGGTGTAACTCTTCTCCTCTCAAAAGGAATATCATCAAGTCTCATGCACATTTGAATAAACAAATGAACACAAATTTCTTGGAAGTTTAGCAAGAATTTACTTGTTACACGAATAAGCTAACAAATAAAACGTATTAACCGACTCTGTCTCTGCCATTTGCTCGTCAAAAGATGTAGCAAGCGAGCAATCTTTTGGAAGCAATGACTGTAAACCAACAACCACCATTGCTTTGGAGTATTGCACTTAACGTTGATGTTTCCCTAAGTGACTTGTGGGTTCAAATCCATAAATCAAGTATTCTAAAGTCAAAAACAATTAAAAACCATATAGAAAACCTTGTTGCATGAAGAAATTTATGAATGTCAAAGAACATAATTATAAATTAAATTTGCGAGTGGGCATTAATTTTTGAAGAAAAGGCTGTGTTTAAGTTCTGAAAGCTTCCTCATATACGTGAAACTGAAGAAAACTCAAGCTAAGAGCTTGTGTAAGGTTGGGGATTAACGTAGTCGGCACCAACTTGCTCATATATTTCACATTCGTAGACTCATTTTAATAGTGAAGAGAAAGCGATGTTTCCCAACTCAGCCATGATAGGAAGAAGCAAGTTCGCGGGTATTATGCCGAATTCCAAGGCCATTTCAATACTGGTCCCTCGTGCATGTGTTTGTGGATATATATATATCCTCCTCCATGCATTAAACTGAGACAAGTTAGCGATCTAGGCTTCTCATTTCAAAGAAAGGCATGGACCAAAGAAAGTCGTTCATTGTAGCAGCTTTGTCTCTAGTAGTATTCATTTCTTGGGAACTGCATTTTGTTCAAGGTGCTGACGAAAAGAACAGTAGCAAGAGCACGAAGTACTCATCACTTGATCCCGCTATTCAAAATTACATATTCCTAGGCAAGTCAGGCAAGGGGAACGAGCGAGCCTTTTGCCTAGCCAGAGGAGCCTGCCAGTACAGGACTCGTGTGTGTCCAGATCAGTGCAAAGAGAGGAAGCCTAAACATAACAAGAAGGTCAAAGCGTGCTTCATTGACTGCAGCAGCAAGTGTGAAGTAACTTGCAAGTGTAAGATCCTGTCCTGCCTGCTTAATCACTGTTTTTTAAGTCTTTTCACTTCTGTTCCATGCCATGTGTCTTTCATCCCATGTCTATCTTGAAAGAGCTTTATCAGTGAACCGTTGCGTTTATCTTAAAAGCTTTATCAAATTATCATTTCATATCCCATCACAAGGCTCTTAAGATTGCTCTCTGCAAAAAGTTGATTTTTGCACATGGATAGAGTGCTTGCTGACAACACCATGCTTGTCTTGCGCAGTTAGAAAACCAAATTGTGAAGGATATGGCTCGCTGTGTTATGATCCTCGCTTTGTTGGTGGCGACGGAGTGATGTTCTACTTCCATGGAGAAAAGGGAGGAAACTTCGCCATTGTTTCCGACGATAATCTCCAAATCAACGCACATTTTATCGGAACTCGACCGAAAGGAAGGACTCGGGACTACACATGGGTGCAGGCCTTCTCAATTATGTTTGACACACACACGCTTGTCATTGCAGCGAAGAGAGTCTCACACTGGGAAGACAGCACAGATGCTCTCATTGTACGGTGGGACGGTGAGACAGTTGACATCCCTGCAAATGGAGAGGCCGAATGGAGGGCTAATGGGGTAGAAAGAGAGGTGGTGGTGGAAAGAACCGATGATACAAATACTGTAAGAGTCACAGTCGCCAAGCTGGTGGAACTGAACATAAGGGTTCGACCAATTGGGAAAGAAGAAAACAGAGTTCACAACTACCAGTTGCCAGATGATGATGCTTTCGCTCATTTGGAGACACAGTTCAAGTTCCTCGACCTCTCAGATCTTGTTGAAGGGGTCCTGGGAAAGACTTACCGACCTGATTACGTTAGCCCTGTCAAGAAAGGGGTACCTATGCCAATGATGGGTGGAGAGGACAAGTACCAGACTCCATCTCTTTACTCACCTCTTTGCAAGGTTTGCAGGTTTCAGAGACCATCATCCACCATTCTAGCTGTTGACGGAGTTTCTGAGTATTAACGAAACAAATATATGTAATTTATCTTGCTATTAGGTTTTTGATGTCTAAAATCAAAATATACTTGAGTCATGTCTGGAACTATGTATGTGGATTCAAATGAATAAGGGCATTAATCTTTGTCCATGTTATTACTATGTTTGTTTCTTCATCAGCGCTTGTTAACCGAAATGTCACCTAAACAACTTTCTAAACTTTACCAAGGTAAGATGGCGAAACCCGAAAGTGATCATAGATTGCGCCTGCTATGGAGGAATCCTTGCTGAGAAGGCAATTCATATGATGAAAAGAAAATACAGTGGAAAGTACGATGAAACTTCCAAGTTGTCTTTCTACTGAAACTTCCAAGTTGCTTAAAATGGCCTTTTGGTAAAGTTTCAACAATTTGATGCATAAAAGCCCTAAATTAGGGCCGACGTGTTGGTTGAGTCCCTTACAAAGTGAATGCTATGCGCAACAATGTCATGTACAGGAAGCTTCAACCGCTAAACTTTTTATTACTCCTCTGCAAGGATCGCCGAAGGCAGTCGTTGATACTTCAATTCTACAGCTTTTTGACCCAACGCAGGCCTGCAGTTTTGACTCCACTTAAGAACAAACGAGGCAGGAATTTTCATAGAGAAACATATTCTGCATTAAAAGATTGAAAGGGCCTACCTTCTGGACAATGGATAGAGCGTTATTGCCGCTACACTTGCCATGGCTAAAATCCCCACAAGTTCCAGTTGGTGTCCCAAAACTTGCAAATTTGATTGAAGAGATGATCTGATTAGGAAGTGGGCACTCGAGTGATAGTACAGGTTTTGATTTCCTTTCTGATTTTGAATCTGAGTTCCACATATCTACAGGCAACGGATGTGATTCTGAAATGTGCGAGCAGAGACTTCCAGTCTGGCTGGTAGCAAAAGCAATTTTGGTTGGATCTCCACCAATTTCCTCGAACAAGACAAGAGTGTTGCCGCTCAATTGCACCCACGAACGTGGTACATGATACCTGCAAAATTGTTATAAGAACCAAGAATTCTGAAGAAATTCACAACATAAATGCCTTGACACTGTCGAGAACTCACAATGACTGAGAAGGCTTTCCACAATTCTTGAGACATTTGTTAGAACTGTAAGCACCTCTGTAATTGCAAGAGTTGGTGCAGCCGCTATTAGGAGACATATTGGCTGGCCAATAACGTCCAATGCTTTGTCCATTCACCCATGCTTCACCCTTGCCCATCCCCGTGAAATCAATTGCGATGGGATCATCACCCGCAGGAATGTCAAAACTTGTCTGTAACAGAAGTACCGTAAGTTATTAGTTTTAAGCAATTAATTTAGAGGATAAACTTGTCATCTGAGAGAGCAATGCAAGCTCTACCAATGCAAATCCCTAATCACAGAACCTGACAAAGAAATTCGCTTTACATGATTCAGAAAAACAAAACTTTAGACGAACCATCTGTTCATAATATTCGCTTGACTACATGATACAGCCACTTATGATCTGTCCATAATATCACATTTCAGACATATCCATAATAAACCAGAAGCGCAAATGATTCTAAAGTTAAGAAGAACAAGGGAAATCTGATTCGTTTTAACTGGAAGGAAAGACTAGAAAAGGAATCTAGAACAACATTTTCTCAGTTTCTTGTTTATCATGTCAAACTACTTCTGAAACATGTTATGTTTAAAGCTTAGACAACCTCAAATATTATCACCTGTAATAACAACCTGATGTGTTTGTTCAACTTTTAATGGTAAACTGATCTGTTGTAGCTTTTCAATCCAATGCGTGATCCTGATGCAGACCCGTTCACAGTTAAACTAGAAATTATAGAGCCTCCTGTGGCCGCATTTTCTTTCACAGCGAGATATTTACAATTTTATATTTAGAAAAATTCTTCCCAGTTGCAATGTATTAATTTGTTTGGCAAGCATCACTGTGAAGAACTGTAGGTCAGTGACCAGAGTACATCATATGCCACATTCAACTGAAAATCAGATAGGCCAGTAGAGTGGTAATTTCGACAAACGGAATTTTACAGTTACCTTGTACCATGTCAGAGGCTGCTTCTTGGGCAATATTGACTGTGAAACCCACTGTGAAGAATTTCCATTAGGCAGTCCTGATTCTTCACCTTTAAGTCCAATCTACACTCATTTACCCAAAGCCAGGAGAAAGTTAAAGCAAGAATTTTAATCATCGATTAGGAATTCTAAGTTATTGTATGAAGGAAATTAACTATAGTAATATTCAAATCTTCCAGCAAGTAGAGTCAAATGAAATTCAATCACCATTGTACAGTTATTCATTGAATAGTAAACAAAAAATGCAAGAATATTGACCTGATAGGTCCACTGCTGAGAAGATAGATCAATGGTACTGCCATTTCCCAATCCTTTCAGCTTTACTGGACCAGTGATGCCCGCACCAGTTAAATCAAAAAAGGCTCCATAATTCTGATGCCAAATAAGCTTCCAATCAAATTGATATAATAATGCCTGGATGCTATAATATGATTCTCCTATAGACACCATATTTCAGCTACTGGCATTATGACCAACAAAACATCGAGCAGAATACAGCCTCTGTTTACAAATTATTACTCTGGTAAATCTTAATCTGGAAAATTGTACCTGAAGTCCCACAGTCAAGCTCAGCAAATCAATGCTGTTATTTCCAGCTATGAGCGTGATGGGAATCTCCACTGCAACCTTAGGATTGCTGCTGCTGCCTGTTCCGCTTCCTGTATGAACCCAATTTTATATGTATACAAAAATCACTCCATGTGTTGAAGGAAAAGTTTTATCTAAAAGAAATAAGTTATCCCAAATTTAAGTAATGGTAATAAGCATTGCATAATTTTCTTGGTCGAAATAATCTAAATTCTAAAAGACATACAGGGCTGACAGCTGAAACAATTTCGAGATAATAGCCAGAAAACATGTTCAGCTATTATTGAAGTGGCAGTTAATTGGATAGACAATATATTCTCTATAATGTATTATGAAATTCAGTTATTCAAGTTGCAGTTTAGGAAAGACGGAAGCTTTGCCACCAAAATGAAACAGGGATCAAGATCAAGCCTTCAATCAATTCTCTCAAGAGAGACTCAACTAAACCTATCTATCACAACAATAAACAGTCTACTCGAAGGTACTAGTAGGAAGAACCATCAAAATCAATATAAATTACTCCAGAAGTAACACAGATGAAGCAAAAAACTAAATCTAGAAAAGAAAAAGACTTTAATCAGTACATACATTGAAGGAATAGCTTTATCCAAAAGAAATAACCTATCAAAATCTTAAAAAACGATAATAAAAACAAAGAACTGACAGCTGAAACTATTTAAAGATGATAACCAGAAAATAACATGTTCAGCTAGTACTGAAGTGGCACTTAATTGGATGGATAATATGTTTTTCTGTAATATCTTATGAAATTCAGCTATTTAACCTGCAGTTTAGGAAAGACGGAAGTTTTGCCTCCAAAGCAAAACAGGAATCAAATCAAGCCTATACATTCTCTCAAGGGAGACTCAAATAAGCCTATCTATCACATTGATAACCAGCCTTCTAGAAAGGTATTAATAGGAAAAACCGTCAGAATCAGAATAATAAAATTAAATTACTCCATAAATAATATGGATGAAGCAAACAAAAATCTAAAAAAGAAAGCGACTCTAATCATAAAACTTGTCAGCCAAACGATAAGAAACTTAGATTTCCGTGCGAATATATTACCTGCAAGCTTCCCGTTAATGAAAACATGAAGGGCATGGCCAAGGGATTCAACATGAATAACAACTTGAGATCCATCTTGAAGCAAAAAGTCATCATCTTTAACATTCATGCTGCCAAGATAAACCAGAAATAGTTTAGATACAGAAAGACAAATCTTTCGTGAACTGTATCAGCAAATGCAGATAGATAGCCAAGATAAACCAGAAATAGTTTAGACACAGAAAGACAAATCTTTCGTGAACTGTCAGCAAATGCCAATAGATAGAAGCAGCTAGGCATGGTTTTGGGCAAACAGCTGTGAACGCAGACCTTTAATACCTTAATGAGTACCATAGGTAGTCGCTCTGATCAGCTGTTGTATTTATCTGCTCCAGTAGTCCAGGTTTCACGAAGGCATTATCCTTGGAGATACCCACTGGTTCATTAATCCAACTCCAGCCAGAGCCGAGAGTCTCAGAAGAATCCACATCACCATCCAGAGATTGACGGGTGAAGCTTGGAATCACGGTCATAGAGTTGATCTGTCATGAGAAAGCTACTTGTTTTAGTGACTATATTTGGGAATTGCCAAAGTGCTCGGTGGCTGGCACACGATTTGCGAACAGCACGAATCCTTAAGCACATCACTTTTCTAAAGCTTTACAGAGGAGTGGGAAAGTATAGAGAATTCTCTTTAGAAAACAACAACGCCTCGATCAAAATTTCAATAAGCGAAAATTCTGCTGATATGCACATAAATGATACAGTCGTATCTTTAATTAGCAGAGATTATTTTCGGTTAGATTTAAATGTTCAATTTAAAGACTGTCTTCTATTAATATTTTATTTATATAATTGAAAGAATACATAAAATCTAATATTTAAAAAAATTATATGACGTATGATTTTTAATTCTGACTACATCATCAAATATATAAGCACGGATATGTTTACCATTTTAATAACAAAAGTGAAGAACCAAATAATATCCTCTAAATGTCCGTCTTTATTTGATTTATCAATCATATTCATAAATATTAATAGAGATAAAATTTTAAACTGAATTATCTAATTTTTAAAATTAGAGACAATATTTAATTTAAAAAATTTACAAATAAGTATTGAAATAAAGAATTTAAATAGATTTAACATTTTTTAATTGATTATTCAGTACGCTATTTCAGAAAAATATGAAAAGGCTCATAAAAATGATAAGCTGGTCGATTACAAGATCGCAGATCATCAACGTAAATCTTAATTACTCATATATGCAAAAGCAATAAATATTTGCAACAGAAGATAAAGATGCATACCTTTGCAGTATTAAGTACCACATTCTTGCAGTCTGGCAAGATGCTCACAGACCATGCAGGCAAGCTATATGTTTTACCGTTGAAATTAATAGTTTTGTCCGTTGTGGCAAGATTGGCAAGAAAAGCAGAACATAATCCTGTTGTCTTATAAAACGTTACCTGAAAAGTATTGTCTTAAAAACCGTTAAATGAAAGGACAGAGTGGTCTATGTAAGTATAGAAATTATGCTTTCTGATTTGCAAGAAAATATATCAGAAATGCAATTTAGGATTAACTATAGAGCTAAGTCCCAGACATGCTTCAAAATAAATGAAGGAATGGAAAAAAGAGGATTTTTTTTTTTGAAAAAGTAAATAATTGAAAAAGTGGATAGTACTTAGTAAGGAAAGAGGGATATGAACTAGGTGTACAACTTCATTTGACATATTTGAGCAATATATCTGGACATTTACCTCAAATGAAACAGGAAAGAAGAATCTTTTTGAAAATTTGAAGTGGTTATTGCGTTGAATCCTCTTCTTTTCTTTGGAAGAACGTGTAGTAAGTATAATTTAGGGATGGGTTCTTGTAATAGAGTTGATTCAGTTTTAATTTTTTCATTCTTTTAGTGAAGAAGCAACTAAGGAATTATAGTTACTCATTGAGTTTTCTTGTTACAGAAAAGTAAAAAGTGTCATAGATGACTTCTTATCCCTATTTAAGGATTAGATACGGTATTGAATTGGTTCAGTCATGGAAGAACTTAATTCACCAAATCATATTGAACTACTCTGAAAAGCACAAGACCACATGTTAAAGACGAAACATATGAATAACAGGGAGAGACATAGAGGGGATCTATAATTTGATTGGTTGAAGGTTAAATAAAATTGGAAGTAATCTCAATATGACCACTATTAACCGTTGAACCATCTAGCTTTCCAATTATTGTACTAAAAGCTCTAGCACACCTAACTCTATTCTTCATGTTCTTTTGGTCAAAAGCTAGGTTAACCGGCTGCTAAAGTAGTATAGCAAAGAATAGAAATTTTCGTAAATAGGCAAATTATAAGACAGCAACACGATTGCAATTTCGTTTTAGAAGCAACTGGACATTCTAGGGTTTAAAGAAATTTGTCAAAGGCTTCTTCTTCCAAACACCTGAAAACTAAATAAATAGATGATCGTCAGCAATAAAAGCATGTACCTCCAAATTTTGACCGCCGGAAGTCGTTGTTGGTTCAGTGGCTACCATTGCTTCTTCGCAAAGCTTTATGGCCTTATGCAGATCTTTAAGATGTCCCCACTTAGGTTGTCTAACAAGTCCTGCATCACATCCAGTATATCAAAGATTCATCATTGTGAAATCTTAATTACAACGCACTCTTTTTGACTAATTTTATGTTGACAGGACTCCAAAATCAGCTTCTGCTTGGGGAGTGGAAATTCGTCCTCTCAAAATTAATATCACATTAACATCCAGTATCAATTTCTTTTTTACTTTGGAAAACATGATGTGCCGAAAGTTTTTAAACCTCTTCTACCAACAAGTTAATTAAGCATCAAACACCCTCTAGAATCGTGTTTACCCAAATAACACGTAGAGTTATTGATGATTTGAAGCCAAGAGGTAGATAAAAGAGCATTACCGTACTCATCAAGGGGGGCATCATAATCATAACTCGTAGAAATGAAGGGTCCACCAGTAGAATGTCCAAAGTTACTCCCACCATGGTACTGTATACAAATGGCCAAAATCAAACTACGATTAACTCTGGGCTAAGAATATAGGCTCATAGATGCATTGTGACACTACCATATAGTAGTTTTGGAAGGTTCCACCCAGCTGATAAAAGCGTGCCACAGCAAAGGCAATGTCTTCTACAGGTCTATAGGGAACGGCCCCACCGAAGGAAAGATACCTTGTATTCGATTAAAGTGAAGCGGCCGTTAGAGATAAGTGTATATACATTTAACAAGAATAATTAAAAATATTGGCCGTCATTTTAATTTAACCCATTTAAATTGCTAAATCTTGATGGGTCCGACACCTTACCATCCACTCCAATTCTCAGTCCACATTTTGGGTTTGTTTTTAGAATTTGGGGTGAATTGGTCACAGTAAAATCCGTTGCAGGTATTTATCTGTAAATTTACCCAAGAAAGAAAACAAAGAGAATATTACATAAATCACTGGGTCAGTGCACTATATGCCAAATTACATGACTTTAGGAGAATAATATTCAATTATTATTCTGGTGCGAACATATGTTGTGATTCACATTGTTCAGAAAATGGAGACGAACATTAAGCTAAAGATAAACTTACAATGGGATCAGGAGCATCGGCTTGCTGGCACATGACCCAGGGTACTCCAGTGTCTAAAGACGTAGCCATACTAGCTGCCCAGTTGATATAAGTCTTGGCTGCAGGCCCATAAGCTGAATCAATGTTACCATATTCGTTTTCAATCTGGATTAAGATTATTAAGAAAATAAAAATGTAAAAAGTTAAGAGCTTGAACCAATAAAATTAACCAACTTCAAGTTCCTAAAAGTGTATTGCTCGATTCCCAGAACATGCAAAGTCAAACTACGACGGTAAATTGGCATCCTTAAATAGAGCACTGACAATTAGAAACAATAATCAAACGCCCACAATTCTATAGCAAAATAATGATGAAACCAACCTGTGATAAAATGATGGGTCCTCCTTGGGATGCATAAAGCTTGTCTTGCTTCATCATGTCCACTATTTTCATCGTGAATCGCTGCATTTCAACCTGAAACAGAGAAGTAGATGTAGAATATAATGAACCATGTACCACCACAAATATCTCGTGCAATAAAATTTCTATATTAAGTTGGACAAAAATTAAACCTTGAAAGGCTGGTTGTCAGTCCGGAACTTGATTCCAGGTACAAAATGCAACCAAAGAGGAAACCCTCTGCACCCAATAAAACACACACACGCAAATAGAAGTTTGCGTTAATCAGTTAATTATCAAATAAAATAAAAATTTGTACCTACCCATAATTCCACTCTGCGCATACATATGGTCCAATACGAAGATGAACATAAAGTCCAGCTTCTGCCACTAACTTCACAAATTTCACCAAGTCGTATCTTCCTTCAAAGTTATACTGAACATAAACATTTCATTATCGTACACACGGTAATCATCATATATAAACATAGAGAGAGTGAGAGAGAGACAAAGAGAGAAGGCACGTTACAGCATTAAAGAATAAAAACAGAGCAGTGAAGTAGTGAACCTGGTTTCGGACAGGTTCGTGTACGTTCCAGAAGACGTAAGTCTCTACAACATCCAAACCTCCATCTTTGGATTTCTGTATAAGGCCCGGCCACATCTACAGAAGAAATCGTGCACCGTAATGATAAACACGAACAGTGATAATCACAATACCAGAAAAAGAAGAATAAAAACACTGAAATAGTAACTAAAAAGGATAAACATGTTGGATGTAACCACCTCCGGTGTACTGCGGGGGTAATGAATGGAGCCGGAGACCAAAACACGGCGCTTACCGTCGATCACGACGGCTCTGTGATCGTATGTCACGTTGGCTGCAGACGACGCCGTCGCAAGCACGAAAAACAGCGCCAATAATACTTTCCCTCTCATTTTCACAGCAAACACGTATTCTCAAAGAGATTCCCTCCTCCGCTACTTTATATACGTATTATATGCAATCCTTAAGCTGTGGTTTTCAAAAAATCGCTTGCTTAGAAGATTCACTTGCTTTTGCTTTTTGCTTTCATGTACATGATGCAAGTGACCAGCGCTTTATAGCTGACGCCGTGATCGTGAGGAGAAATAAAAAGGCTAGATGGAGAGTGCTGTATTGCGCGGGGACGACACGCCAGGTGAAGAAGGCCACGCGCGTGGTGCGTCGGCAATAATCGTAGCAGTACCACTGTCGTTTCGTTTCCTTTGTCCTGATGGTGCGGGAAAGGATCGCTATGGTTAGACAGCGTAAATTATGGCTATTCCTGTCACTAGCTGCACGCCACGTGGAATAATAGATCATTGGGTCAAGCTTTTTGGTACGGGCACGTTATGATTAATTTGGGTTATACGGCGAGGATGAAAGGTTTTCATTCAAAGATGTGAATGCACGATAATCTATTTGGTTATGATAGAGTGCGGGTAGGCATTGCAACATTTCTTCTAGCAGGAAGCAAGTGTTCGAATGACTTGTTTCAACTTTCAAATGATTGTTTGGTTACGCTTTAAATAGTAACCATGGACGTCAGGTGCTTACGCCGAAATAGGTGTGACCTGTAGCAGAGGATGACTGCCGTGTTTTTTTGTACTGACCCAAATGTTTTATCGTGAAGGAGAAAAATAATATAAATATATTATAATATCCAGTAATATAAAAAACATTTACTGATCTTCACTAATGACATTATAGAATATAAATTTAATCAGTTGATTTACTTCTACCCGCTGTCTTTATAAGCTATGAATAAAATTTTTAAAAAACTATTTTACTTTTTTTTTCCGTAAAGAATAAATTAAGAGATTGTTTAGTTCTACTTTTATTAGTCTGCTGTTATTTTTGGTTTCTATTTAAAAAAATAAAAATATGTTTGACTGAAATTTGTAATATAAAACTAAAAATAAAAATATGATTGATTTTATTATCATGTTTCTATTTTTTTAATGTATATCAAATTTAATGTTTAAGTTTGCTAATCTTAACATCGTTTAATGTGAAAAAGACTGAAGCCATAGTTTAAACTATTAATTCTTATAACTTAAAACTATTACGAAGACAATAAATAAAGTGAAGATTAGGCTTTATTTTTTATAAAGCCTCTGTCATGACTTGAAGAAAAGGCTTGGATAAAGTACTACATTAAATAACATGAAATGATGTGAAAACAAAATAAAGACTAGGCTTTGTAAGAAGATATGCTCCGCGCTAAAGATACAAAAATGAGAAGTGAAGAAGGATAAAGTCTATGCTACATTAAATAGCATTAACCTTGTATATGGTTACTATCTCCGTTAGTGGAAACAGATAACAAAATACAAAAATCTTGTTCCTCACAGCATTTGGTTGCTGACTCAACTTATTTTTATTTTGATTCTAGGTCACAGAAACATAAATTTTTTGTTTTTTCTAAAACTAGAGGACAAAATTTCTTGTCCCTGTGAGACAAACAAAATAAATAAGAAATTTTCAGAAATACTCCTTCCCTCACACCTCTCCTCAAACAAACTCTTGTTATTCTTATAATTATTGAATATTGTTATAAATTTTCTAATAATGATTAAATTTATCAATTTTTATCTTAATTATGTTATTAAACTCATTATTATTATTATTAATTATTGGTATAAACTTTCTACTTACTATTTTTAATATTTTTAATATTTTTATTTTTATTATACCAAATTAATTATGATGATGATGATGATGATTATTATTATTAATTATAAATTTTGTACTTTTATTATTATTATTATTATTAATTGATACAGAAAGTATGGATATATTGGTTTTCTGTAAAAAAAAAACATGTTGTCAAAATTCAGAGAAACAATATTTTTTGGTTTCTGTAAAACCATTATAATTTTTTTATTTTCATAAACAAAAAATCACAACAGAGTAAGCCAGACATGTTTTACTTATATATTTTTCTTTTTACAAAAATAGCAACAAAAAATGAGAAAAAATAAAAACAAACAGCTCCTAAGATAAAATAAGGACGGATAAATATTATGCCCTTGACATGTACCTTCCCTTGTTTATAAAAATTCAAAAAACTGGAAGACTGAAATATATTACATATATTACACTAAAAGTAAATAATTTAATAATTTTTCAGTACAAATTCATGAGAAATTTATAATCAACTTTTCAAATGAGCTTCACGAGTTAAATTGAAACATGTTCAAATTTAATATAAATCTACGAACGTATTTTCTTAGAATTGGAGTGAGCATAGTGATTAAAAACAATATAATTTATGAATAATATACGGGCTACGCATTTAATTTGAGAAGAACCAAAAGTTCCTCTTTAAGTGGATGATGAACTTGTTCAAAAATTGCCTACTTAAAAAGTTAGATGGTACGCGAGGGCGGTGCTTATTGGACTTTGCGTGGTGTGAATGCGTTCCATTTTCTCATTGAGTGTGACAACTGACAACTTAAAAAGTAATGCATGGGCTAAATTCAGGTCGTTTTTATGGTGTTGATATACCATTAGCCCAAGTTTTTCTTTTCATTTTTTTTGACTATATAGTGTTTATATACAGGCAATATGGGCCTAATAATAATTGCTTGTAAACCATAAAAGATTCTAATTTTTAATAATACAATTCATTTTACCAAAATTCTTTTATACTTGAATTTAATTAATCCTCAGTTTAATAAAGAATGTTTATGTCACTAATGCCACCCGCCACCCGCCCAATTCGTCCCATGCACCAATTAAAGTACTAGGAATATGCCGCTGAGTTACTTCTCTCCATTTCCTTTTTCTGCAATTTGAGATCTATGCAAGGTGAGCAAAGTCCAGGACAACCGCATCTATGAATAGATATTGGCATTAAGCTTTTGGATTGATGTTAAGTTCCTTTCTAAGCGATTTTATACTGAAAGAAACAAGTTGATCCCTGTCAAATATGATAACAATTGTAGATCTAGTTGATCCCATAAATGACAAGCAGATATCTATATCTATATCAATTTCTCCTAAACTTTAATACTCAGGGCAAGGTCGGGTTTTGCATAGTATATAACTTTTATTTTTCTTGGAAATGGGTACAAAATTATAAATAGGAGAAACGCCAAGTAGTTATTTTATAATTGTAAGAGGTACCATTAAGATAATATTTAATGATTAAAGTTTTAATTACTACCTCTCCACGTTATTGGCAATTAGGAAAGTCGTTCCAAAGTTAGATGAAAATATAATAAGAGCAGAATTTTTAAAATTAAAGGGAAAGTTGTTAGTAAACAGAAATCAAAGTTAATATTTCTTATTCTAAGTTTCAATTTAATATAATTTTAAAATTTTATCACTCTTTTTTATCAATTTTAAAGCATTTAGAGAGCAACAAAGAAGCAACAATTTAGAGTGTTATCAACGCGGTTATGAGGAAAGTGGGCATATAATAAAATGACGTTCATTGATGATCTTTATGCCAGATTTGAACACAAGATAAGATTTGGCTAAATGGCTCACTAGTTATTGACCAGAAGCAGGTCTTGGAAAGGGACGGCCACAGATCGGGGCGGCACGACGGGACATCCAAACTAGACCGCACAAGCACAAACGTTTCAATAGTGAGCATATTCTACACGCTTACCAACTGTAAACCGCTTAAAGTAAGAGACTGGGGGTTGAAACATTGTATGTTGCGACCATTTTGAATTTGAAGAGACATCACTCTTGTTTCTTAAATTTATAGGTTCTAATTTTACATTTCTTCAAATTTTTGTTAAGGATACGAAATCATATTAAATTATAATAAATTATTACTTATTTAACTAGAGTCATCTGTTTTTTTTGAAATTTAAAATTTAAAATTTAAAAATAATTTTATACACTCAAATATTTAGTCATTAGGTACTTGAAAAAAATATTAATTATAAATTCAGTTGCTTGTGTGTGTATTCCAAACGCCAGGCTGTACACAAAAATGGGATATGTAGTTATGTACACATTGGAGAGGCCTTTGCTT
>JANZLD010000236.1:13501052-13513465 GCA_026413575.1 Erythroxylum carthagenense
GGTCTTTCTACGGTCGGTTTTGGGTCCGCTATGCTTTATGGGTCCGAATGTTGGGCCTCGGAGACGGGGTCCAACAATACATGTATGCAAATACATCAAACTATCAACAATAAAAGCATATGAAATACATTCCATTTGTTTGTGCTCCATATCATTCTTTTGACATTGTAAGATACTAAATTTATCTCCTTTTTATAATAGGAAAACTTTTGTTGAACATTTGTTCATATTAGATCACTTAATAATTTTTTTGATATCGTCGTTTCAAGACAATCTTATCATTCCTTGTGATTTCTTTTAGGATATTGAAATTCCAATTGAATATATTTATCAGGATCGATTAATAGCACTGTAAATCAAACCTGAATCCATGATGTTTGAAGTTCTTGAAATAATGATTTATTCCCTCTCTTCCTTTTTCCTTAAGTGTTGGTTTCTTGATGGTTAGAAACTTTCTGTAATATTTCAGTTAACTTAATCTAAAACTGTTTCTGCAATAGTTTAAAGGGAGAGGGAAAGGGCTTACGCTTAGGCCCATTTGATTCTTATGGCTTGTAGACCCATTAACCATCATACTTTGGTCCTTAATTAGAATCAATCCATTATATATTACATGGGCCACCTTTGATTAATCTTACAATCTCCCACTTAGCCTATGTGATGACTTGGTGATTCAACAATAAAACTTTAAATGCACATCTTCATATTGAATCTATCAAGTCATCCTTACTTGAATTGAGAAGATCAAATTATGGCGGTCTCAAGTTATACAACATGATTCCTTCCATGTATCACATAAACAACTTAACTCATCACACTTTAAGTGATAACAAGTAAATGAGCAAAAACATAACTGTAATTGAATTCATAAGTGTCAACACAATTCGAGCAAAACAATCATATATATATATATATATATACATGTCAAAAAACTATGCCAACAAGGACTTCTCTATAATGCCCATCAGTTGAATATGACCAACAAATGTTTTAGGTGGTAAGCCTTTAGTTAATAGATCTGTTATCCTCAGATTAACTAATATGCTCAAAGTGACAGTTTTTGTTTTTGCATTTCTTATTTGACAAACAAGTACTTCAAATCTATGTATTTTGCAGCCTTTGAATAGTTGTCATTCTTGGAGAAAAAAATGGCTGCGGAGTTGTCACAATAAATTCTTAATGGTTTGGCTATACTGTCTGGTTGATCCATATACATTTTTTCTTCCAAGTCACCATTTAGAAAAGTGTTCTTTACATCCATTTGGTGAAGCTCTAAATCATAATGAGTCACTAGAGCCATAACAGTTCTTAAGGAGTCCTTTTTTGAAACTAGTGAGAAGGTTTCTTTATAGTCAATGCCATCCTTTTGAGTGTAACCTTTGGCAACAAGTCTGACTTTATATCTTTTAATGTTGCCTTGTGAGTCGCATTTGGCCTTAAAGACCCATTTATAACCCATTTGCTTTATACCTTCTAGCAACCTAACTAATTCCTAGACATTGTTGTTATCCATCGATTTCAACACTTCTTTCACAGCATTAAACCATTTTTCAGAATTGTTACATTCTATGGCTTGTTTAAACGAGACTGGATCCTGATCAATGCTCAGGCCACATTCTTGTTCAAGTGAGTAAACTTCATAGTCACTCGAAATAACTCATCTTCTCTGCCTGATAGATCTTCGTAACACTATTTCTTGTGGGATCACTTGATTATTTGTAACTTGAACATCATTAGCTGGTTCTTCAATAATATGTTCAATTGGTAGAGTTAGAACATTAATTTGTTGTTACAGTATGTTTTGTATCTGTGATGCAACAAAAGGAATAACAATGGTGGAATCACATTTGATGTAGTAGTTTCTACTTGACTCTTATGAATATCCACTTTTTGTGGTTCCCCATTCTCACTGATTTGACCATTCTCAATGAACCAAGTGTTACTAGACTCAACTATTCTCGTACTATGATTAAGACGGTAAAATCTATACCCTTTTGAATTTTCAGGATAGCCGATGAAATATTCACTAACGATTCTCACATTAAGCTTCTTTTCATGTGGATTATACAACCTTATTTTTGCCAGAAAATCTCAAATATGATGGTGTCGTACATTAGGTTTCCTTTCTGTCTATAGTTCATAAGGTGTCTTGGGAACTGCCTTACTAGGAATCCTATTAACCAGATACACAACGGTCTTTAATGTGTGCATCCACAATGATAAAGGTACAACACTATAACTTAACATAGTCCTAACCATATTCATAAGAGTACGATTATGCCTTTCAGCTATACCATTTTGTTGCAGTGTACCAGACATTATATATTGAGTACATATGCCTCTACTAGTAAGAAACTTTGTAAATGGACTTGGGCATTATCCACTTTCATCAAAATTTTCATAATATTCACTACCTCCATCAGATCTCGCTACCTTTACTTTTCTATCTAACTGTCTTTCCACCTCATTAACGAACACCTCTAAGAAGTCTACATACTAAGACTTTTTATATAGTAGATAAATATAACCATATCATGAGAAGTCATCAATAAAGGTAATGAAATATTTTTTGCAGCCCTAAGAAGGAACGTCGAAAGGATCACAAATTTCTTATGGCTGAATTTTTTGATATATGTTTGGTTTGGTTACCTTTAATGCAATCCACATATATATCCCAGTTAGCAAAATCCAATTGAGGTAAGATTTTATTTTTGACTAACCTTTGTACCCTTTCCTTGGATATATGACCTAATCTTTTATGCCACAAAAAGTAGAACATTCCTTATATGCACTACGTTTATTTCCTATAATATGGTCAATATGAAACAACGATTCAACAAAATTAACATCAAGATTGAAATGATATAAACAATCCATTAAAGTACTAGAACTATAATAGTACTTATGTTTATGCAATAAAAAAACACTATTTCCAATCTTAAATTGAAATCCTACATCATCCAACTTTACAACAGAAGCTAAATTCCTAGCACATTCACTTTCTAAATCCAGGTAACGCCTAGTGTCAAGATCAATCTTTACGTCCCAATGCCTTCCATCCATGCCTTCATTATGTTCCCTATATATAAGAAGTTTTTAGTTCCGTTTATGGTTTGAATTGAAAGGAATCCCTATAAAACCTGTGACACATGAGTAGTTGCACCAAAATCTAATCACCAGGTATTATTAGGCACTTCAATAAGATTTGATTAAAAACATACTGAAACATAGTATATACCTTCCTTTTTGAACCAAACCTTTCGTTTCAGATAATCCTTCTTGAAGTGACTGGGTTTTATAGAAATGACACTTCTTGTCTTTATGTACTCGGCCCTCATTAACCTTGCTGAGAGCCTTACCCTTATCTTTACCTTTCTTTCTTGGTTTATTCTTGCTGCCACTAGCTCCTCGATGAAATGTGAGATGAATGGAGTGCTCCTTCATTTTCTTCAATCTCCCTTCCTCTTGAACCAACATGACCTTAATCTCTTGAAGGTTTCATTTTTCTTTAATGGTGTTATAATTCACCTGGAACTGACCAAACTCTAGAGGAAGTGAGTTGATAATGAACTGTACCAAAAAGGACTCACTCACATCCATTCCTATGGATTTCAGCTTTGCAGCTAAGTTTGACATATGAGTTACATGATTGGGAATGGATTGTAACCAGTCAAACTTCTTGGTCGTTAGCTCACTTAATAAAGTCCCAACTATGGATTTGTCAGCTATATTAGATTGGGCGTATTCCTTAAGCTTCAACATGAACTCTTTTGCATTATCCATATTAGGCATTGATGGCTTCACATTTTTCTGCGATTGCCATTCGCATCAAGTTCCAACTCGGCCTATTAGACCATTGCCAAGCCTTATAAAAAGACTTGTCAGCTTCTGTACTAGTTTCAGTTATAGTTGCAGGTCTTACATCTGAAACTATAGCTAGGTCCAAGTCTATTACACCCAATTGGAACTGGAGTTGTTTGAACCAATCTGCATAGTTCAGACCATTGAACTTGATCAATCCATTTCCTAAGGTGAACAAATTAGTAGATGCTGCAAACACAACATATAGCTCACACATCAATGCTTTGAGTAAACTTAAATGGATTCAAACTAAGAACTTTGATTATATGTTTAAATTCTCCTTTGTGCAATATTTAAATACATAACTGTAACCTATAATGATGCAAATATAGTTCATTATAATGGATAATCAATCATATTCTAGTCAACATGCGTGCTATTTTTGGATATACAATCATATTAACCAAATATGTTGATAAAGTCTCTTTAATGTCATTAATCATAAGCAATGGTCCACCTTTGGGTGATCTTCTAGCATTATAATTAGTGATCTCAATTATTCATTTCAACCTTTATATCATTTTAATAGCATCATATCAATATGAACAATTGAAAAATTCACAATTAAATGTCTAATATTTTCAAACTAGGCCACTTTGGTGACCTACAAGCTTTCCATGAATAAACATTTAATTAGACAATTATTATACATAACATAATTTAATTTAATTAGTTTGGTCACTTTGGTGACTAACAAACTATTCTAAATTACCGTAATGTCATGTATTATATTCAACGTATAATAGGAAAATTTTAATTCCAAGCATGGTAACATAAATATTCAAAGTACCAATTAAAATAAATAATACGACACTAATTTCTAAAATTATATTATGCATAAAAAATATGTGCAACATTGATGCATAAAAAACTTAAAATTAAGTCAACCAAAAGTAATCAATTAATTACGTCATTAATTGATTAACCAATTATGATTCAAAATAAAATAAAAATAAAAAATCTTAATTAGGGTTGACAAATAAAATCCATAAGTTAGATAATTAATTAGCCCATAAGTCTAAAGTATTAAGATTCATAAAGCAATTATCATTTAATGATCCAAACTTAAATTCCATATAGCCCAAAACTACTTTGGTTCAAAATTAAAACTGTATTAAACATTTGATCATTGATGACCCAAATAATGAAGGGGATAAGTTTGGTCAAATGTAATGTCCAAAGAATGATTTGTAATGCAAGGAAATGGAGTCTATTCCTTATACATCAGTAGTTGGGAGCTTATGCTCAGACATGCACTTGATAGGATATCAGTTTTGATGTTGGAATGTTGGGCCGATATCAAAGTAATCTTTACATGGACCGCTGGAAAGCTGCAAAGAAAATACTGAGATATTTACAAGGCACAAATGATTATATGCTCATATATAGGAAGTCAAACCATTTCGAAGTGATAGGTTACTTGGATTCAGACTATGTCGGCTGTGTAGACTCACGGAAATCTACATTCTGTTATATGTTCCTATGAACATATAGAGCAGTTTTATGGAAAAGTATAAAGTAGTCCATCATTGCTACTTTCATTATGGAGGCTTAATTTGTGGCATACTTTGAGGCCATGATTCATGGATTATGGAGTTATCACAATAAATTATTAACAATTTAGCTATACTATCGATAATGCCAAGGCCTAAGATAAAGTTCCGCAACCACAATCTATGAACCATGGACTCAAAGCATGCCACAAATTCAGCGTCCATAATATAAGTAACAATGACGGACTACTTTCTACTTTTCTATGAAACTGCTCTTCCAGCTAATAGGAACATATAACTAAATATAGATTTCCATATGTCTACATAACCAGCATAGCCTGAATCCGAGTAACCTATCACTTCCAAATGGTTTGACTTTTTATATGTGAGTATATAATCCTTTGTGCCCTATAAATATCTTAGTACTCTCTTTGCAACTTTCCAATGGTCCATGCCAAGATTACTTTGATATCAACCCAACATTCTAACAAAAAAACTGATATCGATTTGAGTGCATGTTTGAGCATACATTAAGCTCCCAACTACTGATGTATAAGGAATAGACTCCATTTCCTTATGTTCCAAATCATTCTTTGGACATTGCATTTGACTAAACTTGTCCCCTTTCTGAATTGGAGCTATCCTTGCGAAGAACTTTTCTATTATAAATCTCTCTAATATGTTCTCGATATATCCTTTCTGAGACAATCCTAACAATCCTTGTGATCTGTCACGGAATAGTTCTATTCCTATCACATAAGATCCTCAGCCACATCTTTCATTTTGAAATTATTAGAGAGAAAGGTCTTTACATCATGTAGCATAACAATATCATTCACAACAAGAAGGATATTGTCAACATATAGGACTAATATAATGAACTTGGTCCCACTGACCTTCATATAAATTCATCGATCAACAGTCTTCTCTATAAAACCATAAGACATAATGGTATCATTAAACTTAAGATACCATTGTTGGGAAGCTTGTTTCAATCCACATATTGACTTCTTTAATTTACACACTAACTTGTCCTTTCTTGTGGTTTTAAAATCTTTTGGTTAATCCATGTACATTTCTTCTTCCAAGTCACCATTTAGAATTTTTTTCCATCTCTCACTCTAAAGCCCATCTAGAATCTGTCTTTCTTAGCCCTTTCTAACTTGATTTCCATAGAAATCCTAAAATGTTTTACCAATCGAAACTTTCATTTTCATTTCTTTAACTTTTAAACAATCCTTATTTATCTATGAACAAACTCAGAACCCATACCCATTCTAGTATACAAAAGAGAAAGACAACATCGCAGAAACAATCAGTTTTCAACATTAATTCAGAAAGTTAAAAACCTTTAGGATAACCATGCTCTTATACTAATTGAATACATTTATCAGGATCGATTAATAGCACCATAAATCAAACCTAAATCTATGATGTTTGAAGGTCTTAAAAAATGATTTATTCCCTCTCTTCCAGTTTCCCTTAAGTGTTGGTTTCCCGATGGTTAGAAACTTTCTATAATATTTTAGTTAACTTAATTTGAAACTATTTTTGTAATAGTTTAAAGGGAGAGAGAAAGGGCTTAGGCTTAGGCTTAGGCCCATTTGATTCTTCTGACCTGTAGACCCATTAACCATCATACTGGGTTCCTTAATTAAAATCAATTCAATATATATTACATGGGCCACCTTTGATTAATCTAACACCAATCATATAGGATACCTCTCCCATATCTTTCATTTCAAAATTCTTAAAGAGAAAGTCTTTAGGTTTATAAAATATGTACAAATCATTAGCAATAAGTAAAATATTATCAACATAAAGACTAGAAATATAAATTTATTCCTATTGATCTTAAATAGAAACAATGATTAACAATATTTTCTTAAAAATAAAAGATGTTATGATATTAAGAAATTTGTTTAAGTCTGTATATTAATTTCTTAAGTTTACATACCATATGACCTTTTCCTTCCATGAAAAAATCTTTAGGTTGATGCATATAAACTTCCTCAATGAGATCACAATTTAGAAAGGTAGTTTTAACATTCATTTGATGTAACTCTGGTTCAAATTAATTCACTAATTCCATAATTATTCTTAATGAGTCTTTCTTTGAGACATCTGAAAAAGTCTCTTTATAATTAATACCCTCCTTTTGGGAATAACCTTTGACAACAAGTCTAGTTTTGTACTGTTCAATATTACCATTTAAGTCATGTTTGATCTCAAAGACCTATTTGCATTTGACTTGCTTAGATTCTTCTAACAAATCAACTAGGCATTGTGTTATGCAATTGAATTTAACTCATCTTTCATAGCGTCAATCCATTTAATAAACTTATCACTTTCTATGACTTGTGAAAACAAAACATAAAAATGATCCTTATTAATGCTATAATCAAATTCTGACTCTTACAAATAAACTATGTAATCTGTTTATTCTTATAGGTTTAATAAAGATATGCGACATGGTTCATTTATATCAATTAGTTGTAATTTAGTTTCTTTATAAGGTATTGTTTCATCCAAATATTATCTAGGATCATTTTGTTCTTCCAATGATGGGACAATATTTGATATAGATGTAGATATTGGAACATTTATGGGTAATGGAACATCAACCCTTATTTCATTAATATTCACATTATGTTTTTCAGCCCTCCTATTAACTTCACAATTTTCAATAAACTTGGCATTAGATGTTTTAACAATTTTGGACTATGGTTTGGACAGTAAGACCTATACCTTTTAAATTTCTCTAAGTAACCAATAAAGTAACCATTAACAATTGAATAATCCATTTTCTTTTCCAGTGGATTATAAAATCATGCTTTTGTTGGACAACTCTAAATATGTAGGTGTCTTATACTAGGTTTCCTTCCAGTATATAACTAAAAAGCAATTTTAGGAATTGCCTTACTAGAAATCCTATTCAGCAGATACTTAATAGTTTTAAGTATATGCATCCACAAAATTTTGGGTGATGAGGATTTACTCATCATTCTCCTAACCATATCCATCAATGTCCTATTTTGCCTTTCTATCATACCATTTTGTTGAGGTGTGCCTAACATAGTATATTGTGCACATATGCCATGTTTCTTAAGAAAATTTGCAAATGGACCTAGACATTGTCCTGATTGATCATATTTTTCAGAATATTCACCACCTCTATCATATCTTACAATTTTCACTTTTTTTATTTAATTTCCTTTCAACCTCCTTTAGAAACATCTCAAGGATGTCTATAACTTGAGATTTTTCATTAAGCAAATAAATATATCCATAACATGAAAAATCATCCATATAGGTGATAAAAATACTTTTCTCTGTCAAAACATGGAATGACAAAAGGTCCACATATATCGGTGTGTATAATTTCAAGGAGCTTATTACTTCTTGTGACTCAATTCTTACTATGTTTAGTTTGCTTTCCCTTAATGCAATCCACATATATATCAAGATTAGTAAAATATAAATTTGGAAGAAAATTATTCTTCACCAATCTTTCTAATCTTTCTTTAGATATATGACCCAAACATTTATACTACAAGTAAGCTAAATTATCATTCATTATGCTACACTTAGTACAAATGGTACAATAAACATAAAATGAGGATTAAAAAAATTGATATCAAGTTTTAGTTTATATAAACCATCTATATGAATTCCACAACCTAATGGAATTATATTTAAATAAATTAGAAATAACCACACCAAACTTAAAAGTAAACTCACATTCATTAAGTTTATAAACAAAAATTAAGATTAGAAATTAAAGGTACATAGAGAGTTTGTATTAGATCTAGGTGATAATCAGTATCTAATATTAGACGATAAGTTCCTACATCTTCATTTAGGACCTTCTTATAGTTTCCTATGAATACAAATTCTTATTTGAGTTTATGATTTGGATTGTAAGGAATCATTGCATAACATTATAAACACAAGTAGTAGCACCTGAATCAAGCCACCAAGTATTAAAAGGAACTTCAGTTAAGTTTAGTTCGAAACATACAAAAAGTTTAGATGTACTTTTCTTTTCAAACTAAGCCTTATGTTTTAGACAATTTTTTTGATAATATCCCCCCTTCCTACAGAAATGACTCTTATCTGTCTTTTATTCCTTCTTATCAATATTATTATGAACTTATATCACTTTAACATACACTTTTTTTAATTAAATTTTTTGACCATTGGTTTGTGAATCTTGTTAGCTCCTTAACCCATAAGGTTAATTGAATGAATTCCTTAAGTTTTTAGCCTTGTTTCCACCTGAATGAGAATACGAAACAATTCATCAACATTCCACTTATCCTTTGCAGTGTTGTAGTTAATTTAAAAAGGTCTATGCTCTAAAGGTAACTAGTTCATAATGAATTGCACTAAGAAAAAGTCTTCAATTGTTATACCATAGGTCTTTAATTTGCTGCAATATTCATCTTTAGGAAATGTTGCTACATACTCCGTGACCCAATAAACTTCATGGTCGTGAGTTCAACCATTAATGTACCAACGAGAGACTCATTCACATAACAAAATGATTTTCCAAAAATTTAAGGTATTCTTTAGTATTTTCAATTTGTGGAATAGTGGTCTTAATATTGTTGGCAGTAGTCATTCTCATGAAATTAAGACATGATATGTTATATATTTCCCATACTTTATAGTTTGTTTTCTCATCGTCATTGCTCATTTCCACAATGATAGTAGGTTTTTCTTCCAGCAATGCTAAATCAAGATCTAAAATACCGAAATAGAAATTGACTTGTTCATATTAGTCAGAGAAGTTCAAACCATTAAACACAGTAAAAGAAGAAGCATGCAAATGAAGAGAAATAACTACAAATACATAAATGCTTAATAAATTATTAAATTAAAATAATTAAACATTTAGAACATATTGCAAGTTGCCTTTGACAAACTCAATATTATATTATCATAAATCTAATGTTATACAAACTTTATAGGCAATCAAATAAAAAATTATCAAAGACAATTAATATCTTTAGATATATAATATATTTAACAAGCAAATATTGATTTTTCTCTATTTTGTTTATTATCCATAGAATATTATTTTAACTTCAGGTAAATTCTAAATTCTTTCAACTATTAAAATCATTTTCTATATAATTAATTCAGTAATAAGCATTAATATTTAATAAATAAAGGATTATTTATACATGAAAAATCACCTAATTAATTTTTTCACTTTAGTAACTAACAAATTATATTCTTAATTAATTTTTTTCACTTTGGTAATTAACAAATTATCCTTTTATAATGTTATGTATAAAATTAATGTATTTAAATTCTAATAATAGGATGCATAGAAGTAATATGAAATTATTAATAAACTAATGGAATATATAACATCATAATAAAATAAAAATGTCATTAAATACTGGAAATATAAAAATTTTAAAAATAACTTAAACAAGAATGTAGAAATGAATTGAACGCTAATAATAAGTGTATGAATTCTGGATAAATTCTATAATAGTGAAATTTATATCATTCTTCCAATATTGTCTAGTAGTTGGGTTTGACTTTCATTCAGGAGACAAGAGTTTGACTCTCAACAAGGAGAAAACCTACACATTATGCTTATTTACCTCCTTTATTTTTTATTATTTTTAATATTTATTTAAGGAGTTCTGACCATTATTAGAGATTAGAGTAATAATTGTTGTATAATTCAACAATTGAGCTTTGAATAACATTTCATTAAACATGATAAAAAACAAAGATCTTTCATAATATGATGATGATGATATTCTTTATGCATAAAACTCTGGCAGATTTATGCAAAGAATTAATAATAAAGTTTTTTTTATACAAAAGCATATAACTATTTTCGTTTGCCATCTTAAAAGTCCCATCACTACAATAACCTTTGAATTTAGGTATATTATATTCAACCACCATTGAATAATACATGCAATGAGGTAATAATAAAATTATTCTTTCTTTATTGATGTATTTTTCATAGAAAACATTAATTGTGAATAGTCACGTAGCTTTTCAAATATCCAAATATTGACAATCATCAACAAACAGAACAAATTGTTTATACAAAACCTTGCTTTGATATGACATGTAAAACGTGATCTTGTGACATGCAAATAAAATTGACATTCATAACTTTACGATTTTGAATAATTTTTTTTACAAAATATTAGGGTATAATATTGTATGCCTAATGCAAAAGATGTATTCTTGGGTAAAATTGGTTTCTCTCTTTTGATTTTTTTACGGCTACAGAAATTTGATTGAGAATTATTTGTAACCTTAATTAGCAGAGAGATAATCAATTTATATATTTATAGATTTTAATTTAGTATGCTCGTCAAGCGATCAAAATAAACGGTTAAGAATTATTCCACTATGAAATAAAAAATACGAATTAAATAGGATTCTTTAATTATATTAATATTATTATTAATATTTATAGAATACATCAACTAATCGGCTACATCTTAACAATCATTTCTGCTCTTATGTTATTGGGGACTCTTAACTCTCTTTTGGACTTTGCTAATTTCATTGAATTTCATCACCCCAATAGGACATGCACTCGTAGCTATCTTGGGAGACAACATAATTGGCTCCATATGGCACATAATTGGCTCCAGGCCCTCGCAGACAACATTTGAGAAAATTTATACAAAAATTATTTATGATGGTAAGATTACTTCATTCTGTTTAATAACTGGCATAGTCATGGCCCTTTTGAGACTTTTATTTCTCTCAGAAGCTTGTAATACATAATGATACCTTAGTTACGTATCCCAGACTGAACGTAAAAGGCAAGAAATGAAGAAATGTGGAAAATACCTAATTTTGGTCTCCATAACTTCAAACAAGCTTTCCAAAGCTGAAATGAGCGCAAATCCACCGTTGCCTTTACGAGAACTGCTCTCCAAGACGCAGGTAAAGTCTTTATATAGTTTTCTCAAAACATAAGCTCTCTTAATGTTGGACCCCGATTTTTGAGTGAAAATAAGAAATATTCAAAAGTGGATGAGTTGATTGAAATTGAGTTGAAAATCA
>JANZLD010000236.1:13567699-13579504 GCA_026413575.1 Erythroxylum carthagenense
CAAGTTATGGCTAAAACACCGAAGCATACTTTCACTTAAAATTTCCTACTTTTTAACTTCAACATATCACATAAAATTCATCTTATATCTAAACCATATTTTCCATTTGAATTCAATTTCATGAATTCCTCCTTTCTTTACACACGAATGATTGCCAATAATTCACTTAACAATTCTAACTTCCATAAAAGGTTCGGGACCCAACATTCTTGGCTTTAACTAAACTAGTAAAAGATACAGTGAATGATTTCCTATATACAGTATGATCATTAAATTAGATGAACTACATGTACGATGCTTTTGACTTGAAAAAAAAAATAGGATAGAAATTAAATAGCTAATCAAATCGTATAAGGAATCCAAATTCGAACACA
Source organism: Erythroxylum carthagenense (assembly GCA_026413575.1). NCBI lineage: Eukaryota > Viridiplantae > Streptophyta > Magnoliopsida > Malpighiales > Erythroxylaceae > Erythroxylum > Erythroxylum carthagenense. Next base: position 13,568,074 of record JANZLD010000236.1, read on the forward strand.
TGCATACCTCATTAAATAGACGTAGATTTTGGAATTGATGACTGTTCCAAAATGACCAATTTCCTGATCCTGTACAAACCATCGAGACATTGCCACCACCTCTATTTTCATCTATGTTCTCTTTAAGATTCGAGGAAGCTTTACACAAGACATTGTATATATAATCAAACGTTCATCTAATAGCTTCCTAACAAAAAATGAGATACAAATAATAAAAAAGAGAGCTAATTCGGATAATACTAAAAGTCTTGAAGCAGAAAATCGACCATTGAAGGCAAAGGGTGATTAGACTTTGAATAGGAGATTTGTTGTGGATCAATATGTTCTTCATTAGGGATAATTTTGCCACCTTCCTCTTATCAAAGCTAATTTTTGCCATCGAAAACTAGTCACCACGTCGATATTCTGTGATGAATTTATGTAAATATTTTTATTCTGAATAGTAAATAAAAAACTTCTTATTTGAATGTTCCAACATTCTAGCAATGTTAATTTTGTGATCTATTAACTGAGATTATTTCATATGATAAGGTTGAGAATTTTAAATGTGTATGCACTATGTTTAGGGGATGCATAATTACGCTTTCCTCTAAAGTCACTATTTTGATAAAAATAATTCCCTTAGATATGGAGAGAGCTATTGTGATGGAATTCAAAATAGAATGAAGTACATAAACATCCTTTGCAAAAGAACATTCTATGTTTTCCACTCATCGTTAATAAGTCAATATAACTGGTTGAAGTTGAGTTTATAACCTATTGAATATCATATTTTTCTAAATTTGTGAATATCATATTTCTAGAATTGTTACTAAAAATAATCAAAAATTATATATCATATTGTTAGCTCCTCTACCTTTATCTTTGTTTCTTTTGAAAATCAAGTTTAAATTAAGGTTAGCTTCTTCAATTGAAATTAATGATTGTTTACTTCAATAACCTCACCAAAAATGTGTAATTTACTAATATTGTAGTATAATAGTAATTTAGCTTAAGGTTCTCATTGTAAAAAAATGAATGATGGTGATGATCCATTAATCTAGAAGTTCATAAGTAAAGTTCCTCAACCAAGTAGGCACGACTTGATAGTCTGTACTTTTTTTTAAAATATAAAAAATGTCATCATTTTTTAACTTTTCCTTTGGTCAACAAGCTAGGCTAGGATAGCCTCGGTCTTAACTTGACTCGTGGCTTGGTCCAACCAAGTAGTCTTGGCACGTGACCTAGCCTGTAGCCTGGCCAACTCGAGCCAAATTTAGGTCGGGCTAGGCTGGGCCAAGATTGCCATCCCTATAAGGAAACTCTACTATGCCTCAAAAGTATCAATGAACATGGTCTTAAGTTAAATATTCTAATAGACCTTTCATCAAACAGTTAGCAAGCGTTTCTCAAACAAGCACGAAAGCTGAAAAAACATCAATCCATAAACAACCAACACAGAAGTACATTTCACCATCTTTCAATCATAAATACAATGAAAAACCCATGCACCATAAGCAAAACACAAAACCCACATAAACTCTAAAACATAACAACAACAAAAAAAACACAATAAGGAGGGTTCTTGAAAACAAAAAGAAGAACAATACCAACATAAGAGACATTGCTTCTTTCATGGTGAAGACCATAATAGAGGAGACAACACTTCTTCGATAGTTAACCAAGATTAGATGCGACGACTAACACAAAAAAGAAGAGAACTTCGTTTTGGTGTTAATAAGTAATGGAAAGCGATTACCAAAAATCTTTTCCAGTTGTTTAACATTTGACAACTTTTTTGAAATCGTCACCAAATGATGTAACATTTGGTGATGATTCATAAAACATAAAAAAAAGACACTAAAAAGATGTCATTTGTACAACAACAAATGAAGTCATTTTTTAAAAGTTTAAACGAAAACAACGAAGCCTCCCCTGGTTGTCTTCTTCATTTCTTCCTCTGTAATTTTCTTCTTCCATTGTCATTATCGTCTTCGTCATTTCTTCGTCTTCGTTATGATCTCTATTTGATCATCGATTGAGGTCAGTGGTCCATCCTTTGCACTCTAGTTTATCTGGTAATGGTGACATTGTTGTATTTGGGTATCATTTCTACTAGGTTTTGTGTTCTCTCCACGTTTGTTATGGTTTGGTTTATGGTGAATGTATGTTGTGATAATAATGAAGACGGTGAAATGGGTAATCCATTCATAATGGGTTAATTGAAGTTGAATATGGATTAGGAAGCTTGTTTAAGTACTGCCTATAATATGTTCGATGAAAGTTTTGATAGAGTTTTTTTCATTTTTGTTTGAATTGTTTCTGAAAAATTAGTAGTATGTTATTGGATTTGAATTGAATGCATATTATTTATATTATAACCATAAGTTAAAATACTAACAAAAAATATATTATGCTTTGTTGCGATGATAGAGTCATGACTTTTCATGACTTCTTTTGCAAGTTCTCGGGTTCTAATCAATCTTGTATTATTATGTCGTCAACTATTTTTGGTGTGTTGATATTAGTTTTTGAATTCCAAGACTTAGACAAATTATTGCTCCAGTCCCAATTTCTACTGACTAGTAATTATTACTCCAGTCCCAATTTCTACTGACTAGTTGATGTTAGCATTAGTTCATAATTAAACTAAATCTAGTTCAACTTTTTTATTTCAAAATTTTAAAACTTTCATTATATGATATTATTTAATTCTAATGATAAATTTTACTTGAAAACTTTATATTCTTTTTATTGGTTCACTAAGTAAAGAATTAAAGAACATTTTTAAAAAGGTTAGTTTAATTTTCAATAATATGTTATTATGATATTTATTAATATTCTTTTAAAATCAATTAAGCTATTCTACTTTTCTAGTAACAAATGAAATTAAAATAAAATTATAGAAAAATATTACTCAAGAAAATAAATAGAGATTTTGTACTTCACAAATATCTCACTACCAATTAGAATAATATTGAAAAATACATGGTTTCGATAAACAAGTTACACTACAAATACAAAATATATGTAGTGTACCTTATACCCTTGTTAAAAAAATCATGATATGTACATTAGAGGAAGATTTAAGTTTAGGATGTTAACAGTTCACTTTACATTAGTGTTTATTAACAAATTAACCTTAAATATGGGATATCAATTCTTTGGCTATAAAACAAATCTTGAAATCAATATGTTTATGGAGCATTATCTTTAGAAATATGAACATATTAAAATGCTAATATAAAAAGTAAATTATGACCGTATGCGAAGAATCTTAACTTTTACTGCAATTATTTTTCAATTCATTTTTTTCCTTCTGTATGTTTTACAGCCATTCATTTAGCCCTCCACCTAGCTCTCATCTTCTTTTTTTGTCACTTATGTTAAACATATTAAATTTGAATAATAAGCAATAATTTTGTTTATTATCTTTTTGTTATTGTTATCTGACCTTTTTTTCCTGTTTACTCTCTTCTGGAGAGTCATCTGTTCTTTACTTTACTTATATAAGTTTATAGCCCCACTAGTATCTGATTTATAACCATTTGGGGCTTTAGAAAATGACACAATAGTAGCATTTCTATTAATAGTTATTTGTTCAGACTTGTTAACAAATATAGTAATGTTAGTGTAAGTTCATATTGACATTGAACAAGTGTATTAAATTAAAAACGAAATCATCATTTTCTCAGGCCATGTTTTGTGTTGAAGAGCATCAATAATCATCCAACTTTGTCATTCTTCATTCGTCGTTCTTCGTCTCTGGTTGCCCGTCTGTCAAGATAAGTTGTCCAACTTCTGTTTAGTTTTCATGTTATGCTTTAATAGTCTGAGTATTTATGTTTAGATTTTGTGTGAATGAAAGGAAGGTCTTGGTTTTGTGTTGTTATTTGTAATATTGTTAGAATCACTGATGATTAGATGTATGGATTATATAAGTATTTACTACATGTGGAATGAGTTTGATCTCTTATAGATGATGTGTTTTCTAAACTACTTGGATGGTATATAAGTTGGAAACCCATGATGCAACTCTGTTGAGGCTTATCGGTGAAATATTCCATGAGTCTATGAGTCACAACAGGAAGACCCTTCTTATTTCATATGGTCTAACAATGCCACATACCTTGGTTATGTTATGATTTCAAACTTAGTATGTCAACTATAATTCATAATTTCGGACTAGTAACATAAGGAATCCACTTATAATTATGTATGAAGTGTTTTATAAACCACTTGGATGGTATATAGATTGGAAAGTCATGATGTAGCTTTGTTGAGGCTTATCAGTGAAATAATCTACGAGCTTAGGAGTGACAGCGAGAAGACCCTTTCTCATTTCATATGGTCTAACTATGCCACATACCTTGTTTATATTATGATTTCAAACTTAGTATGTCAACTATAATTCACAATTTCAAACTAGTAACATAAGAAATTCACCTATAATATGGATGATTGTTTTATAAACCATTTGGATTGTATATAGGCTAGAAACCCATGATGCGTTAAGGCTTATTAGTGAAATATTCCACGAGCTTAGAAGTCACAATGAGAATTCTCTTTCTCGATTCATGTGGTCTAATAATGTCAGGTACTCAGTTATGTTACGGTTTCAAACTTAGTATGTCAACTATAATTCATAATTTCATACTAATAACATAAGAAATCTACCTATAATTATGGATAAAGTGTTTTATAAACCATTTGGATGATATATAGGCTGGAAACCTATGATACAGCTCTGTTGAGGTCTATCAGTGAAATATTCCACGAGCCTAGGAATTACAGTGAGAAGATGCTTTCTCAATTGATGTGGTCTAATACCTTGGTTATGTTATGATTTAAAACTTAGTATGTCAACTATAATTCATAATTTCGGACTAGTAACATACCTATAATTATGGATGATGCGTTTTATAAACAACTTGGATGGTATATAGGTTGGAAACCTATGATACAACTCCGTTGAGATTTATTAATGAAATATTCCATAAGACTAAGAGTCACAGTGAGAAAACTCTTTCTCAATTCATGTGGTATAATAATGTCACGTACCTTGGTTTTGTTTTGATTTCAAACTTAGTATGTCAACTTTTATTTCATTATTTGTTTGAATTAAAACTTGGTATGACAAATTGTATTGATTTATCATTATGTTATTTAGAACTTAAATTGCATTAAATAATTTAGTAATTTACTTTTAATTACATAACTAGATGGACAAAAGTTAGGTGTCTCATTAAATATGGTCCACTAAATACTTAGAAGGAGTTAATAGTTTCATGTAATTTGTAAAAGATCAAATGGGTATACAATGTTGTATTTGTTGTCCATGCATATATTACTTAAATGTGAAAATTCAAAGTCAAGATGTGGTTTATAATCACTTGCTAATCTGAGGCATAGATAAATTCTATACTCCATAGATTTATCATGGAGAACGTTCTAAAGCAAGTTGTAGTAGAAGTGTTGACACATACTTTGATGTTAGTAACAATAATGATGTAGAAGATTATGATATTAATGACGACATTAATTATGGGATTAGCAAGATGTTAAAGGATTATAAGAATTATATGGAGACTAAGAATGAAACTAGCTTGCCTAACATAATTGGTAGTATTATAGAAGATAGTTTTTGGAAGTTATTGAAAGTTGCTCGAGAAGAATTATATCCAGGGTGCTCGAAATTTTCACAACTATCTTTGTTGTGAAGTTGTTGCATTTGAAGGTCTATCATAAATGGAGTAACAGATCTTTTGACATGTTAATTGACTTGCTCAATGATGCATTACCTGTTGGATATAAATTACCCAAATCTTAGTATAAAGCAAAGAAATTGATCAGGTACCTTGGATTAGGATATATATCAATATGTGCTTATAAGTATGATTGTGTTATAATTTGGAGGGACAATAAGATCTTGAAGAATGTCCCATTTGTGGTACATCAAGGTGGTAAATGGATGAAGGGAAAAGAAAAAAGATATTGTATCAAATATTGATTTACTTCCCTATTAAACCACAAGTACAAAGGCTTTTCATGTCAAAAAAATAACCATTGATATTAGGTAGCATAAAGAGAAACACATTGATGATAACATTATGTGTCATTTAACAAACTCAATGGCTTGGAAAGGCTTTGATGTAAAGTTTCCATAGATTGCAGAGGATTGTCGTTATGTTCGACTTGTTTTAACTTCTGATGGATTTAATCCATTAGTAATATGAATACATCATACAACATGTAGCCGGTAATTCTAGTGCCATAATATTTACCTCCATATAAGTGTATGAAGGAGACTTTTATATTATTGTCTTTACTTATTCCAAGACCTACAACTCCTGGTAAGGATATCGATGTATACATGCAATCATTAATTAATGACTTTAATCATCTCTGGGAGTTTAGATTAGAAACTTATCATGTTGTTGAAGGTGAAACATTTATAATGCATGTAATTGTTTTGTGGACTATAAATGATTTTCCAACTTATAGGAATTTATCTGGATAGAGTGCTAAAGGGTATATCGCCTGTCTTGTGTGTAACCATCAAACTCATTCAATAAGGCTACAGAGTAAAATATGTTATACGGGACATCGTCGTTATTTAGAACATAAACATAAATGGGGAAGGAGGAAATTGTTTAATGGAAAAGTAGAAATAGGTGAAGCTCTTTTGCACTTGTTTAGTGATGATGTGGTTTACCAACTACCACAATTGAGTGACATCATACTCTGCAAACACCCAAGTAATAGAAAGTGAAAGCAAAATGTTGTTGAGTTTAATTGGAATTAAAAAAACATAATTTTCAATTGTTAATATTGGAAGGAATTGCTATTGAGATATAATCTTGACATGAAAAACATTTGTGAGAATATTTTAGGAACCTTGATGAGAATTGATGGTAAATTAAAAGACATAATTAAGGCTAGATTAGACTTGGAAGACATAAATATAAGAAAATATTTGCATTTGAAAAGAAGAGATGATAGGTCATACATCATTCTACCTACTTGTTACAACATGTCAAAAAAGGAGAAGCAAACTTTTTGTCGATTTCTTAAATCAGCCAAGTTTCTTGATAGGTATGCATCCAATATAGCCTATTGTGTCAAAGTCAAAGAGGGAAAAAGTATCAAGGATAAAAAGCTATGATTGTCATGTACTTCTTCAATGATTGCTTCATGTTGGAATACGTAGGTGTTTGCTAAAAGATGTGTTCCTAACTTTGGGCCAATTAGGTGAGTTTTTTAAGCAATTATGTTACAAGAAAGACATAGCTTTGATTCTTTGTAAGCTTAGACTAGTATTCCAACTTATAGGAATTTGTTTGGATAGAGTGCTAAAGGGTATATGGCCTGTCTTGTGTGTAACCATCAAACTCGTTCAATAAGGCTACAAAGTAAAATATGTTATATGAGACATCATCGTTATTTAGAACATGAGCATAAATGGGGAAGGAGGAAATTGTTTAATGGAAAAGTAGAAATAGGTGAAGCTCTTTTACACTTGTTTAGTGATGTTGTGGTTTACCAACTACCACATTTGAGTGACATTATACTTGGCAAATACCTAAGTAATAGAAAGTGAAAGCAAAGTGTTGTTGAGCTTAATTAGAATTTAAAAAAATAATTTTCAATTTTTCATATTGGAAGGAATTGCTATTGAGATATAATCTTGACATGAAAAACATTTGTGAGAATATTTTAAGAACCTTGATGAGAATTGATTGCAAATCGAAAGACACAATTAAGGCTAGATTAGACTTAGAAGACATAAATATAAGAAAAGATTTGCATTTGAAAAGAAGAGATGATAGGTCATACATAAATCCACCTACTTGTTACAACATGTCAAAAAAGGAGAAGCAAACTTATTGTCAATTTCTTAAATCAGCCAAGTTTCCTGATAGGTCAGCATCCAATATAGCCTATTGTGTCAAAGTCAAAGAGGAAAAAAGTATCAGGGTTGAAAAGCCATGCTTGTCATGTACTTCATCAATGATTGCTTCATATTGGAATACGTAGGTGTTTGCTAAAGGATGTGTTCCTAGCTCTAGACCAATTAGGTGAGTTTTTTAAGCAATTATGTTACAAGAAAGACATAGCTTTGATTCTTTGTAAGCATAGACTAGTATGTGCATTTAGCAATTGATTTACCATAAGAGGTAAAACTTTGTGGATCGGTTTAATTTTTCAATGAATGTTCTCCATTAAAAGGTAATTTATGTTAATTTATACTTTTTTCTTAAGTTATTAGTTATTAAGAATTGTTAATGTTATATATTTTGTTTAGGTTCTTAGGCTCTCTTAAACTTTATGTGCATAATAGAGCTTGACCTAAAAGCTCTATTGCAGAGGCTTACATGGCGAATGATGCTTGTCATTTTGTTCGATGTACTTAAATGATGTGGAAACAAGATTTAATGGTCAAGATCAGTTTTCTACCAAAAAGTAAGGCAACTTAGAGCAGGAAAATATGGGGAGTTAAATAAAGACAAAATCGAAATTAGCCATTGGAATATTTTGAACAATTGTGAGGAAGTAAATATATATATGGAGTATGTATATTTCTTCTCATTTATTAAATTTCGTGGTTCAATATGTATTTCCTAACATCTATTTACTTTTTTATATAGAGAGCATAAAGATAAGATTCGAAGCAAAGGGATTGTCAATGTTGAAGAAAGACATAAGATTAAATTCCCATCATGGTTTGAGACTCGAGTAAGTTATCCATGAAATATTATGAACTTATGGTAATTTGTATTTCAAATTAACTTATAATTATATTTTGTACTATGATACAGTCACATAATGATATATTGCAAGAGACGATGACAACATTATATGCTTTAGCATTTGAGCCTAATATATATGTGGTAAAAAATATACAATTGTTAATGGAGTTAGATTTCACATAAAAGATCGACTTCTATAGTGTTATTTCAAAATTTAATAGAGTTATATTACAACAATGATAAAAAGGTTGGTCTATTTAAGTATAAATGGTTTAATCTTGGTGACATAACAGTGAATGACAATATTGCTAGCATCGATGTTAGTAACTCATGGTATGATAATGACCCTTTTTTCTTTGCAAGTCAAATGAAGCAAATATTCTACCTTAACGACACTATATTAGGCAACAATTGAAAAGTTGTTCAAAAGTTTCAACACCAAAATCTCTTCAATTTTTATGAAATGGAAAATGGTCTAATAAGTGAAGATGGTGATAAAATATATCAAGAAATTGAATTGGGGATAAATAATGTAGCCCTCCAAATAGAAGATGCAAATATACCATCATTCCGTAGGAGATATATTGATCCCAATATACTACACGAAAATGAAGTATAAACCAATCTTGTCATAGAAAAAGATGGAGGACTATATTGAGGATGAATTATATAATAATGATGATACCTTAGTCGAATATAGTAATGATGAAGAATTGAATCATAATGTAATTAATGATAATGATTTCCAAGATCTTGATCATGATAATTGAAGGTAAAAAAAGTGTTCTTTATATTATTTGAAATTTAATGTTAATGATGATGATTTTCAAGATCTTGATCATGATAATTGAAGGTAATAAAAGTGTTCTTTATATTGTTTGAAATGTAATGTTGATAACATTTATGTTAATGGGTATTGTGTTAGAGTAGTGCTCTAAAGACAATCACCTTTAGCACTTTTGTACAAAATTTATTTTGATTAATAAAGTGAAAGGCAATTTTCATTAATTTGATGTTCATTTATTTTTGAATTAATGTAGTTCTTAAATCAAATTAATGAAGTCTATGATACAAAACATAGTATGAAGGAAAACATGATGAGATCATAATAGTGAGATTCCTATTATGTGCAATTATGTTAGTATCTAAATTATCCCTAGTCATAGGATTCATAAGATAGGACATTGTTAATTCAGATAGACTACCACATATTATACTGCTTGATTTGATCAAGTAGTGGATCTCATAAATTGTACACATGAGATGTTTAGAGTTAACATATGGATGCTTACTAAGAGTAGTAAGTACATCGAATGACTTGTTGAGATTATCATATGGATGATCTATCAAATGTCAATGATTTATCTCTTTATAACAATGGTGCAAATATCATTAGACTTAAGATACTCAAGGATATCTCAGATACTGATCCTGTGCTTTGACATCATTCCGTGTTACCTTAAGATGAGGTCGCTCATAGGGTAGTGATTGGGTACAGCTATTGGTATTCGAAGGCAATTGGGTAGCCAATGAAGGACTCACCACTCTTGATAGAAGGAGACGATACTCGTGAACTCTTATCGAGGTCAATACTCATAAGTCTCTAGCCAGAGTAATTATGTGTGTTATGAAGAGAGTCTTCAATGACACATAGAGTAATGAGATCCTTAGGACAAGAACTAACATCACTTGGACTAGATCTGACTATGTCAATCTAGTGGAACTTGACACATAGCCCATACTCCGAACCAAGTGGGCTATAGGATGGTGAAGGGACGAATTGCACGGTAATTGACTAAAGAAAGGTTTGTAAGTTAGATAATTAATTATCGAAGAGTTCAAGTGTTAATCTACTTACATTCCAATAAATTGGCATTATAAAACCCTTCATGATTTTCTCAAATTAAAAGTTAATTTAAGTGACCAAAATAACTAAGAACCTAAGGGTCATACGCATAAAAGATCGGATGAAAAATAAAGTGTGCATGACTGTCAATTAAACAAGCATCTTGACCGACTTAATAATAGGTGGTACATAAGTAAGTTCTTCACTTATGCACACATGAATTTTTCCCTAAAACACACTTAGTAGAGAGGCTAAGGGTCTAGAAGAGTTCTAGAAGTTGAGAGGAGTGAGCTTGAGATTTATTCATGCAATTTTAAGCAATTGTTGAATGAGATTAATTGCATGTAATTTGGTCCTGTTCTAACTCTCAGCAGAGCATCTACTTGAACTCATCTTGTTTGGTGCTCTAAGCACCCTTTGCACTCTGATTTTTCTTCATCTTTGTGTGCTTTCTAGAAGCCAAGGAAGGTGCTTGGTATTTGCTACAACCCAAACAAAGGGAAGATTCAAGTAAGAAGGAGTATTTGTAATATACATATGCGTAATTTCATGTTCTTATAAACTTTTTATACATGCACATGGATTCTGAATTTTCTGGGGATGTCGTGGGGTTGGAATTTTGATTCCGAAACTTCCGCTACCTTTCCATGAATGTGATACATGGACCCATGACTCTCCAACATATTGTTGATGTTTGAGTTATATTAATGCGGATTATTAATGTTTGACTTATATTAATGCATATTGTTCATGTTTGAGTTATGTTAATATGGATTGTTGATGATTGAGTTATATTAATATGATATGTTGATAATTGAGTTATGTTAATGTAGATTGTTGATGATTAAGTTATATT
>JANZLD010000236.1:13631965-13645102 GCA_026413575.1 Erythroxylum carthagenense
AGATCAATCAGTTCCTAGCCAATAACAACAATCGACCTCATCCACCAATAAAACAAGTTAATAACAACCTCCATCTACCTCAACTAGTACAGAGGGATCCGCAGGTTTGTTAATCTTTAACACCTACAATCAGATTTATGCCTAAACACATATTTATATGTTTAATGTGTATTTTGTTATCATTATTCATTTGTTGTTAGGTTCCAATATCAACATCAAAAAAAGGTAGAGGTATAACTAGAGGTTATGAGTTGCAACAAATGAATATTGCAATGAACAACAAGTTGTCAGTACATATTGATACTTCGCAAGGTTGTCCTCTAGATAAGATTCAATCAGCAAAATTGACTAGTGAGTTATGGAAAATTGGTATAAGTGAATTACCTTGCCTAAAGCATGCCAAGGAATTAAAGGAAGCAACTTGCTGAAGAATGTTTTTAATAGAGTTTTGGTAAAATTTCAACTTATTTAACTATATGCAATATTATTTCACTTATTTTAAGATTAATTATACTTTTACTTATTGTTCACAAATGAAATTGAATATTATCGACATCGACAACCTTAATGTTTCAAACTATGTCACTTTACTGTCGAAATAAAAGACTAGTGATTGTCATTATTGACTACATTAGTATTACAAGTCTTTTTTGTCCGATGAGGAGGCAAGAAGACATGTTTTGAAATTGATGTCGTAAGAAAATTGATACAATTTGTGTGATTATTGAGCCTCTCCCAACATTCAGTTTTGTTTTCTTTCCCTTCATATTTGCTTCCATACTCTTGTTAAATGATTTAATGACTATATTTTTCCTTTATTTAGGAAAAAAGTGAGACGGACGAGGTGAACAGAGGACAAATGAAAGTTCCTCACAATCAAGGCTCCAAACCATTTGTTGTCCTACGAAACGAATATGTAAGATATTCGTTTCTAACTTATAATTATATCAATAAATACTATATTACTTATTGTGTATATTCATGATTTTTTTAAAATAAAATATAGTGAAAAGAAACTACATGGACAAGAGTGTGATACAAATTCACTCACTATAAGGAAGATTAAGGGTGGATGTCTGAAGAAACGCAAAATAACTATGTAAGTATAAAAATTTATTTAAATTTTAAGTTTATTTATTTTGTTAGTAAAAACTAATAATATTTGCATTGAATATTGATTTTCTTTTTTAATTTTAGAATAAGATGCAAGAGTTACTACAAACATCAACGTCTAAGGGAGGTGAGACAATTGTGGAAGATATTTGCAACAAGGTGTTAGGTACAAGATTTGGATATGTCAAAAGTCTTGAATTTGGCCCTAAGCTAACTGCTTCATCATTTTCAAGATCAGCATAGGTTCAACATTTTGAAGAAGAAAACAAGTTGCTTAAAAAAGGTTGGCCAAGCATGAAAAATACCTAAACAATTACTTCACACGAATTTTGTAAGCAATAAAGATGAAAACAAGTCTAAGTAATTAAACTAAAATCTGTATTTATTGTTTTGTATATAAGTATTTTGAAGTTGTAATTGAAATCTTGTACACTCATAATTTAATGATATTTTATTTTTTATATACAATGCTTCAAATTATCAATTATTTTTATATAATTTTTATAATAAATTAACAAAAAAAATATAAATATCATATACAATAATATCAATTCAAAATGTCACAAATAATTATAATTCAACATGGTATATTATTTCATTAAAATGTATATTAAAAATTTGAATACATTATACAAAATGTAATTAAAAACATTTGACTATAATTTTAGAAACGTAGGTAAAAAGTTTTAGCTGTAGTTAATAATTTTTAGTTACGAAAATTAAGTGCAACTAAAATTTATTATCGATGATTTCTTATAAAAATGCCACGAATAGATTTTTACTATGAAAATAAAGCTTAGGAAAAAACTATTAGAGACAATTAACTAAAAATGTTGCCTAAAATTTTCAACTATGGGGATTTGGTGACGAATATAAATTTTTGCTAATAACTATTAGTAACGATTTTGAGGCTTTTAGTTATGAAATTTTTCGTAGCTAAATATCATTTTGTATAGTGCATTTTCATGTGATAAGTACGAAATTAAAATTTCACTGTCAAGAAAATACAATTAAGCTAGATATATATCAATCTTAAAGTTTCTTTGTTCAATAGAAAGGAAATTTTACATCAAAATAAAAGCAATCATAACAATCGAGAGGCTAGTAGAAGAAGTTGGACATCCGTGTAAACAATTCGGTAAGAAAGCAGTCTACTTCAGATCCCAGAAAGAGAGTTCGTTCCTAAATCCGAGAGGCGATCTCAAACATCCAATAAAAAATTCCTTTTTATTAAAGAGGGAAGAGTAGCATCTCTACTATACTAACGTGACCGGCGCGCTTACTTCAACGCAAGAATCAGCTACGCGGTGCGGAGGAGGATTCAAAGTAGAAGCTAATATGTGAACAGCTGATCTTCCCTGGAAAAACACTTCGGCTACGATTCGTTGTAGGCTGCCGCTCGAGACAACGACTAAATGCTAGCTGGAAAGCAGCGTTCTCCTAAAAAGTTCCAGACAATAGAAAATGTGGCCTAAGTAAGTTACATTTATGTGCTGATTAAAGCTATTGAAAATTATCCAATAAGAAAACCTCCTCTTAAATATGTACTGAATTAAAATTGGTTGTCACCAACAATCCCTTCATCTCAAAAATTCCCCTTTATTTGTATAAATGGTAAAGACGATTATGAGTAAAAATTATGATTAAGGTTTTAAATTATTACAGTAAGTTATAAAATAGAATGTAATCTACAATCCGGAAATTAATTACTTCTGTTATAGTAATAGATCAATAATTTAATTACTTCTGTTATAATTATAACAATGAACAGATGAAGAGTATATCACTTGGTTTCCTAATGAACATCAGTCTAATGGACTTTAAAGTGTGCCAAGTATTATAATTAATTTCTTCCTATATCACCAAAAGCAGTTCCAATGATTGCCTCAACAGCCGTTGACATTCGAGTGAATATTGCACCTCTAGTTGGTTAAAGCATCACTTGCCACTAGGAATGCTACGGCCATGGATAAAGCAACATTTCTTTCCAGCTTCCTAGACTAGAGCTCCTCCAACTTATCATGCACAAACTTCATTTCCCAACACACCCAATTGAAGAAAATTTCTCATCTCCATGTTTTTCTGCTTTTCCAAGCAAACTACTTCCCGATAAGGAACCTGTCCATCCATTTCCTACTGATGCCTTACCTTTTGAAGTGATGTTGTATACTTCCAACTATAAGTTTTGCGTAACTAGAATCGAACTTTGCACCTAATTTGATCCTGTCCTTACTATCTATAAAAACGCCTCCTCTCTTCCAACATAAACAGCGAACACTACACATCATCTGATTCCCCACTTACATTTTCTACAACATATTGGCATAATTTAGAGTTCAGAACATTATAGGCAACTTATTCTTCAAACACGATAAAAAAGATGAAGCAAGTGCCCCTCTTCTCACTTATACTTCTCCTTCTCCTCCATGCAAAGAAAACAACATCTCAATCACCAGCTGCCGCTCCCGTAAAACCTCCTGCTCCCGCAAAACCTCCTGCTCCGGGGCCAAAGGCATCACCGGTCATTTCCGTAAATTCACCGCCACCCCCACCGTCGGCGCAGTCACCAGCGATGGTTGCGCCAATAGTCACAAGAGGCCCTATTAACATTATAAAAATCCTTTCAAAAGCTGGCCATTTCACTTTTTTCATTCGCCTCATAAAATCCACACAAGAGGACCTCCAACTATTTTCCCAACTCAACACCTCACGAGACGGCGTCACCATCTTTGCTCCGACAGACGGTGCTTTTGAAGCAATTATCAAATCAGGAACACTGAACTCGTTATCTGATCAACAAAAGAGAGAGTTGGTTCAGTTTCATATAGTAGCAAAGTTCCTGTCCAGTTCCCAGTTCCAAACTGTGAGCAACCCTATCAAGACCCTGGCAGGATCAGGGGCCCGATTCCCTCTCAATGTGATCACAAGCGACAGTTCAGTGAATATAACGACAGGACTTACCAACACAACTGTTTCAGGAGTTGTGTACACAGACAACAAAGTTGGTATTTATCAGGTTGACAATGTGCTGCTTCCTTTAGATATATTTGCCCCTAAGCCTCCGGCTCCGGCACCAGCGCCTCCAAAACACGAGAAATCTGAAAGTGCAGAGAGCCCTTTGGGTCCTAAGGTTACAACGTCTGGTGCAGAGACTTCTTTTGTGCGTGGGAATTTGGTGATCACTGGAGTTGCCATAGTCTCTGTTATATTTGGTTCGTGACGCAAAGGGTTTTGACTTTTGAGGCACGAGGGACTGGCTTCAGTTTTTCAGTGGTCCATGATCCTGATGAACTTGAATGAACGGTGGTGATTATTGGAGTGGATACTTTGAACAATTGCGATGTCCTCCCGGTTACTCATTTTTCCTTTTCTCTAAATAATCCAGAGGTTTGTGATTTCTGTTAATGGCTTTTATTTTTTTTTTCACGTCTGTTTTTCTGTTCACCCCTTAATGGATTTGTATTATTTGTAAAATATATAAAAGTTTAAGTGGATTTTTTAAAATTATAATCGTCTTATTTATGCCTTTTACATATAGTTTTACTGATACAGAGTACATAAAGTAAGTTTCTATCTTATGCACGCAAAAGAAAGGGACAAAAAAGTGAAGTCCATGTCACGATGAATCAACATCCTCGTTAAAATATGTTTAATAAAATTAGTTATTTATTATTAATTATTTAATTAATAAATTATAAGTTATTATTTTAAGAAAAGATTTATAAAAATATAAATATTATATCTTAGTATTTATTTGAATATTCTAATAAAAATTTAAAATTTAGATATTTAATTTTAAAAAATTAAGTTTATAATTTTAATATAAATATAGAACATATAATAATAATTAAAAAAAGGATAAAAGAACAAGGAGACACTTTTCGATCATGCATGGCTTCACTAAAGGGCAATATTGATTATTTGCATATTAAAGGGCAATAGTTGCTAGTTGGCACCTAACAATGAATTCTAACAAAAATAGGATGGGTTCTCAAGCTAAATCCAATCACGAGATGAACATCTTAATGCTATCAATTTAAATTGAGTTTGACGTTTTACATTTCTAATAAAATAAATGTAGTTTATACTTTTAAGTTGATTTTGATATTCGATCTCATCCTAAATATAGTGTAGATGTCGAAAACATGAATGTTCCCGAGGATTCCGGGACAAGGTTTTAATAACGATTGTTTGGGCCCATCTCCTTTTCTCTTCATTGAAAACAGACGCTAAATGAAATAGATTGATGATGCAGTAATTCGTAACCTCTTGAAGCATCGACTAATAGCTATAAGACATACTGAAAAGAAAAATATCTTCCACAGCTTTTAATTCCATCACTTTCTCGTCATGAAATGGTTCAAGAGCCTAAACCCTAAGGAGGAACACAAGTTCTTAAATTGTGAAATGAAATGAAATAGGGAATTTAACATAAGAAATATTACTATTTTATAAGTGTTCATCTGATTCCTAATGCATTTCACTTATGATACTTCAATTGTAACCATTTAATTCCAAACCGATTCAATTACCATTTAAGTCCGTACAATTTGTTTTAATTAGATCCTCAATTTATAGGCCTGCACTAACTATTAGAAATTTTCTCATTCAGTGGACAATAATTAATTGTAATTTTTAGTTTTTCAATAACTTATCAGTTAAGTTACGTAATTTAATCCGGATAAAAATAATAATGTGACACAATAAATGATCTAGATTAATGAATCGAAGTCTAGGAGAAAAATAGATCCTGATCAGTGTAGACCAGACTCATATTGAACTTGTGATGGAGAGATCTGATAGCTACAAACGGGCTTTAAGATGTCCCAGTGAGTAGATCCCATGAAGGTAGCGGTGAATTCGCACTCGTTTCGACCTCCAAAAGCCCAGTTGAAGTTATGGAACCGAAATCAAATATTTTCTGCATTTTTTCGTTTATTTCCCTTTCACGTTTGATCTAAGACACGTATTAAGGCTTATAATACATTTTACATATGCTATCAGAGTTGGTTATGTGATCGGGTGGTTAAAAACGAAGAGATACAGAATATACCTAATTTTGGTTTCATAACTTCAAACAAGTTTTTGGAGGCTGAAACGAGTCTGAATCTACCACCATGTTCACGAGATATACTCACCGGAATGCATTAAAGCCTTTTTGTAGCTTTCTACATACGAATTGAATATTTTGAATCGTTCTGCTTGTATGTCGGGGATGTCTCTGGTCTTATGTTCGGTTATTCTGCCCAAAGATGTTGACCTTACGTAAGATTTTGAGAAGTACATAAAGGCATTAGATGGAGGAAAGTCGTTGCTTAAATGATCTATTCACCTAAAGGTAGTAATGCCATGAAAGTTTATGGTTTGTACTCTTATTGCTTTTATGTGGAAGTCTAATTGCATATATTAGATATTTTGCCCACAAGTGTTTCATAATATATGTGATCGAATTCTTAGTATATATAATATTTAATGGCTTAGAGTATCGTTGTTATCTTACATTGGTGTTGATCTTTGTATTATCATTTTGCAATCACCTTTTCGATCAACAATCATAATGTCACTATTGAAATCCTTACTAGTTTCAATTTAAAGAAGTGGATAAAGGATGTATTGAATGCAATGGAAATGACAAAAATTGATATGGCCACACGTAAGGATAAGCCATCTCCGCCTACATCCAGAAGCTTGAGAGCTCATAAAATAACCTATACAGCTTAGGATCAGTCAAACAAAATGTGTTGCATGACCAATAAGAGATCCATACCTAACCATCTGCTAAGTAGACTTCCAGAGATAGACATAGTGAAGGAGTTTCTTGATAATGTCTCCCAGAGATACATGATCTCATCTAATGTCGAGATAAGTGTCTTGATGAAATAATTATTCTCTACAAGATATACTGGAGAAGGGGGAGTGATAGAGTATATATCAAGACTGATATATCTATATAGTAGACTGAAGATGTTGAATATTCCTCTTCTTCATATCTTCATAGTTTACCAAACTTTGAACACACTCCCTCTAAAGTTTAGTAATCTAGTGATGACATGTTACTCACTGGATAAGGAATGAGAATTCAATGCTTTGATTACCCATTGTCTTGTTGATAAGGAGAAACTCAAGATTGCTACTCCTACTACCCTCGAAGAAACTAAAGGGAAGGCAAAGGTGAAGGCCACTAAGTTTAAAGGTAGCAAGTCCAAATCTTCTCCACATATTGAAGTTGGTCAATCCAGTGTTGGTAAAGGTCCTGCTGACATAAAGAAGCCAGTAGTATAAGGCTTGGAAGGAAAGTTGAAACCATCGGGTAATTCCTTGGCTTATCAGTTCTTGAATCCAATTATACTATAGCCATATCCAACTTTTGGTGGTTAGATGGTGGAGCATCTAATTGAGTTGCCTCCACAATGTAGGGATTCATATACAGGAGAAAGCCAAGTAAAGAGGAAGAGAAGTTGATGGTTATCAATAATGAAGAAGTAGTTGTAATTATTAGAGTAGTGCTCTAAAGGCAATCACCTTAAGTGCTTTTGTACAAACTTTATTTTGATTAATAAAGCGAAAGGCAACTTTTCATTAATTTGATGTTGTTTTTATATGAATTGAAGTCAATCTTAAATCAAATTAATGAAGTCCACACTACAAAACGTGGCATGAAGGAAATCATTATGAGATCATGATAATGAGATTCATATCATGTGCAACTATGTTAGTATCTAAATAATCCCTAGTCATAAGATTAATAAGACAGGACATTATTAATCCAGATATACTAATACATGTTATACTCCTTGATTTGATCAAATAGTGAATCTCACAAACTATAAGCATGAGATATTTAGAGTTAACATGCAGATGTATACTAAGAGTAGTAAGTACTTCGGATGACCCGCTATAAGATTATCATATGGATAATTTATCAAATGCCAATGATTAATCTCATCATAGCAATGGTGCAAATGTCCATAGACGTGAGGTACTTAAGGATATCTTGGGTATTGATCTTATGCTTTGACATCATTCCTTATTGCCTCAAGATGAGGCCTCTTATAGGGTGGTGATTAGATACAGCTATTGATATTCAAAGGTAATTGGGTAGCCAATAAAAGATTATCCACTCTTGATAGAAGAAGATGATACGCCCAACCTCTTATCGGGGTCATTACTCAGGAATCTTAGTCAGAGCAGTTATATATTATGAAAAGAGTCTTAAATGACACACAAAATAATGAGATTCCCAGGACAATAACTATCATCACTTAGATTAGAACTGACGTAATTAGTTTAGTAGGAGTTGACACATAGCCCATACTTTGAACCAAGGAGGGTATAATATGGTGAAAGGACGAATTATATGATAATTGTCTATGGAAAGGTTCGTAAATTGGATAATTAACTATCGAAGAGTTCATATGTTAATACACTTATATTCTGATAAATTGGCATCATGAAAGCCTTCATGATTTTTTTTAATTAAGAGTTAATTCAAGTGTCCAAAATAACTGAGAACTTAAGGGTCACATGAATAAAAGATTGAATGAAAAAAAAAGTGTGGTTATTTTTAAGTAGGCCATGATCGTGGCACATAGGCCACAATCATGATTGAAAGCGAGGCTGTCAATTGAGTAGGCCATGATTGTGGCTCATAGGCCACAATCGTGACCGAAGGAATGAAAGATGATACACAAGTGGGTTCTTCACTTATGTACAAGAGGTCTTTCAGTCAAAAAACACTCAATTGAGAGGATAAAGTGTCCAGAAGAGTTATGGAGTTAGAGAGAAGTGATCTTGAGGTTTGTTTTGAAATTTATGCAATTGTTGTATGAATTTAATTACATGCAACCCATTCTTGATCTAACTCTCCATTATAGCATCTACTTGAACTCATCTAGTTTGGTGCTAACCACTCTTACACAATGTTTCTTCTTAATCTTTGTGTGTTCTTGAGTGATCAAGGAAGGGTTTGGTGTTTGCAATAACCCAAACAAGGAGAAGAATGAAAAAACAAGGAGAATAAAAAAGGTACATGTACTGTTATATCATGTTCATATAATCTGTTTATACATGCATTTGAGATTCTGGCTTTTTGGGATGTCATGGGGGTTGGAATTCAAATTCTGACACTTCCACTGCTTAGTCGTACATGTGATGCATAAATCCATATCTCCCCCCAACAGTGGTATCATAGCAAGGTCATGCATGTATTAGATGATGTATTGAACATGTGCAAAGTATTTGCTGGGTTGTGAATGACATGCATGTTGATTTGGAAATTCTAGTATAAATTGTAAAAATAAAATCGTTTTTCTAATTTTCTTTTATAGAAATGTTTATAAGGTGTTATATCATGTTTCTATCAAATAAAATTGCAATTGAATGTCATTTTCTATTTTATTTCGAATTAATATCCAATAAGTTCATATGTTGGTTTATGGGAATTTCTAGAAAACTGAATGCATGTGCTGATTTTGATATTTTCGTAATAATTTTGTAAAATTTTAAATTATTTTCTTTAACAGAAATGTTTATAAGGTGTTATATCATGTTTTTGTCATAGGAATATACAATTGAATGTCATTTGTTATTTTATTACGAATTTAGTTTCAACCCGATGCATGTATGATGTTTCAGGAAATTTTGGAAATCTGATGAACATGCATGCTTGTAAATTCCATATTAAATTTTATAAAAATTTGTTATGAATTTTCTACATGGACATACATGATAAGATGTTTCCATATGTATGAGATACATGACACTTGTTGTTAAATTGATTATCTTATGCATGCATGATGTAGACTATGATTAATGTTAGAAGTAATATGACAAGTGTCATAGACATGTTATATGTTGGCTAATTCCACTAACTTAATAAATAATTCCTAGGAATTAGTCTCTGGAATTTTTTATTAGACACATTTAGAATTTGTATAAGTCTCTGGAAATTTTCCAAAATTAATTGAATTTGATTTAATTAATAAATCAAGTCAAAGTCAACATTGGCCAGCCATTTGAAAACTGATGGAGTTGACTTGTTTAACGACTTATGTATATGTGTTTTGGTTATAGGACCTTAACTAAGTTTTTATGAGATAAGGAATGTATTATTTTGATGCTAGTAGCATGCTAAGTGCATGTGCTTGAAATTAGGATTCCGGAAATTTTCCGGACATCAAATCGGTCTTTTTAGTGTCTAGTAGGTTAACTTATTTATCTTGATGATCTTGGCCGTCAAGATATTTTTGGCTTGTGCCGAAATTTTCTAAATAAGGATATTATAGATGACTAATTGATGTTCGGAAATTTTGTAAACCCTAGGAATTAATTTAGAATTAATCCAAGTAAAGCATAGCATTTCTAATGTGACTAGAAAAGGGCATGTGTACTAAAATAAAGTGTTTAATTTAGACATCAAATAATTGAATTTTAGGGTTCCTAATCGAATCATGTTCATAATTGAAATTAGCCAAGACTAACACTAGTACCCGATTCGATTCAAGAGTTGAATTGAATCACGAACTTTAGATGCATAGTCAAGTCGCAACCTAAATTGAACCTCCTTTGTGTGATACATGCATTAAATGCATTTTAAGGGTGTTTATGGATATAGGCTCAATTTAATTGAGTTGTCTATAATCTGAATATATATATGTGATACATATACAATATCATCCAAGTATTGATGAGACCAAGGAACAAATCCCTCAATTGAAATATTAGGACTTGTGCCTTCCATTGACATGGTAAGAACCAGAGTTCTTTTAAAGTTGGGTTGTTGGGCAAACCCAAGCCCGCACTACCTGAATATATTCAAACTATGGAAATTAGATTTTTAGATTAATAAGTTGGTACTAATTAGAAGCATTTATTTGTTAGGCAAACCCAAGGTTAATATGGATAGAGGCGAGGTTAGGTTGTATACATTAGATGTATATGAATCAAGAGTTGATAACCTAATAAGTGTGCTAATCAACAATTGATGGCATAAGTCAATATTTTCATAACTGAATGCAATTGGTATGAATGATACTTATCGATTGACCTCAGGTGACTTGTTGGGCAAAACCAAGGTCATTCTTTGTAATATTGGGTGTCAACTCATTAGGAAAACTATAAGTTTTCTTGAATTCGTGATTTAAATAAAAATAGTAGGACCCATAATGCATGTGATTAAAGTCCTTATTGATATGCATTAGTGTACATTCTAACATTTTCTCTCGTTCTTCTAGGTTACTGAATCACCAGGATGTCTTCGTCCAGTGTGAACCTACGTTCTCTATTAGACTACAATAAACTCACGAGACCTAACTTCTTAGATTGGCTATGGAATTTGAGAATTGCTCTTAAATTTGAGAAACTAGGATATGTCCTAGATGAACCACTTCCCGATCCCCCTGCCATCGATACATCTGATGAGGATCATAAAGCTTACAAAAAGCTATTAGATGATAGTAAGTTGGCTAGCTATATAATGTTGGCCTCTATGTCACTAGAATTGCAAAAGCAATATGAGGCTATGGATGCTCATACTATAGTCTACCACATAAGGGAACTGTTTGATGAGTAAGCTCAGTCTGATAGGTTCGAGTACTTAAGGTCGCTTTTTCACTCTAAGATGGCTGAGGGATCATCTCCAATACAGTATGCACTGAAGATGTATGGATACATTGAGAGGTTAGCTAGTTTAGGTTTCGTAATAGATCATGAATTAAGTATAAACTTAATTCTGCCTTATTTGACCGATAGTTATTCACAATTTGTGCTTAAATATCGGATGAACCAAATATCCACCTCCATACCTGAGCTGATTAATATGCTCAAAACAACTGAGCAAACTGTCAAGAAAGATACCTGAGCTGATTAATATGCTCAAAACAGTTGAGCAAACTGTCAAGAAAAACAGTAAGGTTATGATACTGGTGGACTCTTCTTTTGGTTTTTCTGGTTCTCGCAAGAGGAACCAAAAGAAGAAGAAGTCCTCCAAGAAGCCAGTGGGAGTGTAGCCAAGAATAAGGCAAAGGAAACTACATCAAAGGGGATATGCTACCATTGCAACCAGGAAAGACATTAGAAGAGGAACTGCAAAGCTTATCTGGAGTCACTGAAGCAGAAGAAGGCATTAGATGCCCTACCGTCTACTTCATGTATGTTATTTGTCATTGAGGTTAATACTATTTCTGATCATAACATTTGAGTATTAGATACTGGATATGACTCACACATATGTGTTGATATATAGGGTCTTAGGGATAGTATACCGCTCAAGAAGGCAGAGATTGACCTAGGTGTGAGAAATGGAGTAAGAGTTGTTGTGTTAGCCGTAGGAACCTATGTTTTGTATCTTCCTAGTAGGCTAGAGTTAATTTTGGATAATTGCTTTTATGTACTCGTTGTGAGAAAGAACATTATATCTGTTTTATGTCTTAATAAAACAGGATTTCTTTAACTTTTTCTAACAATGGTTGTTCGATTAAGTTGAATGAAATGTTGTATGGTATTGCTACATTGTGCAATGGTATCTACATATTAGATATGTACAATCCAATTTTAAATATTAATGACAATAAAAACAAAAAAGAGATAACTTAAAATAATCTTACTTATGACAGTGTCGACTTGGCCATATAAGTGAGAGACACATGACTAAGCTACACAAGAGTGTTGATTATGAATCTTATGACACATATAAATCTTACTTATTAGGCAAGATGACTAAATTACCTTTTAAAGGAAAGGGTGAACTAGCGAATGGGTTATTAGACCTAATTATTCTGATGTCCATTCATGCCAGAGGTGGTTTTATAAACTGTATTACCTTTATCGATGATTATTCACAATATGAGTATATGTATCTAATGATATACAACTCTGAAGCATTTGAAATGTTCAAACAATTTAGACATGAAGTAGTGAAACAATGATCCGCGGCTTATCGTTCAATTTAAGAATTGATCCTTGGAAACCGGTCAAATAAAATTTATACCAAGAATTGCAACACAGGGTGCAACCTCGGGTCGACTC
>JANZLD010000236.1:13645202-13655939 GCA_026413575.1 Erythroxylum carthagenense
GGGGGGAGTGAGTTTTAATTTTTTTTGGAAAATTTTGGTAATAAGTTCATATATGTTTCAAAATTTTCAATACTAGTCGGTATATGACTAGTATTATAGATACTGACTGGTATCAGATGAAAAAGGACGATAGCAATCGATATTTACACCTAGTATAGGTATCAGACGAAACAGGCCAGTACCATATATACATATACATATTAAAATAATAAAATGGTACTTATTAAAAATAATATATACATAAAAGATAAAAATCAATCAATCAATCAATCAATCAACACTTATAAATAAAAATAAGTAATTAATACAATAAATATAGAATAAGGACAAGAATAAAAATAAAAAAATAAGTAAATAAATAGAGAAAAAAGAAAGAAGGCAAGTAAATAAATAAATCAAACAGAAGGCAAGTAAATAAATAAATCAAACATGTCATAACAAAAAATATATCTTATGATGCATTGTTAGACGTCAATTGTTATCTATAGATATAAATTATTTAATTAGAAAATTAAAAATAATTAAAGAATTTTAATTTATCTAATCCTAAATATAATTTATGATTATAATTTATATCCATAGTCAACATATTTGGGAACCTAATGAGTCACAAACAAAGAATAGGTTGAAGGGAAAAAGTATTTTAATCAAGTTGGACTTAATTGTAAAATTTAAGAAATTTTATGATTAAATATGATATATTTAATAAGTAAGAATCAATATGAGATGCTGTATCTTATTTTGTCATAATCGATATTTAATTAGTTCCAATTAAGGTTTAATTAAAATTAGAATTTAATTCACTTAAATTATTATAATATCCATAAACTTATTATAAATAGGCTTAAGCTATAAGGTACAAATTACGATTCATGCTTTATTATAGTTTATATGTTGATCATTCCTATAAAATTTTAAGAGAACTTCATTTTTGAAAAATCAAATATAAAAAAGTTTCACAATTATTCTGTTGCATGTAGGATCGGATCATGACCTGATTTTCTAATAGTGGTATGAGAGTCAATTTTAATTCTATAATTTGATTGTTATTTATCATGAATTTTTGGAATTGAAATTGAAAGTTCTAATCCTTGAATGATAAAACATCTCTGGATGTATTTTTTTTTTCATATTACAATTATTCACCTTAGTTCTTTTGGATTTAGAGTCTAGATCATTCAAATGTGTTTAGAATCCTTTGCAGGATCAAATTGGCTTTGATTAATCGGAATAAAGATTAATATGCCACTACTTTTGTCCCTCCAAATTGGGTTTACCTATTTTAGTCCAAGTACGTAGATAATGCACAAAAGGATTTTCGTATTTGAGATATATGATACATGTGAAATATTAAAGATATTTAATATTCTAAGTATGAGTTGATATTTGAGTTCAAGGTTATAAGACTATTAACTTTAGAAATAAATTCTAATTAAGGTATATTTTACTTAGAAATATATAATTTTGAGATTGGAAAGGTTACATTGTAGCACTGGTTGCTAATTAAGTCATAATATATTTTTATTTAGTGGAAATGAATAATTAGATCAATAAATTCTTTAATGATCTTAGTATAATTCCTTACATTGTTTAAATAGTAATATACTATAGAAGATTAGATCCTTTAAGCATGTGAAAGCGGATAAGGTCTCATCAAAGATTCAAGTATGTATTTAGGTGATTTCTCTTAATTATGATGGTAATTGAGATGAAAGCTACAAGATTTAAGTTGGTGTTCATTATAGAGAATCTTGTAAATGTCTCTGACTAAACCACTATCTTAGTAGTAGTATGTTTGTCATATGGTGATGTGGTATAAGATACTTAAATGACTGGCTTAATAAAAATGAGAGATTGTTAGTTTATGCCCTACAGCTAATTGGTTGGTTGTAATTTATTGACATTATTATTTAAAGGTATTCATTATCTTATACATATTTTGATGTATATGATAAAGCTATGAGATAAATATACTTTACAAATGAAATTATGATGATAATATAATTATAAGATTCATATTATATTCATGTATTATCTCTAAATTTTTCTTAGTCATTATTATAGTAATATTAAACATTAATATCATATAAAAGACTAGCACAAATTATATTTTTTCTTATGAAGGAAGTAATTGATCTTATAGACTAAAATATCGAGATACTTAACAAACATATGGGTTCTTGTTAGAGAATAATTTCACTGAAATTACCCCATATAAGAAATCCATTTGGAACTTGCCTTGCATGTCTATTAAATTCTCATTGTGATGATTGTATAAGTAATTTTTTAACTTGAGATTTCCAAAGTTATCATGTTTAGGGATTGCTATGTTTTAATACTACTTATAATGTGTTCTAGTGAAAATATCTTAGTTAGTAGTCATTGGATGACATAATGAACTATATGGTAGTTAAGTGATTAATATAGCATTCATCACCCTAAAGTAATTATGGAGAAATCTCGATTAATATTGATTCTAGAAATCCTTGGATAAGGTGGAATGACACTTTGTAAATTTTTACAAATGTCATTAATAGAATCAATTAATAATGATGGAGAACTAATATAATAGAGCTGAAAATAGAGCATGAATTTCATGCTCTATATCTAAACCGTGTTAGAGTATTGCTCTAAAAGCAATCACTATTAGCACTTTTGTACAGAGTTTATTTTGATTAATAAAGCGAAAGGCAATTTTTCATTAATTTGATGTTCATTTATTTACAAATTGATGTCGATCTTAAATCAAATTAATGAATTCCATGATATAAAATATAAAATGAAGGAAATCATTATGAGACCATGATAATCAGATTCCTATAATGTGCAATTATATTAGTATCTAAATTATCCCTAGTCATATGAATAACAAGATAGGACATTATTAATTCGAATAAACTAGCATATGTTATATTTGTTGATTTGATTAAGCAGTGGATCTTACAAACTGTAAGCATGAGATATTTAGAGTTAACATGTGAATGCTTACTAAGAGTAGTAAGTACATCAGATGACCCGCTATAAGATTATCATATGGATGATCTATCAAATGTCAATGATTAATATCATCATAGCAATGGTGCAAATATCTTTACACTTAAGGTACTCGAGGATATCTTGGATATTGATCTTATGCTTTGACATCGTGCCTTGTTGCTTCAAGATGAGGTCGCTCATAGGGTGGTGATCAGGGACAACTATTGGCATTCGAAGATAATTGGGTAGCCAATAAAGGGTTCACCAATCCTAATAGAAGGAGATGATACCCACGACCTCTTGTCAGAGTCATTACTCAGGAGTCTTTGGCTAAAACAGTTATGTATCATGAAGAGAATCTTCAATGACAAAATGAGTAATGAGATCCCAGGATAATAACTAATATCACTTGGACTAGAAGTAACGTAGTCAGTCTAGTGGGAATTGACACATAGCCCATACTTTGAATCAAATGGGGTATAGTATAGTGAAAGGACGAATTGCATGGTAATTTTCTATGGAAAGGCCCCTAAGTCAGATAATTAATCATCGAAGAGTTCGTATATTATTCCATTTATATTTTGGTAAATTGGTATCATGACTAATTCAAGTGGCATGAAACCTCCATTATTTTCTTGGATTAAGAGTTAATTCAAGTGACCAAAATAACCAGAGACCTAAGGGTCACACGCATAAAAGATCAGATGAAAAACAAAGTGTGTATGACTGGTTTTAAGTAGGTTACGACTGTGACCGAAGGCGAGGCTGTCAATTAAGTAGGTCACGATTGTGACCGAAGGCTCGACAGATGCACATAAGTGAGTTCTTCATTATGTACAAGAGACCTAACAAATTCTTACACACTCAAGTGAGAGGATAAGGAGTCTAAAAGTGTTCTAGAGTGAGAGAGAAATGTCTAGAGTCTTGTTTAAACAATTTATGCAATTGTTGCATGAATCAAAGTGCATAAAACATAGTCTTGATTTTTCTCTCCATTTGAGCATCTATTTGAACTCATCTAGCTTGGTGCTCAAACCACCCTTACATATTGTTTCTTCTTCATCTTTGTGTGTTCTTGGTTGATCAAGGAAGGGTTTGGTGTTTACAACAACCTAAACAAGGAGAAGAATTAAGAAAAGAGGAGTATAAAAAAGTTACAAGTGTTTAAATTTCACGTTCTTATGCTTTGTATATACATGCATCTGTGGTTATGAAATTTTGGGGATGTCATGGGAGTTGGAATTTAGATTCTAACACTTCCTCTACATTTTCATGCATGTGATGCACGAATCCATGGCTCCCCAACAGTGGTATCAGAGCCAGGTTATGCATTTATTAGATGATGTATTGAACATGTGCAAAGTGTTTGCTGGGTTGTGACTGACATGCATGTTGATTTGAAAAATTTTGTATAAATTGTAGAATTTTTTTCTTATTTTCTTTCAAAAAATGTTTATAAGATGTTATGTTATGTTTTTTTCAAAGGAAATTGCAACTGAATGTCATTTTCTATTTTATTTCGAATTAATATCTAGTCTGTTTATATGATGGTTTCTGGGAATTTTTGGGAAATTAAATGCATGTGTTGATTTTGAATTTTTTGTAATAATTTTATAAATTTTCTTTTATGATTTTCTTTCACAGAAATGTTTATAAGGTGTTATAATATGTTTTTGTCAAAGGAAATTACAATTGAATGTCATTTGCTATTTTATTACGAATTTAGTTTCAATCTAATGCATTATGAATTTCTGGAAAATTGTAGAAATTTAATGAACATGCATGCTTGTAAATTCCATATTAATTTTATAAATTTTTTTATGAATTTTCTACATGGACATGTAAGATAAGATGTTGCCACGTGTATGAGATGCATGACACTTGTTGTTAAATTGGTTATCTTATGCATGTGTGATGTAAAGTATGACTAGAGTTAGAAGTAATATGACAAGTGTCATAGACATGTGATATGTTGGCTAATTCCACTAACTTAATAAATAATTCCTAGGAATTAGGTTCTGGAATTTTTTATTAGACACATTTAGAATTTGTATAAGATTCTGGAATTTTTCTAGAATTAATTGAATTTGATTCAATTAATAAATTAAGTCTGGTAAGCTTTTTGAAAGCTGATGGAGTTGACTTGATTAACGACTTATGATGTATGTGTTTCGGTTATAAGATCTTAATAAAGTTTTTATGGGATAATAAATGTATTATTTTGATGCTAGTAGCATGCTAAGTGAATATGCTTGAAATTAGTGTTCTGGAAAATTTTCGGACATCGAATCGGTCTCTTTAGTGTCTATTAAGTTAACTTATTTATCTTGGTTGTCAAGACACCTTTTTTGGCTTGTGACAAAATTGTCTTAATAAATTTAAGAAGACCTAGGGATGTTTTAGATGACTAATTAATGTTCAGGAATTTAGAAACCTTAGGTATTAATTTAGAATTAATCCAAGTAGAGCATTGGATTTCTAGTATGACTGGAAAAAGGCATATGTACTATAATTAAAGTATTTAATTTGGACATCAAAATAATTGAAATTTTATGGTTCTTAATGAATCATATTCATAATTCGAATTAGCTAAGACTAACCCTGGTACACAATTCAGTTCAAGAGATGAACCACTTCTTGATCCCCTATTGCCGATGCATCTGATGAGAATCAGAAAGCTTACAAGAAGCTACTAGATGATAGTGAGCTGGCTAGCTGTATAATGCTGGCGTCTATGTCACCAGAACTACAAAAGCAGTATGAGGCTATGAATGCTTATACCATAGTATAGCATCTAAGGGAACTATTTGATGAGCAATCTCAGTCTGAAAGGTTCGAGACCTCGAGGTTCATTTTCTGCTCTAAGGCTGAGGGATCATCTCTAGTGTAGTATATGCTGAAGATGTATGGATATATTGAGAGGTTAGCCAGTTTGGGTTTCGTAATGGATCATGAATTAAGTATAGACTTAATTATGACTGGTTTGACCAATAGTTATTCACAGTTTATGTTTAACTATCAGATGAACCAAATATCCACATCGATACCTGAGCTGATTAATCTGCTCAAAACAACTGAGCAAACTGTCAAGAAAGACAATAAGGCTATGATGCTAGTGGACTCTCCTTCTGGTTCTCGTAAGAAAAACCAAAAGAAGAAGAAGAAGTCTAAAAAGCTAGTGGGTGGTGTAGCCAAGAAGAAGGAAAAGGAGACTACATCAAAAGAGATATGCTTCCATTGCAACAAGGAAGGACATTGGAAGAGGAATTGCAAAGCCTATTTAGAGTCGCTGAAGTAGAAGAAGGCATTAGATGCTCCATGGTCTACCTCAGGTATATTATTTGTCATTGAGGTTAATACTATTTTTGATCATAATATTTGGGTATTAGATACCAAATGTGGCTCAAACATATGTGTTGATATGTAAGGCCTCAGGCATAGTAGACCTCTAAAAAAAGGAGAGATGGACCTACATATGGGAAATGTGGCAAGAGTTATTGCATTAGTCTTAGGAACCTATGTTTTGTATCTTCTTAATGGTCTAGAGTTAATTTTGGTTAATTGTTATTTTGTATTCGTTGTGACAAAGAACATTATATCTGTTTCATGTCTTAATAAAGCTAGATTTCATTTAACTTTTTCTAGCAATGGTTGTTCAATTAAGTTGAAAGAAATATTATATGGTACTGCTACATTGTGCAATGGTATTTACATATTAGATATGTGCAATACAATTCTAAATATCAATGACAATAAATGATAAAAACGAGATAACTTAAAATCATCTTACTTATGGCATTGTTGACTTGGCCACATAAGTGAGAAACGCATGTTTAAGCTACACAGGAATGGTCGCTTAGGTTCATTTGATTATGAATCATATGACACATATGAATCTTGCTTATTAGGAGATATGACTAAATTACCTATTAAAGGAGGGGGTGAATGAGCGAATGGGTTATTAGACCTATACATTCTGATGTATATGGTCCGATGTCCATTTATGCCAGAGGTGGTTACATGTACTTCGTTACCTTTATCGATGATTATTCACGAAATAGGTATGTGTATCTAATGAGATATAAGTCTGAATCATTTGAAATGTTCAAACAATTCAAACATGAAGTAGAGAAATAACTTGGTAAAAGTGTTAAGACACTTCGATCAGATCTAGGTGGTGAATACTTAAACAAGGAGTTTCTAAGTTATCTCAAAGATAACGGGATAATATCCCAGTGGACTCCACCTTACACACTATAACATAATGGTGTGACTGAAAGAAGAAACCGAACCTTGTTGGATATGGTAAGATAATGGATGGGTTTAGCACATCTATTGAAATCCTTTTTAGGTTATGCACTCGAGACTGTTGTTTATATTATAAATAAAGTCCCTTCAAAACTAGTTGATATGACTCCATATGAGATATGGACTAACAAAAAACCTTATTGAAATCCTTTTTAGGTTATACACTCGAGACTGTTGTTTATATGATATTACTCCATATGAGATATGGACTAACAAAAAACCTTATCTTTCTCATATAAAAGTTTGGGGTTGTCTGACTTACATGAAGTGGATTCAATCAGACAAGCTTAAAGTGAAATCTGATAAGTGTCTATTTGTAAGATATCCTAAGGAAATAATTGGATATCATTTCTATAATGCTTTATAGCAAAAGGTGTTTATCTCAAAGCATATTGTCTTTCTAAAGAAAGAGTTTCTTCTAAGAGAAAACAATGAGAGCAAAGTTGAATAAGATAAAGTTCATGATGCTCAAATAAACACAGATTAACTGTCTGAACCCGAGATTGTTGGTCATAGAGATGAGACAACTTTTGAACCTTCTAGCACACAAAATGTTCGTAGGTCAAATAGGATACGTAATGTTCCAGATAGATATGGATTCCTCGTAAGTGAATATAATAACATATTGCTCATTGAGGACGATAAGCCTAGAACCTATGATGAGGCTCTAAAAAGTTCAAAATTTGAAAAATGGATTCCATGTTTGAAAACCAATTATGGACCTTGGTTGACCCATTCGAAGGGCTAAAACCCATAGGGTGCAAGCGGATTTTCAAGAAGAAAATCAACATGGATGGTAATGTGATTACCTATAAAGCGAGGCTAGCAAAGGATATTGCCAAATATAAGAAGTTGACTATGTTGAGACATTTAGCCCATAGCCATGTTTAAATCCATTAGAATACTCCTAGCCATTACTGCTCATTATGATTATGAGATATAACAAATGGATGTGAAGATGACTTTCTTGAATGGAAACCTAGTTGAGGATGTTAAGTAAAAATGACTTTACAATTAATAATTTTGATGAATACCAAATAATAATGCAGATATAAAATGAGACGATAGAAATGAGATAGAAGTAGAAAGTAAAATGAGACGATAGAAATGAGACGGAAGCAGAAAGCAAAATGAGACGATAGAAATGAGATGGAAGCAGAAAGCAAAATGAGACGATAGATATGAGACAGAACCAAAAAGCAAAATGAGACGATAGAAATGAGACGGAAGCAGAAAGCAAAATGAGACGATAGAAATGAGACAGAAGCAGAAAGCAAAATGAGACGATAGAAATGAGACGAAGCGAAGCCAAAAATGAGACGGAAGAATATGAGATGAAAGAATCGAAGACGAAGACCCGATACCACGTCAGATGATGAATCAGTTTGAGTAAGTTATAGAACTCAACTGAACAACTGTTTCTTCAAATATCAAGAAGCAAGAAGAAAGAAGCGGTTGAAGACGAAGGCTATAAATACGAGTCGGAGTCGAAGACTGAAAAAGTTAATGATTTTCAAGAAAGGCTAGAGATTCCAAAACTAGAAATTTAATTCATTTGTCTAAACTTAGAGCTACTATTATCTGTAACAAGCTCGAAATATTTTTCAGTAGAAGGAAGAAAAGCTGATAGCCTGAAGAGGCTAAGTTAGAAAAGAATAATTGTTGTAAGAGACCTGAAGAGGCTCGGTGAAAAAAATACTTGTATCTTTGAGAAGTATAGTGAAATCTCAGAAAGGATTCTGAGGACTGGACGTAGCCCACGGTTTGGGTGAACCAGTGTAAAACTATTATGTCGATTCTTACTCTCAACTCTCAACTTTTAATTTCTATTGTTGATACAAATACTTAGAAGCGGATTGCAATACTTCATAATACTGTTTTTCAATCGTTTGAGAAAGCAAGTTTTTTAAAAAAAGAAGTTTGTTTAAAAGGGGATTGTATTAAAAAACGGATACACAATTCAACCCCCCTTCGTGTGTGTTTTGTATATCGAATATTAAATCTATACTAACGTGTGATTTACTTCAATTGGTATCAAAGTAAATCACACGTTAACGTGTCAACCCCTCTTCCATGGCAGAGTCACACATATATATAGCTGAAGGTGCCTCCATCACTAGACCTCTTGCGTTCAATGGAGAAGACTACCATTACTGGAAAGACACGATGCGACTCTTCATTGAATCTACTCATATCAACCTTTGGGAGATAATAGAAAATGGACCGTATACACCGATAGATGAAGAAGGAAATGCTGTTCCACAAATCAGATGGTCTGCAGAACAAAAAGCGAGATTCTAGCTATATTCGAAGGCCAAGTTCTTTTTAAGCTATGCCCAAAGCAGAAGAGAGTACGATAAAGTTCACGAATGCGACACTACTAAAGAGATGTGGGATACGCTATCCATCGCATCGAAGGCACAAATCAAATAAAGGAATCCGAGATAAACATTCTTCTACACTAGTATGAGCTGTTCAAGATGAAGGACGAAGAGTCTATCGATCAGATGTTTGGAAGATTTCAAACCATCATAAATGGACTTAAAGCTCTCAGTAGAACTTACAACAATCAAGATCACGTTAGAAAGATCCTAAAAAATTTACCGACGAGATGGAGACCAAAATCCACAGCTGTATAAGAAGCCAAGGATTTAAGCGTATTGAAGCTTGATGAATTGCTTGGATCTCTAAAGATACATGAAATTGAAATCGATGTAGAAGATAAGGCCAGAAAGGGACCAATCCATAGCATTGAAGGCCAGACAGAAGAATCATAAGAATCAAAGGAAGAGGAACTCATCGTCGAAAGCGCTGAAGATTGAGGAAGTCAAGTATGACGATTCCAGTGAATCAGATCATATTTCAAGCGAAGAAGATGATGAACTATCCTTTATCTTGAGGAAGATCAGACGTATGTGGAAGAAAAAGGCTAAAGGAAACAAAGATGTTGGACCAATGGTGGTTCACAAATTAAATCCCACTTATGTTTTGATAATAATAAAATGTATAGAATTGGTTAAGAAATTATTTCAGGTGATCAAGAAAGCATTATAAATCATAGTGAAATCAAGAAGGAAATAATCTTCAACATAAAAGAGAATTAAACATGAAGATTATAGGAAGATCTGATTAAATATATTCGTTGGAGTCAGTACAAGTCGATCGACATATCATTAATCGACTAAGAAATTAAGATTCATCAGATGTGGCTTGAAACAAGTCGACTAATGTGTTACAAGTCGACTATGAATCAAGTGGATAGGAGCACTAGTCGAATATCATGGTACTAGTCGACTGATCGAAGAGCGGAGTTGAAACTTGCAGTGAAAAACGTTGATACTAGTCGACTACAATAGCTCCACTAGTCGACTATCATATAGAGCTGAACAAAATTTATCCGAATCATTCACAAATGGAAAGGAGAAAGTTTAGCAACGTCTATAAGAAATTAAG
>JANZLD010000236.1:13656039-13666884 GCA_026413575.1 Erythroxylum carthagenense
CTGACAATGTGCAAATTACCAAAACTCGATGTACGGAACCAAAATAAGCATAAAAATCATAAATCAGGAGTCAACAAATGCATAATTACTAAAGAAAATGAGCCTAATTTATAGTATAAATTTGGCCCAATCAAACAACTTGGTAGAAGTATCAAGACACTTTGATCAGATTGAGATGGTGAATACTTGAACGAGAAATTTCTAACTTATCTCGGGGATAATGGGATTGTATCCCAGTGGACTCTACCTTACACACCATAACATAATGGCTTGGCTAAAAGAAAAAACTGAACCTTGTTGGATATAGTAAAGTCAGTGATGGGCTTAGTAGATCTACCGAAATCCTTTTGGGATTATGCACTCAAGACTGTTGCTTATGTGATAAACAGAGTCCCTTCAAAAGTAGTTGAAGTTACTCCATATGAGACATGGACTAACAAAAAGTCCTATCTTTCTCATATGAAAGTGTAGGGTTGTCCAGCTTACATGAAGCAGATTCAATCAGACAAGTTTGAAAAGAAATATGATAAGTGTCTGCTTGTTAGATATCCAAAGGAAACAATTGGATATCATGTCTATAATGCTTTAGAGCAAAAGGTGTTTGTCTCAAAGCAGTCTGTCTTTTTAGAGAAAGAGTTTATTCTAAGAAAAGATAGTGGGAACAAATGTGAACTTGATGAAGTTCATGATGCTCAAACAAGCGCAGATCAACTACATAAACCTGAAATTGTTGTTCACAGAGATGAGACAACAATTGAACCTTCTGACACACAAAATGTTCATAGGTCAAGTAGGATATGCAATGTTCCAGAGAGATATGGATTTCTTATAAGTGAACAAAATAACATATTGTTCATAAAGGATGATGAGTCTACAACCTATTAAAAGGCTCTGAAGAGTTCAAAATTTGAAAAATAGCTTCAAGACCTGAAGTCTGAAATGAATTCCATGTTTGAAAACCAAGTACGGACTTCGGTTGACCCCCACCCCCCGAAGGGCTAAACCTATAGGGTGCAAGTAGATTTTCAAGAAGAAAATCGACATGGATGGTAATGTGATTACCTATAAAGCAAGGCTAGTCGCTAAAGGATATCATCAAAGATAAGAAGTTGACTCTGACGAGACATTTAAACCCGCAGCCATACTTAAATCCATTAGAATACTCCTAGCCATTGCTTCTCATTGTGATTATGAGATATGGAAAATGGAAGTGAAGATGACTTTCTTGAATGGAAACCTAGTTGAGGATGTATATATGATACAACCTGAAGGTTTCATATCCAAAGATAGCAAAACAGTATGCAAGCTTCAAAAATCCATTTAAGGATTGAAACAAGCATCTAGGAGCTGGAAGATCTGATTTGATGAGACAATCAAAGAGATTAGTTTCTCATAAAATCTTGATGAACCTTGTGTGTATAAGAAGGATAGTGGGAGTGCTATCATATTCCTTATGTTATATGTGGATGGGATATTACTAATAGGAAATGATGCCTCAAGTTTGAAATTAATCAAAATTTGGTCGTATGAGAATTTTTCCATGAAAGACCTTAGAGAAGCAATTTATATATTGAGAATAAAGATCTATATAGATAGATCAAGGAAGTTGCTAGGTCTTTCACAGTCTACATAGTTTTGTTAAATGAAGTTGATACAGAGATAATGGAAGAGAACAAGAAGGAGAAGAAGAAAATAGAATGAAGAAGATGATGAAAGTTGAGATTTTAATTTTAAAAAAAAATTGGCCCCATAATGTCACTTTAGATCTAACATGGCAATTTTGGGCCTCTAAAATAACTAAAAAATATTAAAAAGTGTCAATCAATGCTAATCTAACACATGACTGACAGTTTCGTTATCATGGGGTTAAATTTTAATGTTTTCTAGATGTTAAGGTCTTATTTGTTCTTTGAAATATTAAACTTGTTGATTGGTAACTTATGTGATACTATAGGGTTCAAGGCGAGTTTCGAGGTGAGGCTTAGTCGATAACTTCAGCTTTTTAACCACCAATTTATTGATGATATTCTCTTAGCTACCTCTATCAATGATCAACTTAAAAAGATTTCCTTGTACAATTCCCCCAGTGCAAAATAATTAGCGTTGTTGCCAATATTTATGCTTCCTTTTGAAATCATTAATCTCTTAATAGCTCTAACAAAACCATCATCGTATCCCTTGAGGCATTCACAATCTTCCCCATCTAATATAAACTCCTTTTCCTCAAAATCTCTCGTTAGCTAGTCCACTGTGTTGATAAACCTCTGCTTCAAACATTCATTAGAATAATGGCCTGGTTCCCATATGTAAAGCACTTGAAATGAGCCTATTAAGTATAAAGGTTGGTAGGTGTAATACTTGGTGTAGCTTATTTTCTAGAATTTCTACCATGGTTGTTTCCTTTTGCATTATTAACATATATAGGAGTAAAGCTAACAACTTCTTTTCCCACTTGTCATTCTCTCATTATTTTCCATTCTCCTATAATCTCGTGACCTCTCATTGATCAACATCTCAGCCCTTATAGCCAAATTTCTTACATCATGAACACTCAAAGCCATTTGAATCCCTTTGAATTGTTGGCCACGAATACCAAGTGGCTTATTATGGCTCGCTTTTTACCAAATTATTTTGAGCTTCCAACCATAGAAACTCAACAGTATACTTATGAATAGTGTAGCTCCTTTAAATATAGTTGTGATAACGGTACTCCTTTGAATATATTTATGATAAGTGTCAAACAAATATTTCTCATAATTTGGAGGAAAAAATCATCATTCTTGTACAAGTAAACACTAGAGCTCCCCCTCTCTTGACCTATTCTCCTTCAATTGATTCCACCAAACAGCAGCTCCCCTTAAAATTGATAAGCAACTAATTTTGCCTTCCTATCATTTGAAAGTTCAGAATAATCAAATAAACCTTCTACTTCTTCTAACAATCCAAAAATTCTTATATATCAAGGTCACTTATAAAGGATGGAAATCTACCTTTACTATGTACTCATGATCATTTATTATGATGATCTCCTCTCGAGATGGATTCCTCATCATCGTTGAATCATCAACTCTCATAAAAGGTGTTGGAATTTAAGTTCGTATACGGGTAACTTCCCTATCAAATATTTCTCCAAATCTCTAGTTATTGTCACCTTGCAATTATCTCATGATTGTAGCTAACTTTTGATTAATATTGGGAATAGTTCCCTTTTGTTCTTCAATTCTTCTCCAAACATTGGGTAATCCTTGAACATTGTCATTAGGATTATTTGTAATTGTTAGAAAAAATAAGCTTTGTGATATTCAAAACTTTGATATTACTTGACATAGTGGAAAGATAAACAATCACAATTCCAACCCAAGAATTGTAAGATAAATTTCTCGAAGAGAAAATATATTTAATTGATAAGGAGTTCTGTTGATCTCTCTTAAAAGTTTTTTAAATAGGTTTACGTAAAACCTAATTCATTCTTAAAAAAATACGAAACTCTAATTCATCTTAGGAAGGCTTCTAAAAGAAATAGGAAACTTTAATTTATCTTAGGAAGACTTCTAAACATAATAAGAAAGGAATCAAAGAGATTGAGTCAAGTTTGAAATAATAAATAGACAAAATATAATAGGAATTTATTTAAAAAATCTTGCAAAGAAGGAAGATAGATAAGGCATGATCAAGTGCTAATCATAAAGAAATCTAGAGAAGACTGCTGGATAACGCATAATCACGTGCTAGTTTATATACCATTCTATCCAAAGAGAAAGAAATATAGAGAAGAATGTTAGATAAAGCAAGATCACAAGCTACTGAATTTTCCATTATGTCTAAAAATTCAAATGCCTCATCACTTTCAAATAGTGAGCAATCCTATAAGAACACTAACAAGTTCAAAAAATAATAAGCTTTCACTCTCACCTATGATCACAACAAATAACTTTATGACCATCGAAAGAGGAGTGATCAAAATAAGCATAGTTAGGACTGTATACACGAATAAATAGGTTATGGTTTATGAATATGACAAAGTTCTATTTCTAGAGATCTTTTCCCACCAATAACAACAAAACTTATGTAGAGAATCCTAACGTTAGTGTTCTTAAGGATGCTTGGTGCTATAAGTTTTGATGTTCTTTACAATGCATGATATTTGGCATTGATGTGAAATAAATGATTAGTTTATAGAGATGTTTTAGTAGGGTTTTTCATTAACTTTTTTGGATTTATGATTTTTAAGCTATATAATTGATGATGATATTGTAATTTGTAATAATTTTGATCATATAATTATATACACTTCGACACTATAACGAAAAGTACTTTAAGCAATGACATGTTGGCAACAGTTTAAAAATGTTTTGCTAAAAATTAATACAGGGCAATTGTTTTTAAACTGTTGTCTTTAATAATGTTAAAAGCAACAAAAATATTAATTTGTTCTACATATAATAAAAGGCAACTTAATTTTAAAAATGTTGCAATAAAGTCTTATATATGCAACATTTGTAATTGTTGTTATAGTTGCAATCATGTGTTTACTAAAAGGGTATTCACTAATGTTATATTCTTATTTATATAGTTACTTACTAATGTATATTTAAAATATAAAATTTTTATATTTACTAATGAGTATTTAAAATATGTTTAAGAAAATTAAAATACCCACTAATTTTTATTTAGTAAAATTAAAGTATATGTTACAGTTCCTCTAAAATACAAAAAAAATATTGTAAGATATACATATATCAAAATCTTTTTATATAAGTCCTTTTCCCCTTTTGAAGACAAAACCTATCCTTTTTTGAAAAATAAAAAATTGATCGCATTAAATAATAGTGAAGGACAGTAAGTTTGTATGAAGTAAGCTTGCTCCCCTGCATCAAAAGTGTGACAAAACGACAACACAATGAGAAAACAAAGCAAAAACACTCAGCCAACACAAGGAATAAAATGGAAAGCTCATATGATTACGTATCAAGAGGACAATTAGAGAAGCTTATTCAATTAAGGGGTTATACTTGAATGGTTATTGATATGCCATTAATAGGGTCATCAAACCTTCATTCTTCTCTGTTCTCTCTTCTTTTTGTTTTGGTTCAATAATATCTATATCTCATTACAGAAAAATAGTTATCTAGCAGTTTAAGGTTGAATCTCCTAATGTGAAGTACTCAGAGGCTGAGATTCAGTCTGTGTACAACTACGAGACCACTGAGGTTGTTTATAAAAATTGATACCTATATCCTAAGCTAGGGTCTGTCATTAAATCGTCATATAACCCATTCATTTTTCTTGATTATTCTATCTGGGTTAATCTCAATTTTCTAAATTTATGCATTTCTAATAGGGCTATGCTCATGGGTTGGGGAGGCAACAATGGGTGGTCAACACTTACTGGTGGTGTTATAGCAAACAAAGAGTGAGTTTGCTTACTTTATTGTTTGTAACATGAAATAATGATATAAAGTTGGGATATTTGGTAAGTGGGGTGATTGACATTTGTTTGGTTCGATGGGGAAGCCTAACGTATGAGTTATATTATTCTTCTCCCCAAATACAATGCATCAATGTTTCAATTTCTGGGATTTATTATGTTCCCAAATTTTTGGGCATGACCAAATATATCTTCTTGATTATGACTGTGTAATGTTTGTGTAGTTGTTAGATGGTTATCCCTTTTGTTTATTATCATTTCTATTGTGACTTCGCCATTGGAGCCATCATGGATTGCTAAGGGAGGTGACATTTTGCCTCTAGATGTGTTCCTTTCCATTATCTTAAGGTGCAAGAGAAGGAAATTGAGTTTAAGATCATAGCCAAACATGAAATGTTGGCTAAGGAAAAAGACTCGTATTCTCAAAGTAAATAAGGTCGTTTGGGCCTCATTAACTACCCTTTGGCCAACAAGAACTCACCCCTCAACTTGTTCAAGTAAGACCCTCTTTCTTGGTAATCCTAGTAAACCTTCATGCTCGCTACTTGGATTTTGATTTCTCTTGGGTTTTGATATCCCAGTAAACCTTTGTTATTTTTTAATGGTGATGATGAATATAATCAATCAATTTTTAGTAAGTAATTTCTATCAGCATTGTGTTAAACTATGTCTCCTGTTATTCTTTCCTTTCATATTTATTTGGGTTATCATCATGAGCTCATAGTTAACCTGGTGCTTTCAATTATTGGGAACTTTGTGTATTAATTCCTTCAAAATGTTGTCAGTAAGTACTTTGATGCATCATATACAAATGCATATCTAGAATTTTCTATTTGAACTTATGAATAACCCTAATGAACGTTCATAGATGACAGTTCTAAAAAATCTGACCTGTTCTTGTCACTTTTATAGGTGATGCCTTAAAAAACTTAAAGAAAGGGGACTGGTGATACTTTTTATATCATATATAGGTTTGTGGACTTTTGTTCCTTATTCATGTAGATGTAGAGTGAATTCAACATAGCACAAATTCCTAGCTTGTCATCTCTTTTTCTTATTAGTTTGTAGGAAATTTATCTTCAAAACCATGATACTCCTTTGGTTTTTGTTTTGTGCATATAATATAAACTATTTACGTTTTATTTGTGAGCTATGAGTTAGGTTCACATTCTAAATTATGCTTGGTTTCCTTTATTGGCTCCATAGTGGCCGAGAGTCTAATTTGTTCTACATCACCCTGCTCTTTAAGGTATTAAGGTTATTGGAACTGTGCTTATCAGAAGCATAAAGAAGAAAGGCTATAAGAGATGATTCTTTTTTGCCATCTTCTTTATTTGCTAGGGAAGGAAATGGTAGGTAATAACTTGGTTTGGTCATATCTAACTGAGATTTGATAAGATTTTAGATGACAGTAACAAAGTTGGGTAACCTATTTTTTAAGTTGTTTAATTTCTGGTTCAAGATAACCCACTTTACGTGCTAGACCAAATGATAGTAACAAAGTAGGGGCTATTTTCTTTCTTATTTGACAATCGTTCTATTAGGATTGCTGAAATGTTGCTTAATTTCAAAATTTAGAACAAATTTTGTATCTTTATTTGACCATCTTTCTTTTTCTTTATTCTTATTTCAATGTATAACTAGCTTATGTGAATATTTTGTTGGTGTGCAGAATTTGATATTAGTGTTGATTGTATCAATGTTAAGTTTAGTGGGTGTTACATTAACAAAACCCATACATAAAGATTGATTAATGTTTGGCTGCTAGTGAATGCTATATTTTTTGGGATGCTCATTACAAATATGTTTAGGTTTGACAATCTTTTTCAATTTATTAGCGCTTTTAGCACAGACCTCAAACAAACAGTATTAACTTAATACTACAATTTTAGCTGATAATTAATAATTCTTCTATTTGTCCTACATCACTATTTATACTATCAAAGTCTTTACTGTTTAATATGTAGTGCATTTGGATATAGTTTGGACTAGAACTGCCAGTGGGATTGTCACACTTCATTTTTTTAAATTTCTAGTATAAAAGTTTCTTTTGTGACAATACCAGATGTTCTTGTTAAACTGTAGAATATAGCTTATAAATTAGAAGTTCTTTTCTCTGTGGATGTGTTCCACTACTCAATTGATTGATTCGACTGCTTCCAACTTCATTTCAAGAGAATGATTTCATTTCCTTAATCATTTCAAGAAAAGGATTTCATTCTAACTTCTAGCCTTCTTATAAGATCCCAAATGATTCCATTTCCTTAATTCGTTGTTGATGTACATTACCTTATTATTTTTTTTATAGATTAATTGCTTATGTTCATGATTTCTGAATTTGTTCATAAAAAGAATTGAATTATTATGTTTTTAGTTTTTGGATTATATTATTTTCTTGATTAAATTAAGGCTACAATAAAATAGTTAGTATTTTATTTTTTAGATATATCAACCTGTTTGTGAGCATAGTAGTTTTACAATTATAATATACTTGTTTCCTTTTTTTGTAGGATGGTGATGATTAGGAGTGGATAAGGAGGTACTTAGTGAAGAGTTTTGGAGTGCCCTTATATGTTGTTTAGTTTAGTATTTAGATTAATTCATTTATATGCCATATGGAATGGTGGACAATATTGTTGATGAATATTTTAGCTATTGATTTTTTTTTAATATTTTGAATATATTAAATGTTGAATTTTTAAAGTCTTTATAGACTATATATTATATATGAATGCAATTTTTTAGTCGTTTACCTTTGATAATACATACCTTAATATCTATATTTCACTTTTAATGTATATATGGATGTTGCCTACATAATGACAAGAGATTGTTTTTACGTTAAATATTGTTGATAATTCTTTTACGTTAAATATTGTTGACAACAAAGGAATAAATTATTGCCTTTATTGTTACAAATTGTTGCATAGAAAATTTCACTTTGTTGTATAAAAAGAATTAAAGTGTTGAACTATCTATTTAAAATTGTTGTTATAGTTTGAAACTAATGTGTTGCCTTAGTTAAAACTTAAAGCAATATTTTTTATTTTTTTGCTTAATCAAAAAATTTTGTTGCGTTATACTTATTACAGCATCACTTCTCGTAAATATACGAATTATCTTGTCTTAATAAAAGGGCAATGATAATTGTACTTAGAGCTACACTTTTGTTTGTTGCCTAAAGCACTTTTTGTCATGGTGATCATTAGTATTTGTTTCAATCATAATATAATTTAAAATCTTAACTTCAATAATTTAATTTTTTTTTCAATTACAAATGAACGAGGTGTAATTAAGGTTTTATGATGTCAAGGGATTTTTCTAAGTTTAACATTTAATATCCTAAATTTTTTTAAAAATTTTCATAATCATCATTTTAAACATAATTTCAATGCAATATTTCATTTAAATTGAAATTTTACTTGTTGAATGTATCATTGTGGATGGTTACACCTCATAACAAATCAAAATGTGATAAGAAATTATAACACTTATGTTAGCCAAATAAGTTAGCTTTTGTAACATTATTCATAATTTTATGAAATAAAACTTGGAAATAACAAGCAACTAGAGAGATAAAAGTTGCATGTATGTTAACTTTGGCTCCCTAAGATCTAATGTGAGACTATAGGAAAAAGGGCATTTGCCGATAGAAATTACTGACAGAAAATGTTAACTTTTAGTTAATAATTTGATTTTTCGATGGTTTTCACCGAGGGTAAAATTCGTTGCGAAATGCTGGGTCGGTAAATTTGCCGGTGAAATTTTCATTCCATCAGTAAATTTACAGTAAATTTACTGATGGAGAGAATCATTTCCATTGGTATTTATACTGATGATTTATGATAAACTGTCAGTGAATGTATAGTAAAAATGTGAACATATACTGACGATTTGTCAATAACCGTCGGTAAATATCGCTCAAATTATGGATGGAAACCAATCTTCCGTCTATAAAATCCCTAAATATTTACCAACAG
Source organism: Erythroxylum carthagenense (assembly GCA_026413575.1). Lineage (NCBI taxonomy): Eukaryota > Viridiplantae > Streptophyta > Magnoliopsida > Malpighiales > Erythroxylaceae > Erythroxylum > Erythroxylum carthagenense. The sequence continues at coordinate 13,665,448 of JANZLD010000236.1, forward strand.
TTTACTGCAAATCGTCGATAAATATGTGTTCACTTACTAACAGAGACTCGAATTCTGTCGGTAATGACAACACACATTCTACCTCAGTTCCCTCCGTAAGTATTTTCTTTTTTAAAATCTCGACATTAAATTTGATTTGGATAATTTCAACAGTTATAAATTATCTATGCAAATTTTTTTGATTTGTTTATATATTTAATTTGTTTAAACAGAAAATTAATTGATCATATAAAGGAAAAATTTTCTTCATTGATAATAAAAACATTAAATTGTACATAAATTGAAATCAAATGACTACAACAATCCTATTGTCCTGATGAGCGCAGATGGTCTGAGTCTCTACCCCTCTCCTTCATTTGCTCCATGTCATTTTGGAGCTTAGTCATGTACTTCATTGTTTATTGCAACTGACTTGTTAAGGTCTGCACTATGCTCTCAAGCTGATTGATATGTTTCATTGTCAACCGTGTACTCGCTACTGTACTGGACATAGAGGAGTGTGAATAACAACTGTTCCCAAATGAGCCTAGATCGAAGATCCTTCCATGATTGTCCCTACTACCTACTGCATCAAAATATGCCTGGCTCTCATCAACAACTTGTTCTCCCTGAGATTGTCGTTGTATTGTTTCTTGTATTTGGTCCTATTAGGAGGCAATGCTTATATTATAATTAGTAAGTCATAATTATTAAGAATGAATATTAAAGCATGAATTTGACATACATTTAGTTCTCTACATCGGCTGTTAACGAATGTCACACCGTCATGCTTCTTAGTGTGAGTATGCAAAAACAACTAACGGGGTGTAGGCCTTATTCCCATAGACTTTTCCTGCATAATAATAAAATGTTCTAAGTTAAACTAGAATTTATAAAACTTTAGGCAAAGTCTCCTCTATTTCTATGATATTGCCCCCTGTTGAACGAAAAAATAACTCACCACAGCCATATATGACGTCAAACATTTATACCATGATCATTATCCATCATCACAACATTCACACATCAATTTAAATTGAAAAACAGCAAAGTAAAAAAATTAGAATATAAGTGTAATAGTTAAATACTTACAAGTCTCTCTGTATGCTCGTAGTGGGTAATTGATCCTCCTGTATGAATGGGAAGACTGTCTCCCTTGGGCCTCCACGTCTGTTGGTCAAGTTACACCCTAATATGAACATTGCCTTAGGTGATGTCTAGTACTGCTGCTAACGACTCCATATGTAACACCCCACTCTCACGTGACCCGAACCCGACATCGTTGGTGATATCCAAGTTTGTGCCCCTCGAAGGTGGCGTGCTACATCAGTCAGTCGAAACTCAGTATGAAATATTTTTTTCATTACACTCATGTGCGCGAAATAGACAGTAAACAATCTGAGCCCACATTCATAAATAAACATTTTCAGTTATTACAATCATTCAATAATAATTTAC
>JANZLD010000236.1:13689081-13699530 GCA_026413575.1 Erythroxylum carthagenense
AAATTAAATATTTATTAATTTTGAAGATATTTTTATTTTCAATATAAATTAATATTACAAGTAAAGAAATAAAATAAATAGTTCTACAATATTATTCATAATCTTTAGTAATTAGCAACTATATATTAAATTCATATAAAAACAAAAATAAAAATAAAAATTTAATTTTTATGTTTTTTATATGTTTTGAAATAGAAAGAAAGCAAATTAAAAACTCAACCAAATAAAATGCTTATTAAATTTGAAAATGAAATAGAAAATGAAAAAAAAAGTGGAACTAAGTTGCTTATTAAGAATTTGGTTTGAATGTTTATGGAAAATTATTTATTAGAATTTGACCTAATAGACAGATGTATAAGTAGGCGAATAGTATTAAGGTATATATTAAAACTTCAGTTATAAGAATTCTATTTTTTCCAAGGTTTTAAAAACCAAATCGGACCGTCCGGTCTGACCGAAAAAAGTTTGAACCGGTTAGTGGTCCAGTTCGGTTTCACCTAATAACCTCTCTACATAAAAATTGACCGGTTCAAGTCCGGTCTGGTCTGACTTTTTAAACCTTGCAAAATCTCCTTCTTTTCCTTCATCAAAACTTTCACATTTATAGAATTGTTGCCAAAAACATGTTCACTTAATTAATAAGCCAAATTCATCAAAATTATTGGTTTATAATATTTTTTTCTTTTTGGATACTTTGTCTTCCTAAATAAGGGAGGAAGAAGAGAACTGTACTATGATCACACTGAAAACCAAATGATGAGATCACTTATTACAATATAAGTACCTATAAGCATAATATAATTTTCTTACATTAATATCATAATTTTGTTAGAAACATTATATAAATTGTATTGCCACCTACGAAATGCTCCAATCACATACTTCTTTTCAACATCCCCTATTTAATTTATTTGAGTTAAAAATCATTATCTCTCTTACTTCCGGTTACACGCAACACCTCCACCAATACTCATTTTGAAGTATATTGATGAAACTTACAAATATAAACATATTAAACTCCGAATTATTATTTGAATTATAATTTCACAAAATATTTGTTGCTCATAAATAAATATGAAAGAAATATACATACCTGCTTAGTTATACATGTATTAATGCTAAACTCTAGATCTTGGTCAATATTTCTTCTATAAGCAAAAGGTGCAAATTTAACTAATATTTCATAAAATTACAAGTTAATTTCTAATATTTTGAGGCATTTAAGTGAATTTTAACATTTGCAAACTGTTCACATTTGACCGCAAAAATTTAAATAGAATAAAGCCTTGTCAAAACGATTTATGAAAAAAATGCATTTGTCAAAATGAATGAATTAAGAATATCTACTAATAGTCAGTTTATATCTTATTTTGATCATATTTAAGTTAAAATTATAGTGTATTACAAGTTTACACTTGAGAATAATTCCATATATTACTAATTTGTAATTTATTTTAATGCAGTAGAAGAAGAAGATACAAATACTTTAGATGAAAGCATAGTTTACGAATTTTTAAATAGCGTTGAAGAATTTGAAGCTTTTGACGATGATGAGACACAACTTCCTTCAGAAATATAATTTTGATTTTTATTGTTATTTTAATATTTATATTAGACTCATATTTATTTATTAATTAATAATAGATATTGGTATATTTTTATTTCAATAAAATATTTTATTTTTACTTATTTTTATAAATTTTACTTCTTAATTATTATGTACCGGTTTTATAACGGTTTACTACCGGTTAAATCTCTAAACTTTAAACCTTTATTTCGACCGGTTCAATGTCCGATTCGATTTTTAAAACATTATTTTTGTCATATTGAACTAATAAAGATATCTTAAGATTCACTAAAATTAGGAAAGGACTCGGACAATTAGAAAAATTTAAGAGTAATTCAAAGAACCGAAATTCCAAAGTCTTCCCACGTCAAAGCCCATGCAATCTCACTTTCTTTCTGTATTTCAAATACCGAAGTCTTACAAATACTGAACGTGACCAAAGATAACGAAACTGTGCTTTAAGAGAGAATTGAGATGTTCACTTTTAGATGCTTGAAAAAGTGGTGATAAAAAAAAAAAGATAATAGTAATAAAATAGTGAAACTCAGGAAAAGGCAATCAAATTGTTAGTATTGATACATGGACTAAGCATATAAGACAAGAAATGTCAATCACAACAATTTAGAATTCCAAGAAAGATTAGCGAGTCTAACTACATTTGGACTTATCTTTTGGTTAGTGGACATAAATCAATGGAAAATGTGTGTCATGCAACAAAATGAAAGATAAGAGAACTTTAATAACAATGATAGAGTTTAGAAATGTAAGTTTAATTACACTAATTAAGACTAATCTGGGAATAAATTTTTTTAATAGCTGGGATTAACATATGACTGAAGTCCACTGGGTGTGGAAACCTCAAACCCCTTGGACCCCAACTAAATTTCTCGATTAAGCCTCATCACTTAACCTTTGGATTTGAACAAGACGACCGAGACAGGTTAACTTCGAGGAGCAATTCGGGCTCAGACATCTTATCTTACGAACGCAGAGGCATTGAAAATGGTCACGGCCGTCACAGTAAAGAGTCGCTGGGTCACTGTCACAGTCACAAACTGTAAACAGTACTACTAAGGTTTGATCAACGTCAAAAAGTAATAAACGAAACTACAAACTACATGCATGGGGGCCCCACAGTTCCTCCATTGCTTTTTGATTTCCCATATCTGTCTCTTTCTGTCAAGTCCCTTCCACCGTGGAACTGGGGCCTGTCCCTCGTCACAAGTCACAAGTTTGCAACTCTCTCACTCGTTAGAGTTGACACGGTTGCTCCTGTGAATCTCAACTCGGTGTCCATAGCACAGTTCGAGCTTTTTCAACTTATATGTATACTTGCTTTAATCAAGTAGCTGGCTAAGCTTCAAGCAACCTTCAAGGAATTGTAATAGTAATAAACTGCAAGAACCTTACCTTCTACGTGCAATTTAGTGGTGGCCAGTAGGACTGTATTGACTCAAATCCCCGGAACCTATTGCTGCAAACTTCTCTAACTCCTGTTGAAAGAAGGGTCTTCTCTCTTCACCGCCCACACCAAGAAAATCTCTTGTTAGACCTCCCTCTACATCGTTGGAGCTTCCGAGGAGACTGGTAGTTGTACCTTTACCTTGTCGGCTTTGTTTCCCATTCGCTTGCATGGCCAAATGATGATGCCTCGTGTTAGCGTTGGCACCAAGAATTGAGTTTGAGTTTGAATCAACAAAAAAGTTTCCGTCATTTGCTATTGGGGTTGAAGAAGATAAAGAAGTCACCAATTCGTTAAAGTTCTCAGCTTGACTCGGTTGCCTACTTAGAAACTTGAGTGCTGTCATGTTTGAGAGTGACGAGCTCATCAATCCAATGTTACCGTCATTGTTGAATGCTGGAGTGCTCCTCGTTGATCCAATTTGAGCAGCTTTTTGCAAGAGGGCTGTGGCTGACATGTGAGACGTCAAGCCTCGTTGTTGATAATTCTGGTTTGAATACAAAGCAGATACAGATGCAGACATATCTCCTTTGTTTTCTTCCTCTTCTTTTATCCCTTGTTGCATTCTAGCCATAGAGAGATTGGCACCCCCAGTTATTGACGCGGCTTCTTGGTACTTGTTTAGCCACTGAGTTTGTGATGCAGATCCAAGCATACTCAAGGATGTAGTTTGGCCCATCTCCGGCAAAGAACCTGAGTTTGGTGCCAAGAAACTATTAGAACCAACAGCTAGGCCATGTGGATTCAGCTGCGAATTTGTATGCTCTAACCAAATTGGCAACCTCGACTTTTGGCCCTCAAAATTAAGATTTGTCATCAACTCTGAACCGCCGAATTCTGGCCGGAACATGGAGGATAACTGAGATATTCCGGCGGCTTGAATGTTACTGTTCGCTCCATTAATCAAGTTTGCATTAACAGCCGTAGGAACTGAGGTGAATCTTGCGCTTTCTTCCGCTAAAGCATCACAGAAGGCTCTGTGTGTAATGAAGCTATCTTTCCTGTTAGATAATGCACAAACTTTATCTCAGAGAAACTCGCCGCCAGATATATGTATTGTTAACCAACCTTAATTTCTCAGAGAGCATTAAATTATAACACAAACATCAAATAAAGACCATTTAAAACGAACACCTGAAAGCGTTGAATTTGTCTACAAACCAATCATATGAATGACTGAACATTTATGAGATCAATAAAGAATCAAGAAAGTGGGAAGATTTGAAAGCTGCATATACTAGCATAGATACCTGGAGAACAGTGTACCACAGTCACATCGGTACTCTCTCGTCCCACAAATCTTGCTGTGAGCCTTCCAATCTGATTGAACTGCATACTTCTTCGAGCATTTCTCACACTTCCACTTCTTCTCTCCGTGTTTTCTGCTATAGTGCTTCTTTATTCCAGTGAGGTCACCTAGCGCTCTTGATGGGTCGTGGTGCACACAGGTCTTCTCAGGACAAATATAAACCTTTTTTCGAACCTCCTTGTTTGTTCTTTGCTTTAGTTTCCATGGAAGATTGTGTCCTCTTCGATGTAGCTGAAGGTTTTGGTCTCTCTGAAAACCTTTGTTGCATATTTCACATATGAATCTGTTGGTTGCCATGAGAGACTTGGGTGATAGAGCAATAACTTCTGCATCTGGATCTGCTTCAGAAAAGAGAAGAAAAAAAAAAAAACGAAAGCAACTTACTTACGGCCTATCGTGGTAAGTAAAAAAATGAAGATGTATATATACTTGGACTTACCTGGTGTTCCAGGTAAGTTTCTCTTCCTTTTCGCTGGATTTGTTGCAGGGTTAGGGTTAGGGTTCGGAGGTGGCTCTTGGGTAAGGCCTCTAATTGCAGAGGGTATAGAAAATCCATCTTCAGACATCATTTTGTTACTTGTGGTTTTAGAAGAAACAGGATGTGTCTGGTAAATTTAGCTAAACCAGAATAACTATCAGCAGGGATTTGTGATGAGTACCTACCAAAAACAAGAAAAAACAAATTAAACCTTCGATGCAAGCGTAATCCAAACCAATCCCTCAAAGTCTGTTTCCTCAATTCTCTTCTCCTAAAACGAAAGAACTCAAATTGAGACTTGTCTCCAGCACCATAATCGCATCTTTCTTTCAAAAACTAGAAAAAAAAAAAAAACTTCTATATTTAAAACCAAGACAAAAACACCAAACAGAAAGATGTGTATAAGTGGAATCTATCTCTCTCTTCCACCTTATCTTACACGGCTTCTTTCTTTCGGAGTCAGTCAGCCATAACCGCAGGTGGACCACTATATACCTTACAAAGTAAAGAGGAGAAAATTAAAGGGTATAATACACAGCCATTTCTCATACATGTGAAGTACACGTATGGATTTAATCGTCTTTATACAACTATGGAGAGATTCTTGGTTAAATTTTGTATGCTTACTCAGCAAGGGAATGTCTTACGTATCTACGAGACAAAAGCTTTCTTCAAATTAAAAAGAATACGATATTGTTAGTAAAAAATAATAAAGAATTCAGTACAAGGGATTCTATTACGTCGATGGGTTGAATAAGTAAAATTGTTTAATGAAACGAGTTCACTTCGACCGACCTGAGGTTAAATTTCAGATCTTTATTAAATTGCAGTTACATGTCCTTTAGTAATTAAGTCGGTTCAGCTCACCAATCATATTTTAATAAGCTTTTTTAACGTGGTGTAATGGTGCCTGTACTATAGGGTTTAGATATGAAAAGACATACATGAAGAAAGCAAGCAGGGGGAAAAGTAGATTGCCTTTACAAGCAGCAAAAATTTTGACGCGAAGGGCGGGTGAGGAGGTTAAAGATGATTGTGTTATAATTATGTGCGAGAGAGAGAGAGAGTCTTGGAGATTGGGAGAATAGAGGAAAAGACGGGAATGCCGTCCGTGAGAGCTGAGAGCAGACCCCACAGTAAAATACTGGTGGTGGCACAAAGATAGAGAGAGGGGGAAAGGGTTGATAGTACAAAGACAAGAGATGACTGATACCGCTTCAATTGTCGACCAGCCCACGAGACACTCACTCCTCCAACAACGTCACATTTCTTCTCGAAATTCGTTCCCGTGGCTGGTTCCTGGTTGGTTGGCTTACACATATTTCAGAATCTTTCCTTTTCCTAGCTAACCTCTTAGATTTTAATTTCTACATGTTTCACTCGACTAGGTGAGTTCTTTGTTTTTCTTTAACAGACACGAAGATGTATAGTAATGTTAGGAGTAATATAACATTTATCCACGGTTTTATTAATATTCTGATATCAATTACTAATAGATTTATAAAGAAAATTACATTCACTATAATTCATCCATTTATCATTTTGAAGATCAATTTACAAATATTAAAAATATCACATTGTTAATGAACGTGATTATTCTAAAATTTGTACTATCTATCTAATCTTTTAATAAATAATTTATACATTAATGAATCAATTCATTTGATTACAATGATAATTTACGATAAGAGTATTAAGGTAATGATGAAGTTTAAATTTAAAATAATCTTATTGTTAGACATAGGGTTGAACTCGATCCCATTGTAGTTTAGAGATTTTAAAGTCTCCAAAACCATTCCAAATATCACAGTTTTTAAATTGAATTTTTTACAACCATGTTAAAACTAATAATTCTTATTTCTTGTTGCATTAAAATTTTGGTGCAATGTTATTGGAAGATCCATTTTTATGATAATAATAATATCTTTAAACTAATGGATCTATTGACCTACTCAATTATGAATTATTAAATCTTAAATTATCAAAATCATTTGCTATTAATACAAAATTTATCTCATTAAAAACAACCAAAGGATAGAAAAACAATTAAAGAGAATTAAAGAATCAATTTTCAGTTGAGAAACAATAACTTATCAATAATCTTTTTCTATGTCATTTATTTTAGTAATTATTATTAAGGAATAATCAATCTTAAAGTACCCAAGCTTTTAATTAGGATTTTTCAATCTAGTGTTCAAGTTTTTAAAATTTTTAATTGAATAATCAATCTTTTAAACTCTTAACAATTCAATTTAAAAATTAGTTTCGTTAGTAACAAAATCTTTATTGTTCATAAAACATAAGTGTCTACTTGAAAAAAATATTATATACTCCATTCTACTCATGACCACTATTTTTTCAAGTAATGAATAACAAAGATTTTGTTAGTCAAATTAGCAAATTACTAATGGAATTAATGATTTGAACTGATTTGTTAAAGTTTTAAATAATTAGTCACTCAATTGAAAATTTTAAAAATTTGGACACCAGATTAAAAAAATTTCAAAAAGTTGAATATTTTAGAATTGATTATCCTTATTATTAACTACAAATATGTAAACAAGAAGATCAACCGGTAAAGCCAAAGTTGTCATCACGATGAAAGTCAAATATCAAACTAAATGATATCATACTATTGTGGTAAAACTTAACACCCTAGGTCTAGTATCTCCACACCATCGATATAATTATACAACAACTTAATTAATGAAAGTTCTACTAATACATGAAATCTAGGAAGATCTACTAGTACACAAAAGGTTGGAATCACAATTTTCTAATTCAAAATTATTTATTGCTTTCTAGAATGTGAAAATCTTTAACTTATATCAACTGCAACAATTGATAATACCCAACAAAAAGTCCTCATGTCATAAAAAGAAATAATTCAATCTTAAACTAGTTTTTATTAAAAATATTAACAAATAGTAGCAATAAAGAAAAGTGTTAAAAGTAATTATATGTTGCAAATTGAAACTATAATATAAAATTAAAATTAAATAAATAATTCAAATATCGCAAACGCTTCAAGTTAATAATTGGATAAACTTTTTGCGGTGGCTTTTGTTGATGTTTGAAATGCAAATCTTTTCAGCCTTTATTTTCTATAGCCCTCGAGCCTCCTCAACCTTAATTTTCAATTGCAGCTGCCTAACTGTCCATTCTTCTGACATCATCGCTTATAGTCATCAGTCTTCTTGAGCTTTTCTCATTCATTAATTATATTTCTTTGAATGGTTAATAGTAGATGACAAACTAAATAAACTGGTGGGAGGAGTGTTATCTTTGGGGGTCAGAGATTTGGAAGAATCACTAATTAGGATTTTTAATTTTTGAGAATTAGGAATTTATGATTGTTGTGAGTTAGGGATTTGAATTGACATTAACCTGATGTTAGTTCACTTATTACAAATTAGAAGTAATTGTAATTAATTTAAAATAACTAAGTTTTATTATAAATTTTAAATTAAAAAACTATTTAAAATTTTTTAGATAAGACACACAGAACTTATATTGTCATGTAACATACACGTGACAATAGATCCCACTTAATAATTAAAAATAAATATACATGACTTCAATAATGAGATGACACACCTTAACATTTGAAATTTAATCTCATTTAATTTTTTCGCCAATTTAGGATTCATTTTGAATGTTTTTAAAACATTCATATTCAAATTAAACAATCTAAAATTTTTAAGATTTATCTTATAGTTTAGGAAAAGTGTTAGCGTTTAAAATGCACTTTTGGTAATAGATTATACAATCTCACAAAAGTTATTTTCTTTAATTTAATTTAATTTAAAACAATTCAACACAACTTAGTTCAGTTCTTAGTTCAAATACTACAAAATATACATAATGATACTAAATTAATGACAATGATATAATTCAATTTGATTTTAATAAAAAAAGTTAGTTGTACAATATCTTTTCATTGATTTTTTCAATCAACTAGATATATGTAACCCTAATTTATAAATCTAGAATTCACTTTTTGTTTCTATTTTTGGTTGTGGTTTCTTCTAGTTTTTAAAATTTATGAAAACCACAAAAAGTGGTTTTTATTTTCTATTTTTGTTTTCTTCATGATTTTCTTCCAACTAAATATATATTTTTAATTATTTAATATATTAATTATTAATAGTTATTATGAATAATTAAAATTAAAATTAAAATTGATTAATTAAAATTATGAATAATTTAATTTAATTTTTCGTAATAATTATTAATAAATTTAATTAAATATAAAATATCTTCACTAAAAATAAATTTTAAATAAAATTTTGATTTAATAATTAGTATATATTTATTAATTCATAAGTAAAATTTAATGTAAAAATTATTTATTTTAATATAATAAAATAATAAATATTCATAATTTATTAATAAATATTATATAAGAGATTAAAATAAATTTAATTAATTAAAAATAATTTATTTTTAAATTTGATCTAATATGTAATTATCATCATTAATAAAAATATAACTACATTGACACTAACAATCAAACATATTTTTGTTTTTATTTGAAAGAAAATATAAACGAAAAACAATAATAGAAAAGCAGAAATAAGACCAAACGTTTCCTAATTTGATGAGAAAAATGTTTTATAATAAATTTTTTACATTTAATTAAATGTAAATCTTTTTAAAATGTAATTTATCAATTTAAAATATTTATTTTGACAGAAAAGATGATGCGATAAAAAAGATGTTATTTGATATGTGATTTTTTTGTGTTAGAGTATCCTATATTGCCTAAATATAAAAATATTAAAAAATTTATAAGTGGTAAGGGTCAACTATCCGAATGACTAATTTTAATTATTTTGACAATGGTTGATTAAGTCTAATTCTTGTTAGTGGACTCTACACTCAGTCTATATTAAAAATTCTAATACTTTTTTAACTTATACTTCATTTTATTTTTAATAAAAATAAATATTTTGAATCAATGAATTGCATTTAAAAAAGATTGGAACTTAAGTGCAAATTTTTAAAAATTTAACAAGCATGAAAATTTTGAAAAAGAATTAACAATGAGTCATTAACTTTTTTTTAAAACCCTATTAACGGATGAAATTAAAAATGTTTTTGGCTTTGAAGAATCTAAAATCTCTTGTCGGGGGTGGGGTAAACAGAGGCACAATGGCTAGGCGTAGATAAGTAGCTTTCAGAAATTCTGAATGTCCTCTTTTGGTGCATTCATGCAACTATATGTTTTCCATTTTCTTTAGGTTGTTATTTCCACCACCTACCAGTTAAGTTGTTTTCGTTGTGGACCAATTACTGCTACGACCTCTACTTTCTGTCCTGTACATAGGGAAGGAAAAGGGTTTTTTATTGTTCATATCAGGCAATATGCGTATCTGCTTCAAAATATTCAAAGTATACCCTTTTTTCCTCTATCCTTTTCTTTTTCATTATTCATCTAATGATGGATGTTTAAAGCATATCTTCAAATTCATCTGATTGCATTACTTCTCCTTATAAAGATTGAAAAAAAAAAAAGCAATCGTACTGGTCGGGTCTGTCGTGCCGAGCCCGAATCCAATCACAACGATCCATGGGCCGGTCGGTCTATCTCTCAAAGATTGGACTCACTCCAATCAGCTAGACAAGGCCCA
>JANZLD010000236.1:13847286-13863341 GCA_026413575.1 Erythroxylum carthagenense
ACCTAGGTATTTATAGACATAAGTCCCCAAATCAATTTAAATTTCAGTCTCTAAATTTCAATGGCTCAACATTTTAAATTCTTAACAGTATAACTCTAATTTTCCATTGCCATTGGACAATTCTTTCGGTACCATACAGTCAATCGGTCTGTCACTCAAAGATTTCCGGTCCGAGCATTTTCTCCCGAATTTCCAGAAATTTTCCTATAGGCCACTATCAACTACCAATTACTCTAAAACCATTCTAAACCAACCATTTGAACCCAATTACTCCTTAATTTCTCAACCAATCTCAATCCAGTCAGTTCATGTTCACAATTAAAATACCGAAAAATCATGAATGCATGTACCTATGAATAAATGCATATGCAAGAAACTCTTTCCTCTATAATTAGAGGCCAGTAACATGATCAATCAGTGAATGCAATGAAACCTAACCCGTCCCAATTTACCAAAATGACCCTCCTATCAGTAACGGGATGTTACAACTTATTTCTCAAAGGGAATTGTATTAGTGTAACGTTAGTTGAAGAATATTTTTCTGTATAGATGTTGGTTTGTTCTTATCTACCTACAAGAGCTTATTAGATTGGCTTTGTACTAAAGACCAATATTTTTTGTATTTATTATTTTCTAAAGACTATTTTAACTTTTCAAAAACAATATTGTAGCTTGGGATTTTATTCCAATTAGGAAGATAAGAGATTGGTTCATGTGCTTCAGTTGTTATAACTTTTCAGATTCAAACATGAATGACCTAAACAAAAATTGGTCTTATGGATAAGTAGGGCAATTCTGGATAGTTCATTGCATGAAATTGGCATGGGTTGTTTTTCTATTATTCATGAGTTGAATTATGTTTGTTATAACCTCTCTGATGGATATGCAGTCTCTAAACCACATTTCGGGTTTCTTCATCTATATCATGTCATTTTTCAGGTTTTATAATCTTTCAGCAGTGAACATGCATGTGACTAGTATGATTGTCAGTTTTTGCTATTTTCTTTAAATATGGTTGATGAATGTTACTTTGAAATCTAATGTCAAATTGAATGCAGGTGATTCACATGGGACCTGGTCTATCCAAGAAGAAGAATAAGGCTGCACTAAGTAGCTTAGTACTGACACAACTGCAGTCACGGTACCGTCAGCTTCTTGGAAGTGTAGCTAATGAGCCATCTGCTCGTACACAGCCAGAAGATCACACACCTGCATCTTGTGAGCCAACTCCAACATCAAGAGATGCCACATCTGCACCTATTACTCATCCTAGAGATAAGTATGAACAACTTTTAAATATGCGATGCAATATTAGTTCTCCATCAACTTCTTAAGAGATACCTCTAGCTTCTAATAATCAGACACCAGTACGATCTTTCACATCACATTGGTGAAATTTATTAAGTTTAATTATTTTGTTTATCTAACCAATTAAGAGTATGTTTTATGCTAATTGTAAAATATTCCTTTGCTATTTTAGGATCCACTACTAAGCCCAAAAAGATAAGGGGTATCACAAAAGGACAAGGATTGGTAAAGATTAATAAGGTGATAGGTAAGAGATTAGAGATAGAGATCTCCCTCGCTAAAGGATGACCAACCAACTCCTTACAGTCTGCCAAATTATCAAGTGAGATTGGTGTGGTATCCCAAAGTTCCTTATCTGTAAGAACAAAATGGAAAAAAAAATAGTGGAGTTGGACATTGCATTTGATAAGTTAGACATAAGTATTATAAAACTATCTAATTTGTACGTGTTTTCGATATGTATAAAGCTTTAACCAATAATTTATAATTTTTTGTAGTAAAAGTTGGAAGTCAAAGAAATGAGGACAAACAACAAAGTACATGTTGTTGTGAAGAAGTTTCTTGCTTTAAGGTCTAAAGATCAAAGATTTCATTTAAAAAAAGTATTTTATCAAGCGTGGAAAGGATGTTAAGCTGCATAATGTCACAGTGGCAGAGTGGATGGATTTATGAGAATATTGGGAGCAATCAGCTACAAAAGTTAGTTAATTTGATCACTAAACTTAATTTTACAACTTTAACTGGTTATATTTTAATATTTATGAATTGTGATTTATAGATGTTATAATAGATTTTGTTACATATATGATTAGAAAAAAAGTCAAAAAGTCAAATTGGCTAAGAGTCAATTCAAATGTCGACCGAACTCCGGCTTCAAGGCCTTTGTAGCGATACGACATGAAATTGTGAGTTATCTTTTTAATTATATTTTACTTTGATTGACATTTCAAAATTTATAATAAATATTACTTGTAATATTTTTCTATACAACAAAGTCACAAAGATGGAGAAGAGTGTGACCGGATGAAGCTATGATATCACAATCATTATGATGAATGTAAAGGTCAATGGACAACTACCAAATGCAGAGAAAAATGGGTGAGTACATAATTCATTTACAAATATTTTTTAAATGAGACTGTGTATATAATTAATTCTTACTTTTTCAAATATAAATGTGTAAGGAACTGGCAGATTCAATAGAACAAGGTCATCCGATGACAGTGGATGAAGTGTGCGACAAATTCTTGGGTATTAGATCAAATTACATCGTTGGCATGGGAGTTGGGCCTCGACCCAAAGGGAAGATTTTGGTTAGAAAGAGACTTCGAGACAAACTAGAGGAATCGAAGAAGGTTAATCAGGGGTTACAGTCTCAAGTCGATGAATTGAATAAAAAAGTTGAACAAATGGAGGATCGATTAACTACCGAAGTCAAATAACAAAAAAAGCTCTTGAAACTTTTATGTTCTACACATAATATTCGTTTAGATTAGATATATGTACTCATATTGATATATTAAACACTTATGATGTATTGTTTATATTAATTACTGTATTATGACATGTTTCGAAATTGCAATTAAATAATAAATTGTCTACACATATGAAATTCTTGTTATACATGAATAATTATTAAAATTAAGAATATACTAAAAAATTGAAGAATTATTAAATAAATAAAATTCATAAATAATATTGAATGGCTATTAAATAAATAAGATTTAAATTTTTTGTCATTTAAAAAATAATTATTAAAATTCATAAATTATTAAATTAAAATTATTTTCAGAAAAATAAAAAAAATAAAAGAAAAATTATTAAGATTGAAAAATTATTAAATTAAAATAATTTTTGGAAAAATGAAAAAAACTATTTGCAACGTTTTTTTAAGATTTTCTATGGTGTTTTTAAAATGTCACGAAATGTAGCAGATTCTGCGACATTTTAAAAACATCGCTGATTGTATATATTCCTTCTTTCACATTCCGCGACGTTTTAAAAACATCGCGGAATGTTACAGATTCTGCAACGTTTTTTAAAAACGTCACAGAATATGAAAGAATCCGTGACGTTTCCTACAAACATGACGGATTGTCCAAACTTTCAATGACATTTTTTAAACATCGTAGAATGTTAGTATTTTCTGTGATATTTTACATAAAACAACATAAAAATTTTTCGCCTACACCACATTCTGCGACTTTTTTATAACATTTTTTAAAATGTCGCAAAATATATTCTATGATATTTTTGGACATTATGTAACGTTTTAAAAACATATCAAAATGCTTTGTTTTTTGGTTTTTTTGTGGTGTCGAGTCCAGCAAATGGGAACATGACGAAGACTACATACGATATTCAGCAAAGCCCCATCAAAGAATTGGTCATGGACACTGGAAACACGGAGCGTGCACGGCGTCCTATATATACAACAGCTCATAGCAACATGATCACTGATTACTTGAGCAAAGATTGCACACTCTTAGCTTCCATTCTTTCCGGTGAAACATTACCAACATTACCCCCCTCCCCCGCCCCCCCCATCGAATCTATTTCATGCATTAACTTTCAAGGAAGCAAGGGCAACGGCCTCAATTCATTTCACGAAGAGGGTAGCGCTAAGATGAAGTCTCCAGTCACAGTTTCTTCTTTTGACAATCATAATCCGCTGAAGCGGAAAACACTTGAAGATGATAGCTATGAATATTTCATGCAGTCTAAGAAGAAGATGAATGATGGCAACTGCGAGAACAATAAGACGTCGTCTGAGAATGAAAAGAATCACTACGGCCAAAACCAAGATGGCTTCTACAATCCTTGTCCTTCAGATTATATCACCGACTTTCTGGAGACAAGTGACGATATTCCCTGCTAAGTATTTTCAGTAATCCACACTATATTAAAGTCTATGTTTTAATCACTGCAATGGGTCGGGTCAGCATGCCGAAAGTTGACAACAATCCAGTGGAAGACGTCCGGGAAGGCAACCTAGGTCAAAGCAGATTCGGAGATAATGGGAAATAAACAAGAAATGCAACATTTTGTTTACTGAGTAAAGCTCGTTTGGTTCTAGGATGAATTGCAGGTGGTTGTAATGGAGTACTCTATACATTTTTTAAGTTTCTTATGTTTGAAAGGGTTGTCAGTTACATAGATAACAAAAATTCATGCTGAAAATGGGTAAGTTTCAACATGAAGAAATACATCCTTGCTGAAATACGATATGTAAACAAGAATTAATGGAGACTTAAAACAGGTGCAGTTTCTGCAGTACCATCATAAACTTCTTTTATTTATGAAGTCCAAACTACAATTATCAAACTAAGGTGTGATGCCACATTCAATTAAGAGTCACAAGTCTGAATGAATTGCCCGAGGGAAGTAGGAATTGAAAGATGATGAAACACTGAAATCCCTCAGAGTACGTAAGAGGTTGTACCAGATGACATCCAGATTAAGCATAGAGCAGAAGCATCTCGTGAATTCAACTCAGCGCAGTACACTGCAAAATGGATCAAAATTTCGTTAGGAGAAGAAAAAGGTACCAATTTAAAATAAGTCTATAGGTGATGCTTAACAAGAATACATAATACACACGCAGAATGAAAAAAACTGATTAACTATTCTAATAAATTCTAAAGTATATGCAACTTAAAATTTAATCCATTAACGTGACAAAACAAGAAAGAAATAGAAAAGTGCTTACTTGTACAAATACATAGCGATTCCCAGGATTACAATAAGCAGAACGATATCAA
This sequence comes from Erythroxylum carthagenense, assembly GCA_026413575.1. Taxonomy (NCBI): domain Eukaryota; kingdom Viridiplantae; phylum Streptophyta; class Magnoliopsida; order Malpighiales; family Erythroxylaceae; genus Erythroxylum; species Erythroxylum carthagenense. Next base: position 13,852,356 of record JANZLD010000236.1, read on the forward strand.
TGCAAAAGTTCCGATTAGACCTCAGCTGTTTAAGGATATTTCCAGCAATTAGCATCATAGTTATACATTCATCAGATTGAAGTGAACTACTTTTACAAAGTTACCTTGTGTATGGTTTCCTTCAGCCTAACATTTGTGTTTTTGAGATCAGCAGTTGCCGTGTCCACCTGTGAAAGCAGCATAATATATGGAATCTTTTCGATATTATTTTCCTCTTCTTGATTGTAAAGTAGGAACTTGAGGAATAAAACTGACCTTTGTTTCAATTTCATCAATTAGGGGAACTTGTCTGTCAATTTCCTGAAGGTATCAAATCAAAAGGGATTAATTCGCTATCTCTTTCTTTTTGTCCAGAAATAACAACATATCTGTATTTTATTCACAGCTACTGACCTCACTCATGTCATGAGCCAAATTCCTTAGAGTCTCCAACCCTTCTGATATAGCATCGAGACCTTGATCCTGTGTGAAAGGGAAGGTAGAGAATGTCAGCAAGTTTGCTTTTGACTACATATAATAAACAGCAAAAATAATTAGGCATCTTACATGCCTGTTTCATTTTCCGCATCTCATATTCACTTCTGAATTGACTAGATTCTTCAGATTGTTGAAAAAAGTCATCATCAAGTTGTCCTTCTGTGGTTTCCATCAAGAAGATTATAAAGCTACAAATGATCAATTTCTATAGTGGGTTTATATTCTAATGAATTGTGGCAGATAAGGCAGTTGCAGAACTAGTCACCTGATAAATCATCAAACTTGATGTTTTTATTAGATGCCGATCCTCCCCATCCTCCAGCTTGTTTGACTGCTCCATCAGGTATGGCTTTAATCCTCTCTGGTAGTGCAATAACTAAGTCGCACCGTACGATCTGTTCTTCTTTCGAAAGTCCTTTAACCTGTGTTTATAAAAACATCAGAGAAATTCGAAACACCTAGTTGCATGTTGTTTCAACAGAACTTGAGGTTTTGCTCCTTCCCCAGCCAGCAATAGTGTGTTGCGGATCTATTATCATCATTGAATCAAACAAAGAAAAACGTAGGATTTTCCCTTTTTCTTCAAAAATAAATTTTATGAAATACAGAACTCTAACTAGCCTAGCAACAATTGTACATCTCAATATCAGCCACAAGGGCCAAGAAATAAAGCACCGAATCTTTGGGTACAGTCGCTATTATTTAGTAGCCCGACCGACCCTATCAGTACAGCAAGATGGACAGATTGTTTGTTCCATCCATTTTAAATGTACTTACTACGTTGTTTAGGATAGAAGATAACATTATGGTAAGAATAAATGTCACATTTGTTATCGATTATTCTGGTAAACCAGACACCAGCAGCTAAGAATGTGTTCTGGGGAGCCTTTTTTTAATATTGTCTATTAGACGAACCACGGAAGACGTGACTTCCATGTAAGACAATCGAACAACCGTCAGAATCTAAACGTCATGTATTATTTTGGAGACTAATACAACTGCGAGACATTTGAAGCACAAAAAGGAAATGAACAAAGAGAAGAGACGACCTTTTTGGCAGCCAGCTTTTGAAGCTTAGGAATTTCATTAATTAAGCGAGCCTTAGTCCTCCGAATCTCTGCAAACATTGCAACTGCAGCTGCCCTGTTATTCTCTGATAAGGCCAACTCCGCTTTCTGCACCAAACCCAGGAAACAGCCTCAACATACGGTATGGAAGTTTTTAAGATCTTTTTCTTCTTTGAACTCAGCAGCCAAGCAAAAAAGAAAAGAGGAAACAATGATGATCCAGAATGAGAAGGAAGAGAAGCGAACTGCAAGAACGGCTTCAATGTCGGAGTCGACGGAAGCGTAGAGGCGAGCGAAAGCATCGTCGCCGTAGGCAATGAGCTCCCGCTGCTTTTCGATGTCATACTTGTCATACTTCTTGCATATCTCGTCTACCCGGAAGAGAATGTCGATCACTGACATCTTCGTCGTTCTCCTCCTCCTTCTTCTTTGTCCTTACTGATTGGTGATCAGAGAGAGAAAGATTTTATTCTTTTTCTTCTCTTTTCGGGGGCATTGTTGATGGTAATGGTGGTCATTAACGACGTTGCAAACGAGGCGTAGAGCGTGCATGGCGGCCTAGGGGGAGACCAGACCAGCTGATGGTCTATGTCTGCTTTCCACGTATATTAGCCCCTTACTGCCTCGTCAGACGTTTCTGAAAGTGCCTCATTTGTATTATATTTTGGAACCTAATACTATCTTGCCACGGTTGAGATACGTTCGTAAGTCGTCACCTATTAATTAAGGGCAACCTTAGGGTTAAACGGATTTAACATTCTAAAACATGCAATACTTATTTTAAAGACACTCTATGAACTCTTTCAGATGGAAAAAGACCACTTGTTGTAGATGTCCATATGGAAGGGAAATTTGGATCGAGAGAAAAATTAATAGATTATTAAAAGGAAAAAATATTATGATTTTAAAAAAAATAATTTACATATGAAATTATTGTGATGTTAAATTAATTAAATGATCATAATTAATCTTGCAACATCTATTCGTTGATAGTACAAAATGTGACTTTAGAATATAAGGTGCATCATTCAATTTATATGGAACTAATTATCATTTATTATAAGTAATGATTAAAAAATGGCGATTGGTTTAATCGTAAAAATACTAAATCGATCAATCTTTAATTATATTTCTAATTTTTTTAGTTTAACTCACTACAAGAAAAGAACATAATAGCGATGGAAGCTTAGCGGCCGAATATTTTCCGTCAGCAATTACCGACAGAAAACCGATATACTTCAGCAAAGTTGGTTGGGAAATAAACTTTAGCGGAAGTATAAAATCTGTAGGTAAATTCTGTCGGTAAATGTCGTTGTAATTCATCGTCTTCCAACTGAACGAAAACGACGTCGTTTTGCGATTGGTGGTATAACGTTTGTAGCTTAACAAAAAGGACGTCGTTTGGTTAAAGGCCAAACAACATCATTTATGTTAAGTTATAAACGTTTATGGCTTAACATAAACGACATTTGGTTGAAGTCCAAATGGCATCGTTTATGTTAAGTTATAAACGATTAAAACATAAAACGACATCATTTAGGTTAAATTATAAACATTTGGATTTAAACTAAAATGACGTCGTTTGGTTTAAATCCAAACGACATCGTATATGTTAGGTTACAAACATATGAAACATAAGCAAAACGACGTCGTTTGGTTTATATCCAAACGACATCATTTACGTTAAGTTACAAATGTTTGAAACAGAAGCAAGACGACATTGTTTGGTTTAAATCTAATCGACGCTGTTAATGTTAACTTATAAACGTTTATAACTTAACGTAAGCGAAATCCAAACGACATCATTTTGTTAACGTTTTAAACCATCCGAGGTCACCCCCCACCCAGCCCACACGCGCTTGCGTCTTCTTCCTCTCCTCCATCGATCTGCCGCCTCCATTCGTTTGCTTCCATCGCCGTCGTCTTCTTCATTTTATACTTCCTAAGTCTCCGGTTAATCATCCGTCGAGATTAGTAGTCAATGCTTTGTACTTGGGTTTTTTTAATGCTTTCATTGTTGTTGTTAAATGCCTTTCTGTATCCAAAATTCTTTTGATGTGGTTTGGGTTATTTGCTTATATTTCAATTATTGATGATTCATTGTGCATTTGAATGTGTTCATGTTGGTGAAGAATGGGAAAAGGCAACAGTTTTGTTATTAGTTAGGGATTAGTTTCTGTTGCCTATAAAATGTTTAATGAAAGTTCTATTAAGGATGATTTTGTTAATGTCAAGGTTGATGGGTGAATAAGATTGCATTATAACGACCATATGCCAGTAATTCATATAATCGATATTTTGGAAGTTCAAATTAACTTCAAGTTAATTGTATGCACAATTTTCCTGGAAAATGTTGATAATGTGTTTGGGATTTTTGACAGTCAAAGTTATTTGCTTATGTTATGTAATTTTTTATGACAAGATTGACCCTAACATTAGAAGATTTTATATAAGATTATCTCTAATACCTAATAAAATTCCAAATATTTAAGTCATGGTCAACTTATATATAGGTTCTCTGAAATCGTCTACACATAAATTAGTATCATATCTAACTACTAACATAAAATTTATAAATTAAGAATATTGAAAGATATTTCGACATAAATCTTACTTCATAAATAATATTGAATCAAGCCTTATAAGGATAGTTCACCTTTCTAAAAATATAAAATAATCATCCAAAAAATCATGTTTTCACTAATAAATAAAAGACAAAAATAAAAATAATTCTACATGAAATCTTCTTATTCCAATCAATTTAAATCCTAAAATGTCCATCTAAGGGTTTATCTTGAGAACAAAATTTTGATGGTATAGAAACAAGTTCATGTTTAGTCAAGTGACAAATTCTCAATGTAAAATATAGGTATATATTTGACCAATGTTATGAGTTTTACTTCTAAAATCATACCAAAATTGCTCCAATATGACTAAAATATGGACAAAGTCATTTATTTTTCATTGAGGAATTAAAGGGATACTTAAAAACATAATAAAATCCATATTGAGTACCAAACCTATAAAAATATAGGGGTAAAAATGAAAATTATCTAAAAATTATGATAAATATGTAATCTAATTATCATTTATCAAATTCTCTCACACTTAAGCATTTAAGTGTCTTTAAATAAAACAATTTTACCACTCTTAACTTAAATAGGTGGCAACTTTAGGAATGAATTTAACAAATCAATTAAATTAATTAAGACTCTCAATTATTCATTTAATTGCAAAATTCATTACTTTAGTAGGTATTTAGCTAGTTGTATCAAGTAATAAATTAATTTAAGTAACTCCATAATCCTTCAAACTTCAACTCATTCCCTAAAATTCAACTTCATATATAAAGTGGACATACATGATAAAGATAAGTAAACTTTCAAATATTTTCATAACCCTTTTTCAAAGAAAAACAAAAAGGTTTAAAATAACATATGAGCATTTGAAGGCTTATTTGAACAACCATCTAACCTTTTGGTATGAAAGTAAACACTTTGTCATGAATACTCCTACATATAAAATGAGGCTGCTATTCAAAATAACTATAGAGACTATTCTTTCACTTTAGTTTTTTTAACTTAATTTGAAGTCAGTAATGTATTTATTTAATGCTCACTTATTTACATTTTTTCAATGAGATGAATAAAGCAAACTAAAATGAACTTGATTATCAATACTCTTGACTATTTATCTAACCAAATCAAATCACTTCTAACAACTAAACTTATAATGAAACATCTTTATCAATATTATTTAAAAGTTAAAAATATTTCTTGAATTATTCATTATTAAAGCTAATTATAACAAAAATAATAAGTATAAGTAGGTTACTCCCTCCCCTAAACTCAAGTTGCACATCTTCCTTGAAATTCACTACATAGAAAAACAATAAAAAACTAGAAAATGTGGGGGTTTTTTTTGTATCATAAAAAATGCCAACCTTATCCAATTCCATCAATAATCCTTCATATTTAATCTGTCACTAGTACTCCTTAGCTATTGGCTTTCTCTCTGAAGACATATAAGGATGTTATATAACACATGAAAAAACACATATTTGTGTTGGATACTTTATTGCCTATATATTCTATAAAACTTAGGTAAATTTCATCCTATGTAAGATATTCTTGATCTAATAATGAAAGAACAACAAAATGTGCTTGAGTATATTACTTAAAAACTAATTTTAACTTAAAACACATGCAACAAAACTAATATCAAGTAAAAAAAATATAATACTAATACTAAAGATCCTAAAATCTATCAAATTGAAACTAAACACATAAATCATTAGTTTGCCTCCCAATAATCACTTCTTTACAGATCTTTTAACTGCACTTCTTGTTCAATCTCATCACTTTGGTGTCTCCTTAAATGAAGGCTTGATTATATTCTTCATAGGTCTCTTAATTCATAGGTCTCTTAATCTCCTCAAAGATTCCTCTTTATAATCATAGGCTTATTAGCTTCCAAATATGGCATATGCTTTATTAGAATAAGGTTATCCATGTTACCTTCTTCTCTTTTCAAGTTTCCAACGGATATTTTGTGATTATTTCCTAAATAACATGTGAAACTTAAATATCAATCACATCTATAGAGAAGTAAGTATCATATTTGACAAGTGGATGCCTAAGGGTTTTGGATATCCTAAAAACTACTTCCTCTTCCTCTACCTTTAGGATTAATTTCCTATCATACACATTAATCATAAACTTATTAAGCTATATATGAACATTGATAAGTATATACTTTATATATTATTAGGAGTTAAATTGTTTATTAGGCATATATATTATATGATGTTTTTCTATATATACTTCATTTTCTTATATGTGGTGATTTTAAGGAGAAATCTTAAAATTGAGTACAATTTTCTTCATAATTGTCTAATCAAGGAGATTTTTCAATCATTTGAAAACTAACTCAAAGAGAAATAATTTTGTAGAATACCTTTAAGGTTAATTTAAACTCAAAGATGTCAAAAAAGTAGAAAGGTTAATGGAAAATACATAACAAGCACCAAATACGCTAAGGAAATAGGAATTTGTCTCTCACAAGGTTCAAGGGACTGAGAAGTAGTAAAAAATTAATACCATAATGGTATATGTAACTAGTGTCATAATCATCATATTTTTATGTAGAAAGTTATAAAACAAAACTAGAATCGATTATAACTTAATGTCAGGCTTTAGTTAAGCAATATATTACGTTGCATAAAAGTTCTTGAATAAAAGCAAAATTAGTATTGATGTTGTTCTAGTGCTAATTCTTGTGTACAGTTTATGAGGATAATCACAAGTTTAAGTAACTTAGGATTTTACTTTGTAACCCTAACTATAAATGCTATTATTAAGTTTAACCTAGGGGATATTAGAAATCAGTGACAACCTATCTAACATAGGTTGTTATTTTATGGTTTCTTTGCATCAATAAAAGATTTAAAGCAAGATTGGAGGTGACCATGATAACTCTTCTTTCTTTTTTTATCTTCTTTATTTTATATTAAGATTGCTTTGTTTTAGTTTTATTTTCACGATGTTTATAGTTAAACCCTAGTAAGAATTAGGGATGTAGCATGATAGATTCTTAATTTTATTATGTGTTCAAATAAACGATATTACTTTTAATTATATTGTTATAATTTGTTAACAAATATTCAACTAGTCTTTATCAATGGCAATATTTTTTAGTGAAACAACAAATCGCAACCAATTCTTAGATTGATGAAATAAAACAAGAATATTTATTATAAGTAGAAAATTAGAAAGAATACTAAGTATAAGGATCAAATTACAAGTTCAGGCTTTTCTAATAATTGTTATATGGAAGTCAACATAAACTACAAATTGAGGATAATTGGAAATTACATAACTTAAGACATGTCAATCAAATAAGACTCTAATATTACACAAAAAATTATTTAATAAAAACATTAATTTAATTATATATTTATAAGTGGGCCATGTACAAATTTTTATATTCTTTGTTTGTTCTTATCTATTTAATGAATGACAATCTATTACTCAGCATAACTCTCATACCTATGCTTTATATCTACGGTTTAGGTAGGTTGATGTAGATTTGTTATCTTTTATTTCATTTAAAAAATCTTATATGGATTAATTAATTCAAAATAATGATTTAGAATTAATAAATGATATTTTTACTTATATGTAATATCTATTTACATAATATTAATTTATATATAATATATGTTAATATATCAATTTTCATCTTCTTTATACAAGTGAACTTCAAAGAATTGATTTTATTGACTCTTATATTGAAAATATTTTAAGTTTTATCAAACAAAAACAAGAATAATTATATAAGTACAAGAACAAAAATAAGTACAAGAACAAATTGATTGCAAAGTAGATAAGATCATAAGTTATTAAAGAACCTAAAACAAGGGTTTCTCTAAATACAAGAAATAACCAAATATCTAAGTGTACTTGAGTAATCAATATAGTAATCTTCTATTTCTTTATATCCATAAAATAACATGTTATAGACATAAAGGCTAGAAAAATTGTAGAAAAATAGAGATGGGGATTATGAAATTAGGATTACAAATTTTGTTAGGTAAAACAATTTAATTAGTTTAAATATTTAAGATTAAGGATAAAAACAAAATAAAAGTGTTTTATTGTTGATTAGAATTGAGAATATCTTGATGTATTGACTATAATTAACAGTGTATGGGTTACAAATTGGTTTACTTGAATTAGGAATTGCATAATTATAGATTTTGCGATGTAAATGTGGACTGAATTGAGAATAGACATATAGTTTGGAGACCCAATATGAGTTGTGATTACTGGTAGATATAGAAATGTATTGTTTTTTTAAGGATTGATCCTTCTTCCAAAAGGGGGATATCTATTTTATAGGGGAAACTCTGCCGAATTTTCAATAAAGTCCTCGTAAAAAGTGACATCACCATTTTTAAATTAAAACTAGAGCTCTTTAGCATTAAATGATGATTGAATTAATACAACATAGTTAATGACCTTGATTGATTTTAATATTTCATGGCAATTGATGTGTTATATTTCCCGCTTTCTAACCTGTGAACAAATTTGTTCTTAGTTGTAGGAACTCATTTGTTTCCAATATATTCATTTGTAGTGAGTTTGAAGAGAAGCTTTAGCAGGTATTAAAATGACATTCATTTTTGTTTATGGTGTGGCAATGTCAAAAACGAATTTTCAGAAATTTTAATGACATTTTATCAGTTTCTATATTTTCCATTCTAGCTCCATCATTATCATCTTCATTCACGTACTTCAGAAAGATCCGTCTGCGTGCAGGTTGAGGTAAGTGAATTTGTTTTTTACTACATTTTTTTGAACTAAGTTTAATTTGGGTATTTGTTTGTGAAATGAACTTCGGTTTATCATTAAATTCATATAGGATGAGTGTGACTTATATTATAGTTCTAGTTACCTTAAATTGTCAATTTGTTATTTCATTAATTCTTATTCCATCGTTATTAGCTTCTCTTTATTTCTCATATGCAAAATTTTACACACATTTTTTGAAAACTAGCGATATGTTTAAACAATTTATTAAAATAAGTATTCCTATTTTGGTGAATACTTATTATATTTAGCAGTAGTAAATATTTAATATAGGACTTTTAATGATTGAAAAGATCTTCTCACATATATAATTATAAACGTATATGTGAGATCTTTAATATAGGTTCGTTTTTTATATTTGAACCCATAAAATTTAACCCAAAATCTGTGATGATTGCTCCTGTGAGACTTATCGGTGAAAAATACGAGGAGCTTAAGAGTCACAACTGGAACTTGTTGTCCCGAGTCACATGTCTTATCTTAGATGTTCTGTAAACTTTGGCAAGTATGAAGGATACTAATTATGGACTCACTGTTTTACATTAACAGTTTTGCATAAATGAGTTATGTTGATAGATCTTGGATGTATAGACGATTAACACCTGATGTTTACATTAATCCTAAATTTGTTGCCAGAGTTGAAGCCTTTATTTATTATACATATTCTCAACCTGCATATATGGATGGGTCGAAGATCAGATATCTATGTAAAAAGTACAAACACAAATGTTTCCTTCCTATTGATGAAGTTAATTGGCATTTGCTGAGAAAAGGGCTTGTCCTTAAGTATTTTGAGTGGGCACGACACAGGAAAGATAGCATTTGTAGCAGCTCAAAGGGTAATCAAGCTGAATCGTCTATGCAATTCAATGAGCTTTAAGGGGGAATTGGATTTAGAATAAATTATATGGATGAGACTGGAAATCCATATATGCAAAGGGTTGATGATGCAAGCGGTAATACCTTTCATGAAAATATGAGAAATCTTGAAGAAGAACTTAACCCACATGCAAAATAGTTTTTTGATTTACTACAGTCAACAGACTAAGAGTTATGGCCAAATTGTGAGACAGTGACCCAATTGTCTTCGATTGCGCGAATATTGAATATAAAGTCTAAAGAGCATATTTCAGACCTTAGTTTTGATAAAATTCTTGAGTGGTATAATGAATCAATGCCTCCTGATCATACAATGGTTGATAGTTTTTACAGTATGAAGAAACTTATTAGGGGTCTTGGTTTGCCTGTTGAGAAGATTGATTGTTACAAATTGGGATGTATATTGTATTGGGGAGATAATGTGGACTTAGAAGGGTGCAAATTTTGTGGCCAATCTAGGTTTAAGCCTAGAAAGCGTTCAATGAAATAGAAATTAGTACTATAGAAGTAGATGTATTATTTCCTGCTAACTCCAAGACTTCAAAGACTTTATGTTTCTAATGTTACTGCATCTCATATAAGATGGCATGCTGAACACGAACAAGAAGATGGAGTAATAAGTCATCCATCAGATGCACTGGTATGGGGACATTTCAATGACACCCATTTTGATTTTGCAGTTAAATGTCGAAATGTTAGGTTGGGATTGTTGACAGATGGATTTCAACCTTTTGGTCAATCCAGAAAGCAATATTAATCATGGTCAATCATAGTGACTCCTTATAATTTGCAGGGCCTACAAATCTAAAGCATAAAATTGATGTGTTCTTACAACCATTGATATCTAAATTGCAGCATCTGTGGGAATATGGTGTTCAAATATATGATGTCTCTCTGAAACATAATTTTCTATTGAGGGCGGCTTTGATGTGAATCATTAGTGATTTTCCAGCATTTGCCATGTTATCTGGATGTAGCATAGCTGGAAAATTAGCTTGTCCTTATTGTGGCAACAATTTTTGTAACATCCCGTTACCGGAGTGACGGGCATATTGGTAAATTGGATCGGGTTAGGATTTGGTACAGGCAAAGTGTTGCATTATACATGCATTATCGTTTTTATAAATATTGGTAAATGATATTTTGATTGCATAAGTATATATATATATATGTACATACATGTATGACAGTTC
>JANZLD010000236.1:13863873-13877300 GCA_026413575.1 Erythroxylum carthagenense
CATATCTAATAATGCATGAACATGCCACAAATGAATGCAATGAACTGTACCCATCCCATCGGTGACGGGATGTTACAAAAACATCCTTGTAGTCCTAATAAAAGTAAAACACAACAAATAAATAAATAAATAAAATTTTCCAATCTAAAGTTCTGTGTCAGTCCTCTCCATTTGTAAAGAACTTGACCTCGAGTTATGCTCTAGATAACCTAACTTGCACTCCAATAAGTAGGGGTAAATATCTGCAACATTAAAGGTTGGGTTGATATTATCCATTTATGAAGGTAATTGAATGACATATGTGTTGTAATTAATTTTCTCCATGATCTTGAATGGACCATACTTCTTGACCTTCAACTTGTGGTGATGTTCAGTAATCCGCTTCTTGTTTATAAACACCATTACTTCATCTCCCACCCCAAACCCTCGATTCTTCCTATGTGGATCCACATTAGCCTTATACTTCACATTAGCCTTTTCAAGTCGTTCCTTCACCTCTACTTGTATTTCTTGAGTTTCTTTAGCAAACTTTGTTGCGTTCGCATGGATGTTAACATTTTTAGATAACTGAATAAGGCATGCATGATTTGGTACTTTAGTGTAAACCACAGAGAATGGAGAATGACCGATAGAGATATGGATAGCATTGTTGTAGGCAAACTCAGCTTGTGTGATAAGAAAACCCCAATTCTTTAGCTTATCATGATAAATACATCACACTAAATTACCCCGAGTCCTATTTACCACTTCAGTCTATCCATTAGTCTATAGGTGAGCTGTGCTACTATATTTCAAGGATGAATCAAACATACCCTACGAAGTTCTCCAGAAATGACTCAGAAACTTAGTATCTCTACCAGAGGTAATTGATTTTGGAACCCTATGGAACCTCACCACCTCTCGGAAGAACAATTTAATAATGGTTGTCACATCTGTTGTCTTCTTACATGGTAAAAATTATGCCATCTTAGAGAATATGTCGACCACCAAAAAAATTGAATCCATGCCCCCTTGCATTCTTGGTAAACCTAATACAAAGTCCACGGAAAATTCTTCCCAAGTATTGTTAGGCACATGTAATTGCATTTATAAACTCATGTTTGATGCATGACCTTTGTAAGTTTGGCAAATTTGGCACCTAAAAACAATAGAAACAACGTCTCTCGTCAATTTAGGCCAAAAATATCTTTTACGTACCTCTTCAATTGTCTTGTCTCTGCCCAAGTGTCCAACTAACCCTCCTCCGTGTAAGTCTCTATTTACCTTCTCCCTTGTTAATGTCCGCGGGAGGCATAGTTGGTTACCTCTTATAAGGAACCCATCATAAATGTGGTAGTCTTTATACGAATTCTCTCCTTAACAAGTTTGTCATATTTCTTTAAAGTCTTCACCGTCAACATATAAGTCTTTCAAGTATTCGAAACCTTCAATCTTAACTGTTAGCATTTTGATCATGGCTACTCATCAACTCAACGCATCTCCCACTACATTATTTCTCCTAACTTTATAAACAAGTTTATAGAGAAACTTATCAATATAAGTTGACCATCTAGCATACATCTTGGTCCTTAACTGCTTTTGACTTCCTAAATACTTCAATGCTTAATGATCGGTATAAAGAATAAACTTCTTTCCAATTAAGTAGTGCTCCCATGTCTTCAAAGCCCTCACACTGGCGTAGAACTCCTTATCATAGGTGGCTTGTTTTTGCCTTGCCTCGCTTAGTTTCTCACTGAAGTATACCACAAGCCTTTTCTCTTAGGATAAAATACTGCCTCGATACCTATCCCACTCACATTAAACTCCACTACAAATAACTTTTCAAAGTCTGGTAAGGCTAGGAACGGTGTTATATACAATTTCTCCTTGATAAGGGCGAAGCTTTGTTCTTGCTCTTCTTCCCGTCCAAACTTCCCTTTCTTCAAACAATCTGTAATAGGAGTTACAATGCTACTAAAATACTTAATAAACCGTCTATAGAATGTTGCCAAACTATGAAAACTCCTCACATCTCCAATGGTTCTCGATGTAGGCCAATTTTCTAATGGCCTTTACCTTATCCACTCGAATGCCATCTTTTCCCACAACATATCTGAGGAATAACAAATTCTCCAATATAAATAGGCATTTTTCAAGTTGGCATATAATTGATTTTCTTTTAAGGACTTGAATACATGCCTTAAATGTCCCACATATTCTTTAATAGATCTACTATAAAAAAGAATATCATCAAAATAAACAACCATAAACTTACCGATGAAAGGCTGCAACACCTCGTTAATAAGACTTATAAAAGTGCTAGGTGCTTTGGATAATTTGAAAGGTATGACCAACCACTCATATAAGTCATCTCTTGTCTTGAAGGTTGTCTTCCATTCATCTCCAGACCTTATTCCTATTTGATGGTATACATTCCAAAGATCAATTTTAGTGAAAATAATGGCTCCACTCAGTTGATCCAATATATCATCAAGTCTCGGAATGAGAAATTTATAGCCAATAGTGATTTTTTGATCGCTCTACTGTCAACACACATCTTCCAACTCCTATCCTTCTTCGACATAAGTAATGCTGACACTGCACATGGACTTATACTCTCCCGAATATGGCTTTTACTTATCAACTCCTCTACTTTCTCCCTTAGAATCTCATTCTCTTTTGGGTTAGGTAAGCTGACTCATAGAATCAAGTCAATATGATGCTGGATATCACACATAGGTGGTAATCCCTATAGTGAGTTCTCTAAAGTCACATTTGCAAACTCCTCCAATATAGATTACACTTCTTGAGGTATTACAGGCTTGAGCTTGCTTCCTATTAGCTCTTCCCCTTTAACCATTAACATATGCACCTCTTTTATTTCCTTCATCTCACCAATAAATTTGCCTCGATTATTCTCTACCTATAACAAAGACTTCTAGATCTTCACTTGTGACTTCACGTCACTGATAGGTACTAAAGTATACTTTAGTATACTTTACACCATCTTTTACAAAATGGTATGTATTTTTCTTTCCTGAATGAATCGCATCTGCATCAAACTATCATGGTCTTCCCAACAGGATCTGGCATGCATCCATCTATACTTCATCACAGTAGTGCTCATCCTGATACTTTCTAATAAAAAAAGTCACTTTACATTGTTCTTTAACCTAAATCTATCTAACCTCCTTGATCCACCCAACGTTATAAGGATCTGGATGTAGCTTGGTAGTCAACTTTAACTTTTTTTATAGTAGTTGCACTTATAATATTTTCCTAACTCCCTCCATCAATGATCGACTCACACAGATTCCCTAACACCAACACCTCATACGAAAGAGCTTATGTCTTTGCAAATCACCATGATCCTTACAGGATATCATCAGTCTTCTGATGACATATACATACATCTCCTCATCCTCTTATCCCTGTTATTCCCAACCATCACCTTCGGGCCCGCACATTTCCTCTTCATCATCTTCTTCTTCTTGTTCCACTATTTTTTATTGCTCTCCTTTTTGGACACTCATTAGATTTGTGTCTTGGCTTGCCACACCTATAACACTTTGATGAAGTTGATTTAGTATATGGATTGGTAGGTTTGGAAGTTGTTGGAGCTAGTTTGTTTGAACTTTCACCATTAGTGCTTCCCTTACCAACATTACTCCTCGTAAGGGTTGCAGTAACCACCTCTTTTCCTTTATCGCCTAGATTCTTCTCACCTGTATAGCGCTTAAACTCCCGTTGCTTCTCATTCAATATATATTCAGCTTTCAAAGCTAAATTTCTCACATCTTGCACTGTAAGCACCATTTGGATTCATATCTTCTCCCTTATATTTGATCTCAACCCTTTCAAGTAGCATGAGGCTTGTTGAGGTTGAGATTCAGATAACTAGTTATGGGCTGCCATCCTTAAAAACTCTACTGTATATTCATAGACGCTACGATCGCCTTGTTGATACTGCTAATTCGTGTCAAAAATATACTACTCATAATCTGGCGATAAGAATCTCCCTCTAAACAATTGCTTCATCCTTCTCCACGAAGAAACCAAATTTCTCCCTTCACTCCTTTCTCCTGCAACTGCTTGCATCATACGGAAGCTCTCCCTTTTGACGGTAGGCCACCAACTTCACTTTCCTATCCTCTAGAATCTCTGTATAATCGAAGAATCTCTTTACCTCCACTAACCAGTCAAGAAAGCCTTCAATATCTAGATCTCTGCTAAAAGATGGGATATCTATCTTAAGTTTATATTCATAATCTCCTCTTCGTCTTGGTTAGATGACTTCTTCCTCATCATTGGAACTAATTTCATGATTCCATGACATGAGATTTTGAATTTGAGGATGCCTCGCAGGGTCACCTTCCCTAAAACTGGTTCCTCAATTCTTCACATGATATCTCCTCGCAACAATGCTTGCAACTAGTCTTGAATCAACGTCAGCTATCGTTTCATATTGCGAATTGACTCCCAATCTTCGTGTAACCCACAAACGTCGTCGTTGGTGTTAGCCATTGTCAGACGAACAAACCTTGGGTTATCAAGACTTTAATACCACTTGACGCAGCGCGAAAACGCAGTACTCGAATCTAAGAGTATAGAAAACGCAAATCTAATCCAAGATCTACAAAGAACTCAAAAAGTAAACTAAAACTTTAAGAGAAATAGAGTATTTTGATTGCAAAATAGACAAAGGTTCTTCCGCAATACAATAAAGAAGTATGTATATGAGTTATAATGACCTAGAATCTAATAACAAGGATAAAAACGTCCTTATAGTCCTAATAAAAGTATAACACAATAAATAAATAAATTTTCTAATCTAAAGCTCTGCGTTAATGCCAGAAGTAGGCAGGACTACATTAATTTTGTGACATTGTGTCTTTGGATGCCATATATGTTAGGAAAAAAAATATAAGATGCATCAAGCTCTTTTTTGTTGGGGTTAACCAAAATTATCAATTCATTTTGCTTGGATGTGCATTGATTTCAGATAAAAGTACTGCAACATATTATTGGCTAATGCAGACTTGGCTTAAAGCAATTAAAGGACAAGCTCCAAAAGATATAATCACTGACCAAGATGAAGCTGACCAGGAGACAATGGGTAAGTGAGTTTGCAGATGGTGGGCAACTAGATTTGTGGATTGTGGGCAAGGTGGTGATTGACAGTGAGCAGAAGGTGACCAAAGATGGCTTCCTTCTAAGATGAGTAACATTAGATGGATTACGGTTAGTTTTTTAAAAATCTTTTAATTGTTTCATGTAATAATAATTATTTAAAATTATAAAATTGTGACCTTTCCATCCATTACACATGGTATACTAAGTATTAGAAAATATGTCTAACATGACTTGTTATGATATCTCTATTAACGGAGACATTAACATTGAGCTATATTTGCAAAAAAGTTAAATGTTCAATTATTTAATTACTATTTTTTAAATTTCAAATTATAATTGAAAATTTGTAAAAGTTTAATTTTAATTAACTCAAAAAATAAAAACATATTTGTTAATTATATTTAAAAATTTTAATTTTATTCAATATATAATCTAATACTAATTAAATCTTTAAACGTAATTTTGTTTACCACACATGTTTAAGTTCTAATTTGGTTCGTTATAAGAGCGGTTAGGCTCAACTTTCAGCCCGCGATAAAAGGCCAGGCAGATATTAGGTTGCGACTTTGGACCTCCACCTGAAAATTAATTTTCTCAATTATTCAGGTTTTACGGGTTTAAATATGTAAATCACCATACCTAATCAAACTACAACCCCATCATGTTTACATTAACGCCATCAAATATTTAATACAAGTTACTTATGCAAATCTACCAGATTTTCAATGTATACTAGATAAAAATGCTCTATAGTTTGGAATAAACTATTGAAGAAACTAAATTAAACGTCAAATGAACTGCAAATAGCTTGATCAGACTGGGTCAAGTACAAAAGAAGAAATTCCAAACACTCAAGCGGCTAACAATCAACACGGAACGAGTCCAAACGACGAAACTATTCACTAATCCCTGTTTCTTATTTACAGTGTCGGAGGCTAGATGGTCAAAGATCCGAAACAACGGGAAGGCAACATATTCGGACTCGGATTAGGATCTCGGATTTTCAAGCTACGGGACCTGAGCTGGTCCGGTAAAGCTTGCCGAAGACGTGGAGAGCGGTGACGAAGCCGATGAAGCAGAGGCTAATCACGAGCACGACGGTCGGTGAGATCTTGAGCCCCGGAGCGTCATCTGTGTAGAAGCGGAGCATGTTGCTGCTGCCTCCTCCGACTCCTCCAGCGGCGGCGGAGGTGGTGGAGGAAGATCCTACGCGTCGACGGCGCATTCCAGCCGTGGCGGCTGCAGAGCCACGAGGTGCCATGACGCCGGGGCGGGAAGTGGCGGAGGAGGAGGATGTGGTTGTTTGGGACTGAGAAGAACCTCGGGCCATTGTTGGGGAGACTCGGAGACCACAGGAAGCTGATTGAAGATGAGAGAAGTGACGAAATGAGAATATGAGGGGTGGAGGGTAGGATAGTAAATATCAAGAAAGTCGGAGGTTTTTAATATTCGTTTTTTGTTTAGGGTTGTTGAGTTGGAGCAGTACACTAACGCGGATAAGATCCATGTGTCCCTGTCCCTGAAGCTTCTAGTCGATCAAAGTCAGAAATATTTAACTGGATAAGCATGGTTACAATTTTTATTTGCTTATCAATTGGATCGCAATTAACTTATTACAGCAATTTACGTAACTGCCATAAGCCTGAATTTTATGGGACCGTAACCCTATCTATAATTGGACATCCATTATAATTTAAATTACTGAAAAAATTAGCAAATATTTTGATCTGAAGAATAAATCAATACAACCCTTGACCTTTTCTAATGTTCTAAAAGGAATATACAAAGTACAGGAGATAACTATAACCTGGTCAGGTCAACATACAAAGCAATTGAAAGTTGTTACTTGATAGCGATTTGCCTCCATTTCGTATGTCTCTAAATAACAGAAGAAGGCAGTATGCCTCCATCTCTCCCTGCCAATCTCAGCCAATTAATTCTCGGATAGTTATCTTCTTTCACTCTGTACTTACATGTTTTTTCTTCTGTCAAACGAAAATTCCTTGCTCACGATATTAGTCTCATATTGCGTGGAGATCGGTACAACTTGGCTTGGACCTGACTCATTCCCATTCCTTTCAATATCTCCAAACTCTATATCTTGCTGCTGGTAATCCTGGTGGTGTGACGACGATCCTTCATAGAGATTCTGATGGTGAGAAGGGGAAGGAGAGTCAGTGTCAAAGTAATCAATCTCCAAACTTGACGTCGGCCTTTCTGGCGAGGTCAGGAGGCTGTCCACGTCGCCACGATAGTACTTCAATAGATGTACCGGCGACGCATAGTGTGATGGGGTGGTGGGTCTACTAGAGAAAGGGGTTACAGAACCAGTACCCTTGTTATCTCTAATTTGTCTCCTAGCGTTTCGGTGCCAATTTCTCAGAGCTGTCGCTACTCTATCATTGAATACGGTCGGCTTCATTGATGAACCCATCTGTTATTTGTCAAAGTTGAAGACAATTGGATAAAGCACGCAGAGCGTCACATTATTGACAAACACAAGCTGTTAAAATGCATCATTTTCCATTACCTGTGTCACCAAGGCGTATAAAGGAAGCGTAACGTAGCTGCAAAGAATTTGAATAAGGACTCTGACAAATCACAGGCGATGCAAGTCTGTGAGAGACATTTCAGCTTCAATTTTGTTATGAGAAATTGATATTGGAGACACGAAATTACCCCATTGAGACTCTGATGACTATGCCCTCGACATGATCGTTAAAACAGGATTTTAGCCCAAATTGCCACTGAAAAGCCAGAGGCATAAGTAGAGTTTTATTAGGATACAGAAGAGACTATGTATTCCAATAGTTTTGTAAATTAGTAGTTCAATGACTTACCCAACTCCATGCGAAGAAAGCGATCTGGAAAGCATTCTGAAAAGATAAAAACGACAATTAATTGAAGGGAAATAAAGTATGTAATAATACCATTTAAATCCAAAACTATAAGTAATTAATTTAGATACCTGAAAGAGAACAAAATTAATAAGATAGAGAGTGAAGCGTGGACTGTTAAACCAAAATAGTTCGTCACCAGGCTCCACCAATGGTACACCCTTCACTATCTCTCCTCGTTCAGTTATTCTAATCGCCATCTTGGATATGATCACCTGCAATTTCGTCCCAACCAGTAGGATGACCTGCATCATCAAATCAACAGTCATAAATAGGATCAAAGTGATGCGCCAACCGATATGGTTTAACTGTGTATACTTACAACTAGGGGGATAAACGGGAGCCACAGGTAAGAGTACCATCCTGCCAAAGAGAGATTATGAAAAAAGAAGTGAATTAACATAGAATGTAAACTATTTACTTGTCTTTTTTAATTTAAGCTACGTACCATGAGTGTTGAAGAGTAGGAATAACACGGTGAAGAACCAAATTGGTGGGCTGAATGTGTAAAAGAGACAAAGGAAGTTAAATTTATCAAACACAAACTATGATTAATGTACGGATATAAAAATTAAAAATACTTTTGTTTTTTTCAGAAGACTCATTGATGACTAACCTTATTCCTACGACAACCTTGAAGTCCTCTTCCAATGATCTGTTAATATATTTCTGGAAATTGAACTTAGTGTGGCTTTGAGGTGCCAAGTGTGCCTGGAAACGAGTAGCAAAGGGTCGTGTTTAGTCAGTAGAAGTGGGAAAATTAGTTTATATATAGCTTAAACTAATTATAAGAGTAATTTAATGTTTTGGACATGAAAGGTTAGTACTGCTAATTAAGTTGGATATTAAGAAGCATTTAAGAGCTTGGTGGTTTACCGTGATAAATCCATGTCTCAAGGTCAGGTAGTCGACTTTTGGGACCGACCTCACAAACTGTCTGAAGAAGCAAACCTGTTTTTTGGAAGTCATTTCAAAAGCTTGAATGAGAAAATTGATATAATAATAAGCAAATCTCAACAAGCACAAGCTGGAGTTGGGCTTAGAACTTCAGATGTGAATTTGCACTCTCAACTTTGTTATAACTCACAGATGAAACTCCTACTTAAGAAGCAGGGCTTATATATCAGAACGCAGTCCATCTCCATCACTACTGAAGAATTATAAAAGAGTAAGAAGGAATGAGTCTTACAATCCAAATGAGGAAGGGACTCTTGGTCCAGGAGCTTAAGTGCCTTCTCCCAAATGACGTATCTCTTGCAAACCTGAACCTCTCCGGATCTGTTATATTCACAGTAAAACGTGAAAATTTTGTAGACCTTATATTCACAGTAAAACGTGAAAATTTTGTAGACCCTCTTCCAACATAGGTACTTATACCGATAATCACATATGATACACGGCATATACCAGTAATAGGATAAAGATTTGGACTAACCATGTGAGAACTGATACTCGATACTCCTTGTTTCCTTTTCCCAAGCCTTCCAGCGTCTCATCTAATCAATTCAACATAAAGAGGCCATTACCTTCACATGTAATGTTAAGAGTATTTAAAATGAACTAATATATTACTACTTTATGAATACCTTTGCTCTGCCCAAAGCCATAGTGAGAACGCAGTAAATGACGTGAGAAACTGCTAACACGAAGATAAAGATGTGGAGTTGATGAATACCATCTGACGACACAAGCGGGACTTTGTTCTGCTAAGTTATTATCAAATATTAGCTTAAATTACCTTGTAAAATAGTGTTCTTTCAAATAGAGAAATTAACTTAAATGGCTGTACAATAGTTGTAAATAACACACAAATGCATACACCTATTTATACAGCATTAAACAAGTCAAAAACAATGAGGAAATAACTTGCAAAAACTGGCATGAAAATCATTCATTGGAAAGCCAAATCATTCATTGGAAAGCCAAGTATACTTCTTTCAGCTAAATAGGTGCAAGAGCAGCAAGACATAACTGCAATTTTCTTTGTGTTCATCAGAATATTTTTATGCGCCAGCCCAGCAAGAAATCTCTCATATATCATCATCACATATTCCTCCAAATCGGTGCTCGATTCTATGTTAAACTAGGACTGAAGAAATCACGACGTTAGGTAGAAATAAATTAAGATGTCGCTATTTATATATTCCTATTTCTGGGAAAAGTTGGTGGCAGAGTTCTTATGAGGTAGAGAAGTTAAAAGATGACAATGAAATTGGTTTTATGGAAGACTCTTACCTGTTCAGCACATTTGTCATCGGATGCCGCCGCCAAAACTCGTCGAACGCTTCCACCAGAAGCTAATACGGCGAGAAGTCTCCGACGGGTTTCAGAATTATCTGTTCCTGATAATTCTTCTTCTTCTTTCTCACTGCATGGGTGCCATGAAGCACCAACACTCTTTGGTATGCAAATTTTGGATATTTGCCCTTGTCCCACCGTTAAGAGAAGGGATATAAATCCTAAAAGCATAAGCTCTGAAGCAAGAAAACAATTATGATCACATCAATTATTGCTATTGCTTCTGATTTGTTTCCAAATATTTTGGGAATAAGATGGCAACGAACATGGGGTTTACCTGATTTAATTTTTTCAAGAGCTTCATTGAGAGCTCTCTTTCGTTTCTTATTTAGCCACTGAAAAAGGTGCAACAAAATCATAACATCAACTTAGTTGCAGAACCAAACGCTTCCTAAAGGACTCTCTTCATGATTATGACCATTACCTTTCCTATAAGATGAATGATGTGCTCGATAATTATCGAAATCAAAACCAAAACAAAACAGACTGCGGCAACAGCCCACGTCGGAGTTTCCTCCAAAGATCTCGCTTCAGTGCCTCCAGCCATGGTTGCAGTTTCCAACTATGCGCCAACCAAACAAAAGTTTCAAGGACTAGTTAGAGAGGAGAGAGAGCGAGAGAGAGAGAGGAACGTGAAGAAGGAGAACAGAAGAAGCTGAACAGGAGGACGGGATACAATATAATTATAGTAATCAATTGAAACACTCATAAGTTCGCATTTATACTGAAGGCAACGTGTGTGAACCAATAAGAAGTACGAAGAGAAAAGTGACAAAGAAGTAGTCAATATAGTCGTCGAACGAGAACTGTGACTTTCTTTTGAACAGAGATACGTGTATATGGATTTGGTTTTATGTAACTGGCCATGGTTAAATAAATCATTACGTGCCGAGAGTTTTCTTTGACCAGAACATGTCTTATCTTACTTGAAGATCGTCATCTCGTCAATCTTCGATGAGTCGGTAAGGTAACTGAAAAAGTTGCTTTAAAGGATTCGAAATTAAAAATTCATCCGCATTTCTGAAGTTCCAATCTGAATAAGTCACATTTTGGTCATAAATTCTATCCATGTGCTTCTACTATACTCGGACAATGTACATGCAACACATATAGATATAGTCATTAGAAAATCGAGAAGAGTAAAGAGTAACGAATCTATTTATCACACCACACCCACAAATAAAGAAATCAGGCCGTACCAATTCCAACACGAGTTGGACATCGTTTCTGACCAAATAATGACACTTTAAACGGACAACAGTAATCATCTAGGCCGTACCTGAGCCCCTTTCTTGCGACTACTTGTCAACTCTTGCTGAGTTGGGGATTGAACACAAGGAGAGCGCAGAAATGAAATTGGAATATTCAATAAATACTTTTCAAGAGTGGATGGAAAATTAAAATAAAATAACATTATTTGTTGTGGGTTAATTCAAAGGGAAGCATGCATGATTACATATTGCCGTACGTCAGTCTGAAAATTTTCCATAATCACCCGCTTAAAAAAGAATGTCATTTCGAGTGTTTTAGAGCATAAGGACTGGTTGGCTCTGAACAATTTAAAATTAAATGAGTCGATATAAACTAAAAAGAGATGAAAGTATTTCTAACCCAACCATTTCCTACAAAAGTTTTAAGAGTGAGTTGCAAAAACATTTACTGGGAAGGAAAGTCAATCCTGTGACACGAAAGACACTTGAGTGGCCTCTCCCCGCCGGTTTAGACCACTCATTGGGCAACCTCGCACGTATTTGACCAACTGCTGTTCCATTTCTGCTCCCTTAACTTTTTCAAGGCAGCGTGGTTTGTAAAACATAGGCAGACGTGCACGTCACCGGGATGGCAATCTGGTTTGAGTCCAACCCACCTTGCCTGAACTCAATAGGTTAAGGTTGGGTTCACCAGTCTACGAGCCGTTATTACTTGATCAGACATAACTTGGTCAGGTTAAGTGAGATCAGGTCAGGGTCATTCTGGCTCAATCTAATCCATTGTCATTCCTATTGGTCACATCTCTATGCCAAACTAAAACAAGATAAAACTGCACCAGAGAGCGATCTTAGTTATCAAGTCAGAGAGAGGGCTAGAGTGAGGCCCGGTTCGCAAATTACAAGTGACATAAATTTCATTTTATCGGCAAATAAAAATTAAAAAAGTTGATTTTAAAAAAAATAAAGATCTTGTTTAAAATTATTGTATATAAAAGCTGATCAGTATAATTAGTCTAATCTATTGGTAAGTATGAGATTATTATAAATAGTTAATTAGTTGGTGATTTGTAGTAAAAAATTTGTTGTAAATAAAAAATAAAAAACCTAATATATTTTAATTAGTTAGCAATATATTACTTGCTAAAAGCCTAACATATTTTAATTATATGTCAACCCAATTTGAGGCGTGTTTCTAAACATGGTTCATTTAATTTATTTAAGGAAGTTATTAAGTTACATCGAGTTTGAACTAAGAGATACCACCAAGAGATACTAACTAAACGAAACGAGAAAGTGAACTTAGTTATCAAATTAGAGAGAGGCCTAATTTTAGGGTGCAGGTGAGTTGGTAAGGGACTTTTTTGACTTAAGTGAGGTCGCGAGTTCGAACTCTCTCATGTATGCAGCCGTTTAAAACTTAGAATTAGAGTTTTGCCTCTCGCAAAGGACCTACCAGACTCGAGCAGGGATTAGTGTAGGTGTAGATAGCTTAAAGGTGCATTTCCATAATTGGGACCCACCTAGAACACCTCGTGGGCAACCAAAAAAAATTAGAGAGAGGCCTAACCTATAAATTACAAGTGACCTAACATTCATTTTATTAGTAAATAAATTTTCTAAAAAAAATTCTAAAAAAGTATATTTAAATTATTTATGTAAAAACTTATGAATAAAAGAGATGCATACTATTTATAGATGTGTGATGATTATAAATAGCTAATTAGTTGTTGATTTGTAGTATAAATTTTAACGTAGATAAAAAATAAAATTTTATTACTCACTAAAATAAAATTTTTTTGATTATCTATCAACTCAAATGTTGTTAGACCCCAAATATTTTCTTATGATGATTAAGCATGCATTGTTGATAATTATGAGTTTATGGTTTAGTTTGATTAATTGGGCTTAG
>JANZLD010000236.1:13887355-13899374 GCA_026413575.1 Erythroxylum carthagenense
CGATCATAAACCTATCAAATCGCTTGTACCATTGTCTTGGAGACTGTTTCAAACCATACAATGATTTTTGCAATTTGTAAACCCAATTTTCTTTGCCAACAACCGTAAACCCTTCTGGCTGAGACATAAAAATATCTTCCTCCAAATCACCATGTAAGAACGTTGTCTTGACATCAAGTTGAGCTAACTCAAGGTCAAATTGCACAACCAAAGCCAATAAAATACGAATGGAAGAATGTTTTACTACAGGAGAGAATACCCCATTGTAGTCAATGCCTTCCTTCTGAGTATAGCCTTTAGCTACCAATCTGGTTTTGAATCTTACATTGTCTTTTCCCAAATATTCCATCTTCTTAGCATATACCCATTTACAACCAATTTCCTTTTTCCCTTTTAGTAACTGATCCAGCTTCCAAGTCTTATTTTTCTGAAGAGATTTCATCTCTTCATCCATAGATTTCTTCCACTCCATGCTCTTTGAACTCCTTACAGCTTCTTTGTAGGTGGATGGAATATCATCTTCAATAACTGGAAGTGCATATGCCACAATATCAGTAAACCGAGCAAGCTTTCGAATTTCCCTTCTTGATCTTCTGGTTACAATAGAATCTTATTGTTGTGGTGGTTCTTGGGTAGGTACCTCCTCTTCATTATCCTCATTCTCATAATCAAAATCAACCGTAGGAGTAGTGTCTGTAACATCATACCTTACTGGATCAACTGGGGTCTTCAATAACTCCACCTGCTTTGAACTACTCATGGTCTTAGTCGCTTCAATTTCCCCTACATGCTTGTTCTGATTAATCATAGCAGTTTCATCAAAAGTCACATCTCTGCTTACAACAAATTTCTTCTCATCTGGACACCAAAGTCGGTATCCCTTCACGCCAGTGCTAAAGCCCATAAATAAAGCTCTCTTTGCTTTGGATTCAACTTGTTTTGCCTGACATGATAGTAAATAGGATAACCAAATATGTGTAAATACTTGTAATCAGTACAAGGTTTACCAGACCATACCTCCATGGGTGTTTTCCCCTTATTTGCAGTGGTAGGCAACCGATTAATAATATGGCTTGTATAAGTAATTACCTCAGCCTAAAACACCTTGCCTAAACTAGCATTAGACAACATACACCAAACTTTCTCAAGTAAAGTACAGTTCATGCGCTCTGCCACCCCATTCTATTGTGATGTCTCCCTAACCGTGAAATGCCTCACAATACCCTCATCTTGACAAACTTCCAAAAAAGGATTTGACTTATATTCACCACCATTATCTGATCTGAGAGTCTTGATCTTTCGACCGGTTTGCATTTCAGTCATTTTTTTCCACTTTAGGAATATCGTTAAGACTTCATCTTTATGCTTCATGGTGTACACCCATACTCTTCTAGAGGAGTCATCAATAAAAGAGATAAAATAATGGCTACCTCCCCAAGATGCACTCTTGGAAGGTCCCCAAACATCATAATGAACATAATCTAGAATGCCTTTAGTATGATGAATAGCAGTACCAAATTTCACTCTTGTTTGCTTACCCAGTACACAATGTTCACAGAATTCCAATTTACATGCCTTTGTGCCTTTCAATAAGCCTTGCCTTTTCAATCCTTGTAATGCTTTTTCACCAGCATGCCCTAGATGCATATGCCATAACCTTGTAGTATATGAGCTATCTACATCAGCAACTTCAATTATAGCTGCTTCACTAGTAACTATACTCCCCTGTAAAAAATACAAGTTATTTCTTCTTGTACCATTCATCACCACAAGTGCCCCGTATACAGCTTTAAGAACACCACCCTCTATGGTGATCTTGATACCCTTGGATTCCAATGCTCCTATTAAGATAAGATTTTTCTTCATATCCGATACATACCGAACATCACTCAATTCTTTGACTTTTCCATCATATATCTACAAATAGATTTTGCCTATCACTTGTGTTTTGCAGGCATTATTGTTACCCATCAAAACAACTCCACCGTCCAACTCCTGGAAGCTAGAGAACCATTCCCGAATGGGATACATATGATAAGTGCAACCTGAATCCAAAATCCACTCCTTGTAATGACCATTAGCAGATGAAATAGTGAAAGCAAACTCGAAATCATCATCTCCAGATTTTGCAACATTTTCTACAGAACCCACTTTCTCCTTCTCTTTGTTCTTCAATTTGGGACAATCTTTCTTCCAATGACCTTTTTGATGACAAAAGGCACATTCATC
This sequence comes from Erythroxylum carthagenense, assembly GCA_026413575.1. Lineage (NCBI taxonomy): Eukaryota > Viridiplantae > Streptophyta > Magnoliopsida > Malpighiales > Erythroxylaceae > Erythroxylum > Erythroxylum carthagenense. Next base: position 13,889,585 of record JANZLD010000236.1, read on the forward strand.
TTTAGCAGGAAACTTCCCTCGTGATTTCGAACGAGATTTTCTCTGCTTCCTATGTTTTCTTTCCTCTGTTCGTCCCCTTGCAGTAAGTGCCTCAGTTTATGAATTGTGAGTCTTCAGTTCCTTCTTATGACACTCATGATTCACCAATGCCACAAAAACCTCATCAAGTTTCACCTCGGATTTCCCATACAACAAAGTAGTTTTCAAATGATCATAATCATCAGGCAATGAATTTAACAAAAATAGTGCCTTATCCTTGTCAGGAATTTTCACATCAAGGATTGCTAAATCAACAAGTATTTTATTATAATCATTTAGGTGTTCATGTATAGAAATAACTGGACGATACTGAAATTGAAAGAGTTGCTTCTTCAAGAAGAGCTGGATTTCTGCGTTCTTGGTCATATAATTTTCCTCCAATTTTGTCCATAACTCCTTAGTAGAAGTTTCCTTCATATAAGGATATTTTAGCTCCTTATCAAGGAATGATCGAATAGAGGCACAAGCATGGAGATTAATTCGCATCCACTGCTTGTCATCCGTATCTTCAAGTTTATCTTCCAAAACCATATCCAACTCTTGTTGATACAATACATCCATAACTTCACATTGCCACATACCAAAATTATTAGAGCCATTAAAGTTATCAACCTCTAGCCTTGTAGTTACGATTGGATGTCTATTGAATGTAGGTGTCGACGATGACGATATCGACTTCCTTTTAACAAGCTTGTCTTTATCTCCAGCCATCTACTCGTTATTGTTCACAAATACGTACCGATACTATTCACAACACTATAGCACTGGACTGTAACACTGGCACTATTCACGGGGACCGTAGCACCGACACTGTTTACTGATACTACTCACCGGCATTGTTCATCGGCACTATTCACTGGCATAGTTCACCAGCACTATTCACTGGCACTATTAACTGACACTATAGCTCCAATATATTTTCACTCCTACAACACTCTAGTTGGAGAAACCTGGCTCTGATACCACTTGTTGTGCGGAAACGTTAATAAATTTTGGAGTGAAAAATAAAACAATAGCAAGAACATCAAGATTTTTATACTGGTTCGGCAATGCCTACGTCCATTTTAGAGACGACTAAATATTTCACTGTAATCAATGAGAGCATACAATAGTATTTATCACTCAATTTTTCAAAAGACCCAAAATTATTCCAACTCACCAAAGAGAAAACAATTTTTTTTCTTTTCTCCCTCTCACTATTCTTCTCTCTCTTACTTCTAGAAAATTTTCTACTCTCTCACACTAAACAACTTCTCTCTTCTCATACCAGAAATCTTGTGACCTCTCCTCCTTCGTTGTTGTTGCTTCTCTTTTATAGAAAATTCCATGGGTGAATGTCAAAGCTAGCTGTACCAAACTCCATTGAAAAATCAAGCCTCCATTTATGACTCAACAATCACCAAAAGCAAGCTACAATTTCTGACTTTGAGAAGCTGAGATTTTTGACTTTGAGACAATACTCAACATAATGGACCATTAGTTTTATTGTCATAAATAGGATAAGGAGTTTTTTGAATTTTACTTATCGAACATAAATGCATAGATTTGGAAGAAGAACAAGAAAGACTATTTTTTATACTGTTAGAGAAGAGGTACAACCAACACGAGCATGCCAAGTATCAAAAGTAATGTGACGTGCTTATGGAGAAGAAGATGATTTAGTCGAAAACTGTAAAGGAAGTGAGTAAAGTACATTGTTAAGTTTTCCTTCGCGAAGAATCTTGCGGGACTAAAGATACTTTATGACAAAACAATTAGGAAAGAATTCAATGGAAAAATTATTAGTTCGAGTAAAATGGTTAACAAATAATAAATTTGTTTCAGTTGATGAAACATGGAAAATATCAGAGAGTGTAAACAATTTATTGTTCAAAGAGAATGGCGATGACCCAATATTAGAAATGGAAAGGTAGTTATCATTGGTAAGATGAACTTGATCAGGAAAAGTGAATTCATTGTGGATGGCAAGGTTCTCCAAGTTAGCTGCATATGATGGGTGGCACCAGAATCCACAATCCACTATTTTTTAGGAGAAGAGGGTTAAGTGAAAACACAATTTAAGGCTGGAGAAAATTATGTGGAAGAATGACAAGTAGAGAAAGAGTCACTTCAGAGTTTAGGAGAAGGACATTGATTGGCCAAATGTCTTTGACCGCTACAATTGAAAAAGGTCATAGAGGTAGAAGATCGACTACCCAAATTTCCTCCACACCTTCCTCATCCTCATCCACATGATGACTGATGGGTCAAATAATGAACTATAATAGGAGATGTAATAGGAAGATTCTCCTTTTGTAGCTGTTGTTCCTCAACTAAGGTGAGACCAAAAAGTTCAATATAAGAGATGGGGCTTAATTGAGGATTAATTGCTGGAACAAAAGGTCGAAAGGTTGAGTAAAACCCCCCACAAAATAGACTAAACTAGATCATCTATGCTCACAATGGCATTCAGAAAAATCATATTCTCATAATAGTTTTTGACATGTTCGAAAAATTAAGCAATACTTTCAATACTATGTTATTCAATTTATGGAGATTACTTTTAAGATTATGGATTTGAGGAAGAGATCCAAATTTGAATGCTTGCATAGTATTGTCTAAGCAACTTTAGTAGTATCAATGTTCACGACTAAAGGTAGAATGGAATGATCTAATGAAGCAACCAACTATGCGAAAACAATTTTGTCATTCTTATTCCAAGTTTTATATGCAGGATTTTCATTGTCAACAATCACTTGTAAACGAGGAGGGTTGGAGCCATCAAAGTGAGTTTCAAGGTCTTGACAACTAAAAAAGGATAAAAATTGTGTTTTCCACAAGACAAAATTGGAAAAAAAATCAGTTTAAGGATGGAGCTTTGATTAGGAGATGGTGTTGGTAGGGGAGGCATTATTGGAGAAGAAGAAGAGGTGATGATTGTTATGGAGGGGGAGCAATTGGTATCTGACATCGTTGTGGCTATGAAACCTTTGATGCTTTGATACCACGAAGAGACTCTATACCATGAAGAGACCCTATCTCAACGTTTTATGAAGTGTAAAGACGACAAATATATAAGGCGCAACAGATATATACAAATAATTGATATGTAAAAATAAGAGATATGTACAAATAATAACAGTAAATTTAAATTGAAATTGTTGTCCTACCCTTATCTGTATTATATACTTATCACCCTTCTCGTCTGAATCTCCCCCATTTATGATTGTCATCCTTGTCTATTTTTGTTGTGTTGTTTACGATTTTATTATCATTTTCATATTTGTGATTCATTTTTTCTTCAATCAAAGACTTTAAGTGCCTAGACTTTAAATCAATCAATGAAAACATGTTATTTTATTTATAATAATCATGCTTAATTTCTAATTGTAGGCAAATAATGAACATAAATTATTTTTATAGTGAATATAAATGCTCTACTTAGTTGTACAACTTACAATAATGGCGGCTAGTATATTATAGTCTTTTCTACTTTTCTATAGATGAATCTTTTAAAGTGGTAATTTGTTTGGGATGTGAAATGAATTTCAATTTAGCGGTTGCCTTACATTGCATCTTTTAAGTTTAACATGGCTTTTTTTTCCAGCATGTTTCGAGTGACTAAGAAAATCCATAAACTTGATATACTTTCAACACCTTGACATAGAATATAATAAAATTTATGCTTAAGTTGAGATCAAGTATAACAAACGCAATAGAAGAATAAGGGATTATCATTTTTAATACATGCATTTTTTGAACCTAAAGCTCAAATAAGGATTCAACAGTATTTCCAACTCTAATTTTCAAAAGTATCAATTTAAGTTGAGAGATTCAGATGAGAGAGACAAGGGTTCAAATGACAAATTTTTTTACAAGGGAAAATTAAAGCTTAGATTTTGGGAAATTGGGTTATTTTAAGAAAAATGGGTTATAGGTCATTAGTTATGGACATGGATAAATAGATTATGAGTAAATTTTAGTTCAAGCCACGTAAGTGTTCACCTATCTACAATATTACCACATAGATGTCTAGATGTTAGGTTGAAATTGGCTATGTTAGCCACATTAATTAAAAAAATGAAACTAACATTTTAACTTGAGTTGTACAATTTTTGAAAGGTTTAACATCAAATTAAAAAGTTTAAGGCTTGACACTAAAATTAAAAAATTATCAAAGATTTGGTGCCGTAAAATTTGTTATCCCTAATCTTTTCCCCAAACTAGATACTTCCTCTTTGTATACATATGTGCTTTACTAAGATGGATCTATAAATTACATTATAATAACAACTTTTAATATTTGTTTTCAATGCATTAAAAATATAAAATATTTGTAATAATTCCTACTTATACCTTTTAGAGATAATTACCCCTAGCATGCACCATTTCAATTAAATCCTCATGTTAAGAGAGCAAGTAAAAAGCACTTCATTATAGTATATTTTTTTGTAAAATTATTTTAGGGTACTCTAACATTAATAATAACTTGTTTCCCCTAAACAAACATTAATATAAATAGTTGAAAACAATATAATATATATTGTGCTTTATAGTTTTTCTTCAATTTAAGCTTTTATTTCAAAGAATCACAATAACATAAATTTTATGTAACAACTATTTCTTCAGTATTATTAGTCAAAAGAACAATGATTAGGAAAATGGGTTATTTTTCACATATTATTTATATAGATAAATACTACTCATATCAAATATCTAACAAAAGTTACGATTAATATAAGAAGAAGCCTGCTTAACTCTCATATTCTTCAAAAGTAAAATAATATGAAGTACTTGAAATATTATAATTTTCAATAAAAAAACATCATATAAGAACATCACAATAATAAAAGTTTGTACTTATATATACATCAAAATAAAAGTAAAACCTAAAACAAAAACAAAAACAGTTATCAGTTTCATACTTATATTGCATATTTTGCATTTAGAGGATATATCAAATACAACTGAAAAAAAATAAAGAGAAAACAATTAAAAAATGTAAATTTTCATTTCATGATATATTCATTTAAATTATATTGGCCCTAAATTTCATTTAGTAAAAAGTCATTATATGGCCTCAAGTTTAACGTGGCTTTTTTTTTCTCATAAACAAAATGAATTTGATGATTTTTTAAAACAAATTGTACTACTGAAGAAATATATACCTGAATTAAATTTTGTCTCTTGAATGAATTATAATGGTCATCACAAAGTCACCATTCTCATCATTTCATGCCTCCATTTGTAAGTTAAGCAAATCTTACTTCATTTTACTTAGAGACAACTATCATAATAGGTTAAAAGCATGGTCATGTTCATTTCAACTCTCTTTGTGAAACTTAGTTTAAAATAAACACTTGAATTAAGAAATGTATCGCTAATAAACAAAGGAGGGTAAATTTTGTTTTTTTTACCTCTCATTAATAACAGTAAAATGAGATTTGTATAAAGAATTTTTTTAAATTAACCTTAATTATTTCCTTCACCCTTTCTATAACATCTTAAAAGTAATTCATGTTTTGACTTCTTATCACTATAGTCATACGAAGTAATCTCACCAGACACTCACAAACTCAGATGATAAACTAATATTGGGACTCGTTGCAAACAGATTACAAGAGAAGAAATTAATAGAGCTTTGCGGGAGATGAAGAGTAAAAGGATAGGAGAGCTTGATGAGATACCCATTGAGGTGTGGAAGAGCCTAAGCGAAGAGGGTTTTACCTAGCTAGCCAAACTTTTTAATATAGACCTTAAGACCACCAAAATGTTAGATGAATGGAAATTGAGTACGTTAATCCCTCCATATAGGAATGAAGGGGACATTTAAAATTGTAACAACTGTACACTAGAATTAAGAAATGTATCGTTAATAAACAAAGGAGGGTAAATTTTGTTTTTTCTTACCTCTCATTAATAACAATAAGATGAGGTTTATTTAAAGAATTCATTTTTAATTAACCTTAATTATTTCCTTCACCCTTTCTATAACATCCTAAAAGTAATTCATTATTGACTTCTTATCACTATAGTCATACGGAGTAATCTCACCAGACGCTCACAAACTCAGATGACAAACTAACATTGATACTCGTTGCAAACAGATTACGAAAGAAGAAATTAAGAGAGATTTGAGGAAGAAGAAGAGTAAAAGGACAGTAGGGCTTGATGAGATACCCATTGAGGTGTGGAAAAGCCTAAGCGAAACGTTTTACCTAGCTAGCCAAACTTTTTAATATGGACCTTAAGACCGTCAAAATGTTATATGAATGGCAATTAAGTACGTTAATCCCTCCAGATAAGAACAAAGGGAACATTTAAAATTGTAACAACTATACACTCGAATTAAGAAAAGTATTGTTAATAAACAAAGGAGGATAAATTTTGTTTTTTTCTTACCTCTCATTAATAACAATAAGATGAGGTTGTATAAAGAATGCTTTTTAAAATTAAACTTAATTATTTCCTTCACCATTTCTATAACATCCTAAAAGTAATTCATTGTTGATTTTTTGTCACTATAGTCATATGGAGTAATCTCACCATATGCTCACAAACTCAGATGACAAAATAACATTGGGACTCGTTGCAGACATATTACAAGAGAAGAAATTAATAGAGCTTTGAAGGAGATGAAGAGTGAATGGATAGTAGGGCCTGATGAGATACCCATTGAGGTGTGGAAGAGCCTAAGCGAAGAGGGTTTTACCTGGCTAGCCAAACTTTTTAATATGGACCTTAAGGCCATTAAAATGTTAGATGAATGGAAATTAAGTACGTTAATTCCTCCATATAGGAACAAAGGGGACATTTAAAATTATAACAACTATAGAGGCATCAAACTACTAAGTCACACCATAAAGTTGTGAGAGAAGGTAATTGAGAAGAGAGTGGGAAAAGAAACCCTTATCTTAGAGAACTAGTTTGGTTTCATGCTAGAAAGATCCACGACATAAGTGTTACATCTTTTAAGAAGATTAATAGAATATTAAAGGGAAAGATAGAGTAATCTACACTTGTTTTTTATTGATTTAGAGAAGGCATATGATAGGGTACCTAAGGAAACTTTGTGGAGATGTTCAGAGGGTAAGGGAGTTCATTTGTCTTATATATGGGTTATTAGGGATATATATGATGGTGTAAATACTAGAGTAAGAATGATAAGAGGAGAGACAGAAAATTTTTCTGTCAATATTAGGCTATACCAAGGCTTCTCATTGAGCCCTTTTTATTAATAGTGATAAATGAGCTTAACAAGAATATTCAAAGGAATGTGCCTCAATGTATGTTGTTTACTGATGGTATTGTCTTAGTGGATCAGACAAAAGAAGGTATCAATTTCGAGCTATAATGTTAGAGAGATATGTTAGAGTTGATGAGTTTTAAATTGAGCAGGATTAAGGCTAAGTACTTAGAGTGTATCTTTTCGAGCCATAGTGTGGATCCCAATGTAAGGTAAAGATTGGTTCAGAAGTTATATGTAACATCCCGTTACCATGTTAAGGCCAAAATAGTAAATGTGAGAGATTCACTGAGAGGCTAGAAATGTGTTTCATGCTCATGCATTATGTGATATGCTCATGCACATAAATATTGAATCGTTACATATGAAAATGACTATACATGTATTTATTGACATTCTGGGTATAATTGTGTATAAATGTGAGTATATTGAGAAATGTTGGCCCCCAAAATTTGTTCTTGATGAATAAGTATGATTTACATTGATTATGAGGTCTTTATGAAATTTTGTGGAAATTAATTATTATGTTGATGTTAGAAAGATTATATGATATAGGTTGATTGAAATAAAGTGTAAAGGTTATAAGAATGTTCAAGGGATGTTTTTGGCAAGACATTTAGGGGTTAAAAGAACGTAAGCCTATAAGGAAGGATAAAAGGGGCTTTTGGGGCTCATTAAGGGTAGAAATAGAAGAAAGAAATGTAGTCTTGCTTTTTAAGAAGGGGGAAAATATGAATTGAGAGAGAAGAAGAGAAATTAAGAAAGAAAAAGAAGAGAATTTCGGTGGTTGAGAGAAAAAGAGTTGAGCTAGGGTTTCAGCATTTCTTAGTCTTGAGAGAGATTTTGAAGTCGTTCGAGAAGAGAAAAAAGAAGAGGAAGAGAAGAGCTTCTAATTGAGCCAAAGATCTCTTCATTTAGTGAAGAATCAAGATAAGATCATTTTGAATCTTTTGGAATTTTTTAGAAGAGTTTTAGGCCATGAAGCTTGAAAATACATGGGTTTAAGTATTATAGAACCAATTTTAGTAATTATGCATTGTGAGATTTTTCAATTTGAAAACCTTATTGAGTTAAGATTTGAGAGTTTAATGAAGTCAAATTGGTAGCTGAATGGCTATACTCAGGACTTTTCAAGTTTGAACAGTGCAAAATTTCTAGTCTTTCTTAGGATAAATTTTGTGTTTTGACTTCAAGGCAAAATCTGGATTAATGTTGGACCACGAACTTTTCTCAGATTTGTGAATTGTAATTTGACATTAAACGAGGAAATTGAGGTGAATTAGTCATGTGTAAAGGAAGAGAAAATTCATGAATTTGAATGATTATGTTTAAGGTTTGATGTGAACAATGCTAGTTTGAACAAATTAAGATGATATTTTGGGGTTAATACATGAAATGGGTGTTTTTGAGGTTAAATGAAATTGATAGTGAATACATTGTTTTAAATGGAAGTTAAAAATCAAGAAATAAGGAGAAAAGTGTGAAAATATGAAGAATTGAGAAAGTTTGACTTTTTGGAGTAGATAGTTGACTTTTTGATTTAAGTAGATTTTGAGAAAATGATCTTTATGAAATTTGTAGAATATGTTAAAAGCTTTTTGTCGCCATAAAGTATGACAATTTTCGGTGTTGGGAGTAAAAGTTATGATCAGTCAAAGTTAAGGTTATTTGACTTTGCTTTTGTAAATGTTCTTAAGTGTAGGATTGTATATGCTGTGCTTTGAGACGAATTATGTACTGATGTGGTTTAAATTGAGTTAAGTAGTCTTCTTGAAAGTCATAGAAGATTATCCTAGCTTTTCAATGATGTAAAATATGTCATTTCTGGTTATGGAATTTGGAAGATATGAAATTTTAAAGTTTGGATGTGCTATAGGATCACACATTTCTGGGCAGAAGCTTTGATCGAAAAATTGACCTAATTAGAGGCTGCACTTGCTTTTGAGTTCTTCATGAACATTTTAGATTATATTCTGATCTTTTCATTGATATAAAGTATGCCATTTTTGGACCTTGGCATGGAAAGATAGAAATTTTAGAAATTTTGTTACTGTTAGGGTGACCACCCCTCTTTCATTCTTTTGCTTCTAACTTTTCTGTCCGACATCCGATTGATCCGATTTTTGAAGTGTTGGATTCCTAAGACATCCCTTATCTCTTCATGAAAATTTATGATTTTTGAGAATGATTGAATCAAGGTGAGAGAATTGATTTCAGAGTTTGAGTTGGACATTTTTCCAAACATGTGTAGGTATTTTGATGATACCTTGATATGTAGAGATCCAATTAAGTTTATTCTTGTTTCTAATTAGACTAGAGACATGGATCTGCAAGTTATCTGAAGGAATTGAATTTAAATTCAGCCCCTAAGATTTTCAATTTCTGAATTGAAGTATTAAAGTTATGAGAATATGTATAAGGGCAATTTGGGCATGACACTTAAGTCTAAGAGTTTTAAGGCTTATGTGGGAGGGCAAAATGGACATTTCCCACCCATAAGAGTATGAATTAAAAGAGGGAAATTGG
>JANZLD010000236.1:13899474-13910150 GCA_026413575.1 Erythroxylum carthagenense
AATCTTATTGTCCTTTCCGTTGGTAAATAAATACCGACAACAAATGTCCATCGTTAGTTCCGTCGTAAATCTGCGGTAGAAATTTTCGGTCGGTAAATTTAGCTTCGGGACGTTCACCGACCGAAATTTTTGGGCACCAAATTCCGTCGGTGATTACATTCACCGACGGAAATTTGTTGTTTACCGACGGTAAATTCCGTCGGCAAAACGCAAATTTCTTGTAGTGTATATTATTAGACGTCAATCTCGATCTATGAATATAAATTGTTTAATTAAAAAATAAAGACAAATTAAAAAAGTTTAATTTATCTAATCGTAAATATGACTTAGGGCTATAATTTATATTCATCACCAATATATTTGAAATTTTAATAGGCCACATACAAGGAACGAGTTGAAGAGAGAAAAGATATTTTAATCAAGTTGAACTTAATTGTAAAATTTGAGAAATTTTATGATTAAATATGAAATATTTAATAAATAAAGATCAATATGAGATATTGGATCTTAGTTTGGAATAACTAGTATTCAATTAAAATTATTTGTATTTCTAATTAAATTTGAAATTAAATTAGAATTTAATTTCAATTGAGTTACTAAAATGTCCAAAATCTATTATAAATAGATTAAATTCTAAAGAAGCTAACACTTCTTGACTAATTATCTTTGTAATAGTTACGGATTTCTCTCAACTCGTTTTGTAAATATCGTTAGAGGTTAGATATTTATGTAGTTATAGTGGTTGCGATGAGTCAATTTCAAAAACAGTTTAATGAATACAACAAGAAAAGAATCAAGCTTCAGAATAAGAACAAATTATAATTCATACTTTATTATGATTTTTATATGAATCATTTTATATAATTTTAGTGATCTTGGTTTTTCAAAAATCAAAACAAAAAGTTTTGTAATTATTCAGCTACATAGAATCAGATCTAAACTCGATTTCTCAACAGTAGTATTAAGTCAGATTTTAATTTTATAATTTGATTAAAATTATTTGATTGTTATTGGTATTGAATTTTGGAATTGGAATATAAACTCTAAAAAGCATATTTAGATCTGATTAAATTTATTTTGAAAAGTTCAGATTAAAAGTTTTGAAAACCTTCATTCAATTTAGAATTGAATTACCCATATGATTGATGTGAAATTAGTTTCATGAATTATTAAACATCCAATACAATATGAAACCCAGGATTAAGAAACCTAAAAGACCTGAGACCCAAAATACAGAATATGAAAAAACTATAAAGACCAAAATTGTTTTTAAATTCTAGATAAGTTGAGAAACACGCTGGTGGTATTGGTTTTGGTTTCTATGATTGTTGCGATGGTTGGGACTTTCTGCTTGTTGCTTTTGATGTTGGTTAAATATTCTGGTGACTAGAAATAGCAACAACAGAGCAAACAAAGCTAGCCATAGAAGAAGGAGACCCAAAAGCAGCTGACAGTGATATGAGATGTTGTCTCCCAACGGCTTAGAGTGTTAAAGAAGACATGATTGTGGAGGTGTCGACGGAAGACGCTGCTGTTTGTAGCTGCATATGGAGGCTAGCAGTAGCTCACGCAACAGAAGCATGATGGTGCAAGGAACCTAAAGATGTTAGTGCAATGTGAAACCCCATCATACAAGTATCAGAGCTAAGTGTTGAGGCACCAGGTGCGCCGACGATGGGTGACAGAGTTGGTAGCTCTATAAGGCAGCAGGTCATAAAAACTTCAGTGGCCGACGCTTGCTAGCATGACGTCGACTGGCGGCAAACATTCTAGAAGCAAAGGTGGCGGTGCAAGCAAAAACAATTGTATTCGGAGACTAGAGACGACAAAGTGGACACTGACGATGATAACTTGGTGATTGGCGATTAGGTTTTGTCAAGTTTGTGAAACTAAGGTTTTTTATCAAGAAGGGACGTGTTTGGCCTTAGGTTTATTTTTATTTTTATTTTTAGTTATTCTATGTTAGGAATAAATGATTCTTTAGCCTAGAATCAGGTTGTTTGGCAATAAGAATATGAGTATCCTAGGCCTTAAATATGAAGTGTTTGGGCATTGGAATAATGTATTCCAAAAATAGGTTTGTGCTTGTTTGGTTATTGGATTAGGTGTAATCCAATTCTAGAGTAGCTCATAACCAAACATAATTTTAAAAAACTTTTAAATTCAAAATCTGTTATAAAATTAAAATAATTATTTTTCTTAATTTGATTAAGATTAATAATTAGATTGATTCCTAATTAATTTTAGAAAAATAGTTTTTAAATTTAGAATTAATTATTTTAATAAAATTAAAATTAATTTTAGACTTTTTAAAATTAAGAAAAAATTTCTTAATTAATTAAGAAAATTTTTCTTAATAAAGAAGTTTAATTGAAAAATGTTTCTTTATTTTCGAATAATAATTTTCTTGATTTATTAGCAAAAGATATTTTCTTTGATTAAATTTTTGAATATTTATTTATTTATTTATTAAAATGGACTTTCTTTAATATTTTTAAAATATTTTATAATTTATTAAGGAAAGATTTTCTAATTAATTAAGAAATCATATCTACAACAACAACTAAGTGAAAGTTCTATTGATATGCCGCCAAGTTTAAAGAGGTCCAGTAGTATGCAGTCTTATCCTATATATATTTATAAAAATATAACAATAAATATAGAATAAATAATATAATATATATAGAACAAGGTAAATAATTAAAAAAAGATAAAAGAAGTAAATAAATACATAAACAAGAAAGAAGACAAGTACATAAATAAATCAAAAAGCTATTACAAGAACATATTTAGGATAAGTAAAAAATGTTTAGGTTAAAGAAGTATTATAAATTAAATATTTAGGCTAAATGCAAGAGGTAAGACTTGAAGGAAAATATTTAAAAGATCTATTAGAACCAGAAAGACCTCTTTATGTGAGATCATTTATCCTTAACCACTACAAGAAAATAACAAAATAGCGATAAAATTTTACAGACCGGAAATACTATATGTGTTGGTAATGTCGTTTGAAAATTTTACTTTAGCGGCAATATAAATTTTTGTCTCTAAATTCCGTCAGTAAATATTGGTGTCAATCGTCAGCTTTTAATATACAAAAATGACGTAGTTTGATTTTCTCGAAACGACGTCGTTTTGGTTAACTTAAGAACCTCTTTGCTTCTTGCACAAAACGACATTGTTTGGGATTAAACCAAACAACGTTGTTTTGCAATGAAGGTTTAAACGTTTATAACTTAACGAAAATGATGACGTCGTTTTGGTTAAGTTTTAAATGACCCGCGGCCCTCCCCCCTCTCCCCCACCTCACGCCTGTGTCGTCTTCCTCCTCCTTCGATCTACGTCCTCCATCTGCTTCCATCGCTATCATCTAGAGCTGTGTTATGACCGTGGAGCTCCTACATCTTTGGCGTCATCTTCTCTGACTGGCTTAACCGAAGGTATTTTCCTCTTCTCCTTCCCCTCTTTTCTCCGATGATTAACAATCCGTGGTTGATATTTTTGGTTCATATGGAGTTTGTGTTTGGTTTTAATTGTTAATTATTGATTATTAATGATGGGTAGTGTATTTGTTGGAGAATAATAAAAAAAGATTGAGAATTTGTCTTGAATTAGGGATGAAGAGGTTTATACATACCAAGTGTTTGACAAAATATACAGTGTTTGATATCCATTTTTTCGTAAATAAATTTTTTTATTCTTGTACTTATTTTTGGTGGGAGAAAACTTCATTTATAAAAATTGGATATCAATTGTGCTTTCACATACAATAAACCTTAATTAATGTCAACAACTATTCCTATAAGGTCTCTAATAATAAATTCAATCTTAAAAGCTTTTCTTATCAATGCTCTAATTAAAAACAAATTATAAGGTCGAACATTACAAATTGGTTTAGAAGAACCATTTGTAGTATTTTATTGTTAGTTTTGAGGATGCTTTACAAAAACCTTAAATAATCCAAAAAGGCATGTGCAAGCCAATTCATCCTAAATAGTTTAAAATGAAGAAGGAAAAAAGGCATGGGATGTTTTATAGAAAGAGTTCCAAGGATCAAACAAAACCATTTTGGTTAAATTTCAAATGCTCTAAAGAGATTTTAAGAATCTAGATATGAAGGAATCTGAGAAGGTTTAAGATTATTTCTTAATGAGCTTCAAAATCATTAATCAAATAAAAATTTGGAGATACCACTGAAGAAAATATAATAGTCCAAAAGATTATGAGAAGCATACCATAAAAATATGATCATATAGTTGTAGCCATCGAAGAGTCAATAAATTTATTGCAGATTTCTATATATGGGTTAATAGGATCATTGTAAGCACATTGGCATAAGATACTCAAGCTTCAAAAGCATCCTTTGGAGCAAGTGTTTCACTCTAAAATTAACTTATTAGAGAAGAAGTTTAGTAAAGGAGACCAATGGAAGAAAGGGGCTAATAATCTAGAAAAGGCCAACATTGTAAAGGATATGAAAATTAGAAGGATGTTAACTAAAATGGTAAAGACTGTATCAATTATGAAAAAAAAAATCAAATCACTAATCAAAAGATTTTTACTTTAGATTTAAGTGGTGTAAAATCCCAAATCACTAAAAAAAAGAATAAAATGATAAAAAGGAAGATGTAAAAGAAGCAACTAATTTTTTAAAGAAAAATGATGTTTTTTTCTCCTATATTAGTATTACACAACAAAACTAAGATGTTTGATATGTTCAAATTGGTTGTAGCAAACACATCATAAAAGATTGACGAGCATTTTAAGAACTTAATGAAGTTTTTTTTCCTCAAGTTGACATTGGTCATAGCCAAATCATAAATATTGAAGAAAAAAGTGTCATTTTGATCTAGTTTAACTATGGTGGTAAGAAGATCATATATATTGTTTTATATACTATCAGCATTGTAAAAATTTGTTAAACATTGGATACATGAAAAGGAAGGCTTTTAAACTAATATTTGATGATGATCTATGTACTATAATTGATAAGAAAAATAATTAAATTGTTGCAAAAGTAAAACTGCTTCAGCAATATTTTACTAATCTCCTTAAAGAAAAAGCATAATTTAGTTTTAAAAAGAGTAAATAAGTTAATAAATCTATCCTATAGGATTTGTAGTATAGACATCATAACTATTAAGGGTTACAACTTTTGAAAAGGAATAATATGGTAATTGGTCTACTTAAAATTTGACAAAGTTTATGAAGGTTTCACTTATGATAAAATAGATCACCTTATCGAGAAATTTGATTGAAGAACATATTCAAAGTAAACAAAAAGGAAGAATGGTATAAATCGCCAAACTAACAACAAAGATAGGCATGAGGGTGATAAAATTTTAGGATTTGATCACCGTTTGCAAAGTAAATAAGATCATAAGTTATTAAAGAACCTAAAACAAGAGTTTCTCTAAATATAAGAAATAACCAAAAATCTTATCTAAGTGTACTTGATTAATCAATATAGTAATCTTCTATTTCTTTATATCCATAAATTAAAATAACCTTTTATAGACATAAAGTCTAGAAAAATTGTATAAAAATAGAGATGGGAATTGTGAAATTAGGATTACAGATTTTGTTAGGTAAAACAATTTAATTAGTTTAAATATTTAAGATTAAGGATAAAATAAAATAAAAGTATTTTCTTGTTGATTAGAATTGAGAATATCTTGATGTATTAACTATAATTGAGAGTGTATGGGTTACAAATTGGTATACTTAAATTGTGAATTGGATAATTATAGATTTTACGACGTAAATGTGGACTGAATTGAGAATAGTCATATAATTTGGAGACCCAATTTGGGTTGTGATTACTGGTGAATATATAAGTGTATTTTTTTTGCAGGAATGACCCTTCTTTCAAAAGGAGGATGTCTATTTTGTAGGAAAAACTCTGCCAAATTTTCAATAAGGTCCGCATAAAATGTGACATCACCGTTTTAAAATTAAAACAAGCATTAGTAAAAACTTTGGTTGGAGAAAACGAAGCATTTTCTAGGATTTGCCATAATGGAAAACAAATTTGATACGTTATATTTTAGATGTGATGCATATTGAAAAAAAATTGCCAATATTTTCAATACCATCATAAACATTGAAAGGAGGACAAAAGACAATGCAAAATCACAAGCTGATTTGTAACTTTTTTGTAGAAGGAATGAATTACATAAAGATCTTCGCACCGGTAAATATCCAAAAGCATTTTACACTTTGGACAAAAAATAAAGGGAAATATTGTGTGAATGGTTGAAAGGTCTAAAGTTTTTCGATGGTTATGTTTCAAACTTAGCAAGGTGTGTGGACATGAGGAAGTATAAATTATTTAGGTTGAAAAGTCATGATTGTCACGTGTTTATGTAAAGGCTAATTCCAATCGCATTTCAGGAGTTACTACCAAATAAGGTTTGGGAAGTAATAACAGAAATAAGTTTGTTTTTTAAAAGTTTAACATCATTCAAAATCAAGTTCACTGAAATGAAAATTCTAGAAAGGGGAGATTTCAGTAATTTTGTGCATGTTAGAAGCAATTCTTCCCCCAAGCTTCTTTGATTGTATGAAGTATTACCTGTGCATTTAGCACACAAGACAAAACTAGTTGGTCCAGTTTAATATCGATGGATGTATCCGTTCGAGGAGTAATTCAAATTCAAATTATGGGAATTAAAGTCATAACATGTTTTAACTATTAAATTATAATAACCATATTTTCGTATATAGGTATTTGCATCACTTGAAGAAAAATGTAAAAAACAAGGCTAGAGTTGAAGGTTCCATATGTAATGCTTATTTAGTAGAGGAAGCTAGTACATTTTGTGGACATTATTTTGAGATACATGTTCACACAAGGGAAAGAAAAGTTCCTCGTAATGACGACATGGGAAGAACAAGTGATGCTGACGGTAACTTATCCATTTTCACATATCCTGGGCAAGCACATAGATGTGCAACAAGAAGAATGTTAACAGAGCAAGAAACTGATGCTGCCAATGGTTACATTTTATTGAACTGTCAAGAGGTTCAACCTTTCGTGCAGTAAGCAATACATTATTATATCGGTTTTCAAATTTTGTCTTGTTCATAACTAAATTACATAATAATGTTATTAGATTATACAAGTCATTCTTATGCGAGATCATGCTAGACAGCACATAGGATGAAGTAAATAATGAGGTTGGAAGACACTTTGCACAATGGTTCAAGAGATATGTAAGTTTCCACTTATAAATGTTCTCATAATTGAATTATAAGAATTAAGTGTTGAAATAATATTATACTCATTGATATCATAATTTATTTTTATGTAAACCTGAGAAATTCAATATAGAACAAGTTCATTTGTGATCTTGCTAAGGGACCTCTGCGAACTATTAAATTGTATCCGGTATATTTCACTAATGGATATAAATATCATACAGAATATCATAGTCATAGCATGGCAACAATAAATAGTGGAGTTTCCATATAGGGAGAATTGATGGATTACTATGGTAAAATCATTGAGATACTTAAAGTTGAGTACCCTGCGTTGCCAATCAAGCGAACTATACTATTTAAGTGTGATTAGTTTGACCCGACTCCAAATATTGGAACAAAAGTGCATAGCTTATACGTTCTTGTTGAAATCAACATTCGCAAAAGATTGAGACAATTTGAACCTTTCCTGTTGGCTATGCAAGTGAAATAGGTGTGTTATGTCCCTTTTCCTAGCTTATGATGAGATAAGTCAGATTAGTTGGCGGTTTGCAAGTTAAACATAGAGGTGTTTTTGAATCACATGGAAAAGGAGAAAAGAGAATTGAAAGTAACGCGTTTCAAGAATATGCTTATTTTATAATTGCATATATCACATATGATGATAATGAACCTTTGAACGATCCATCTAACGAATATATTAAAATTTCATCTAAAGCGGAGGACGAGGGTCAGAGATCTGAAGAGGAGCTGGATTTTGATTTTTATTCTTCAGAAAATGAAGATGATTGTAATTTACAATTAAGTTATGATAGCGATTGATTTATGTATGCAGTTGAATAATTTATTCAACAAAGAAGATCATTTCAAACTATCCAAATTATTCTGTCAAATATTTAATTAAAATTCTTAATCAAGGAATGTCGACATGGCGTCTAGTTTCGGATGATAATAATTCATTCCGTTGGGAGGAATGAAGCAAAATTGTCCCTATCGAAGGAATAAAGGATGCAGCAACAATCTCCACTTCTTTAAGTAATGATCGTTTGCCTTCCATAACTGATCTTCTACTTCAAGGTGTATAGTATCATCTGAACAATATCACTTTCCTTATTATGTACATCTCATTTCCCTTTATAAGGCTATTATATATATTCACATTTGATAGTATATACTACATGTTATTTTAAGCTTGCTTGAATCTCGAACATGACATGTATACTGAAGGAGGCAGGAGCAATGACATAACGGTCGATGAAGGATTAGGAAAATCGGTTGCTTTGGAAAAGTTGGCAATTTCATAGATCTCGTTTGGAAATTCACGTACAAGTTGTCAGGATAGGTTCGTTTAATGAGTATGTAATCTGACAATATGTAAGTTCCTTCCTAATGTGTTGTAGGTAAACCATTTCTTAACGTTTCATCTTTTAGTGTAGCAATAGTGGAAACACTGTTCCAAGAAGGTGTTCAAAACCAAACTCGTGAGGGAAGAACTTTCACTATTTCTATTGGTCCATTCGAGCATGCCACGAACCTTGTTGTGAATCCAACCATCGGGGATTCATTTACTTTTACCAACTCTCATGTCACTTGAAACCTAAAAAAATAATTATATCATTGTCATATATCTCTGCAATACACTAAAATTTGTTTTAAACTAATTATATTATTGTTCTATGACTGTAACAATTATTCTCATAATTGAATTCAAAATTTGTACTTCAATATGATATTCAACAAATCGCCTTATTTCCTTTTACATATATTATGTAAAATATAGGATTCAATTTCAAATTCTTATATTTCTACAAAATTCAATAAACAAAAAATTTCAGGTAGAAATATGGGACCAAAGAGATAACGTGATTTCATGCGACCCAGGCTTAGAGGCATGTTCGGAGGGACTTACTGTGAGAGTGGCCCATCACAGTCTCCAGCTGCAACTAAATCACCACCTCCACCTCCAAGGCCTACATTTGCAGATGAAGCATCAGCTCCAACTACTGATGCTTAACAATCCATCACTCATACATCATCCATTACCCTTATAATGAATGAACGAGACGACCGTCAGCATGGAGCTGAGGGACCTGATGGAAGAAAGTTTATAAAAATTATCAATAAGCTGTAAGTGAAATCACATGAAACACTATATATGTTTATAATTAAGTTATAGGTTTAAATTTTTACAAATGGTATAAAATTATTTGTTCTTATATTAGGTTAATTCTATCTAGACCGTGTTCCAGACATATGACATCGACATTTAAGGAGAGGATATATCCTGAGGGTTATATATGGAAGAAGATCTCTGAGACCACAAAGGGATTTTACTTTCAGGAGTTTGAGGTATAATATGCAAATAATGTTTTTTCATTTATTTGTATACATTAATAACATAAATATTAATCGATTATAAGTTATCGACTTTATTTCTTTTAATTTCAGAAATATTTTTACTGAAATTCTGATATCGACGAGGTCATACATACTGTATGGTAATCCCAAGCTCATATACGTTATCGCGACTTTATTGGTGCAGTACGCAAAACTGGTGTATGATCGCCTTCTATTTTCGAGGGCATATGGAGTCGTTGGCAAGAGTACTGGACATCACCCGAGGCAATGTTCATCTCAGGGCATAATTTGACCAACAGACATGGAGCCCCAGGGAGAAACAATCTTTCTGTTCATTCAGGAGAATCAATTACCCATAACTAACATGTAGAGATACTTGTAAGTATCTAAATATTACACTTATATTCTCATTTTTTACTTTGTTGTATTTCAATTTAAATTGATGTGTGAATGTTGTGATGAAAATATGTGTAATATGGATAATAATCATGGTATAAATGTCTGGTGCCACTTATGACTATATTGAGTTATTTTCTTTGTTCAACAGGGGGTGATATCATAAAAATAGAGGAGACTCTGCCGAAATTTTTATAAATTCTACTTCAACTTAGAACATTTTTATTGTTATGCAGGAAAAGTCTATGGGCATAAGACCTACACCCCGTCAGTTATTTTTGCATACTCATACTAAGAAATATGATGGTGTGACATTCGTCAACAATCGATGTAGAGAACTGAATGTATGTCAAATTTATGCTTTAATATTTATTCTTAATAGTTATCACTTACTAATATAAGCATTACCTCGTAATAGGACCAAATAGAAGAAACAATTCAGTAATAGTCTCAGGGAGAACAAAATGTTGATGAGAGTCAGGTATATTTTAATGTAGTGGGTGGTAGGGACAGTCATAGAAGGATCTTCAAGCTAGGGTCATTTGCGAAAATATGTTATTCGCACTAATCTACGTCCAGTACAGTAGCATCAACTACATGGTCGACAATGGAACGTATCTGTAACATCCCACCCCCTCCTGGAAGGGTAAAATAGTAAAATTGGCATAGGATGAGACTAATAGGGAATATTTAGTACTGTTCATGCATAATAGGATTGATAC
>JANZLD010000236.1:13933229-13943724 GCA_026413575.1 Erythroxylum carthagenense
ACGCCACTCTCGCGGGGCACGGACTCGGATATCACCAACGATATCGGGTTCAGGTCTTACGGGAGTGGGGTGTTACAGTATCCATAACCTTGAGAGCATAGTGCAGACATTAACAAGTCAGTTGCAACAGTATATGGAGTACATGACTAAGATTCAAAATGATGTGCAATTGTTGAAGGGGAGGGGTGGAGAGTCGGACCATCCGCGCTCATCAGGACAATAGGATTGTTGTAGTTATTTGGTTTGAATTTATGTACAATTTAATGTTTTTCTTATGAATGAAGAAAATTTCAACTTTATATGATCAATTAAATTTGTGTTTAAACAAATTAATTATATAAACAAATCGATAAAATAATGCACATATAATTTATAGTTGTTAATAAAATTTAATGTTGGGATTTTAAAAAAGAGGATTTAATATCTTAATGGTACAATCATTACCGATGGTTTATGATAACTCGCTGCAAATTACTTATGGATCTTACCGATGGAATTTTATTTTCTGTCGATAATGTTGACTAATATTTACCGACAGATTTTAAACTGAGTCATATTTACCAATGGTTGGTTATAAACCGTCGGAAAATATTCACATTGTTACTATTAATTCACCAACGAATTGACATAACCGTCTATATATATACCGATGGTAACAAATTTTTCGTCGGTAGATATACCGACAGAAAGTTGTTTCCATTAGAACTCAAAAAATGTTCCAACGGAAACAATTATCCATCGGTAAATTTACCGACAGTCAATTTAGCCATCGTTAAATACCGTTGCTAAATTTAATTACCGACGATTTGTTTACACTTTTCGTTAGTAAGTTCCGTCGATACACCTCCTTTTTCTTGTAGTGATCCTAGTGCGCCAAAGTTTTCTATTGAATGTAATATTTTCGGTAAGTTCTAACAGATTCATATCATACTTGATAACTTCTCCTGGTTCTTCTTAAGCCTTCCTTTTTTCCTCTTACAGTCTCTAAATACAATCTTCTTACATCTTCTCACTAGAGTGTTAGAATGTATCATTTTAACATGTTTGAAACACTTAAGTCTTGTCTCTCTTAATTTTTCATTAATATTAGTCACCTTTAATTTATCTCTTACCGTTACATTCAGGACCTTATCCCTTCTAGTAACATTGCACATCCAATAAAGCATCCCCATCTCCACCACCAGTAGCTTACGATTATGCAACTATTTCATAATCTAACACTCTATATGCAGAGTATGGTCGACCTAATCGATAAATAATAGAATTTATTTTTGAACTTGAGTGGTATCTTCTTGTCACATAAAACTTTTGATGCACTTATCAACTTAAGCCACCCTAATCTGATACGATGAACTATGTCTTCGACGATCTCTCTGTTGCTTTGGATGATAGATCCTAGATGCTTAAACCACTCTTTATGTGGTACAACTTCTAAACCAATAATTATCTACATGTCGAAATCCATCTTATTGCCTGAAAAGTTATACTCTAAGGACTCAGTCCCAATCTTGCTCAATTTAAAGCCCTTCAACTCTAACTTATCCCTCCAAAGTTCTGACTTGACATGACACCTTTTATCTCATCCACTAAAACAAATTCATCAACAAACAACATACACCAAGACGCATCCCCTTGGATATTCTTAGTGAGCTCATTTATTAGTACTATAAATAAAAAAGGACTCAATAAGGAGCCTTGATATAGCCCAATATCGATAAAAAATAATCTTCTTCTATCGTCCTTACTCTAATCGTTATACCTTCATACATATCCCTAATAACTCGTATATAGGTCATAGAAACTCCCTTAACTTCTAAACACCTCAATATGACTTTCCTAGGTATCGTGTCATATGCCTTCTAAATCGATAAAAACTATGTGTAGGTTACACTGTCTTTCCTTATAATATTCCATTAATCTTATACGAAAATGTAAAGCTTCTGCATTTGACCTTCTAGATATGAAGTTAAACTGATTCTCCAAGATAGGAGCTTTTTTTTTACACTCTCTTTTTAATCACCTTCTCCCATAACTTTATGATGTGACCAAGTAATTTGATGTCTCTATAGTTATTACAACTATAGATATCCCTTTTGTTCTTATATAGAAGAATTAGCATACTAAGCCTCCGCTCATCCGATATTTTGATGGACTTAAGGATCGCATTAAAAAGCTTAGCTAACCAGCCTTATTTGGCAATCAACTGATTGTATTAGCTGTTAGCTGATAGTTAATAGCTGATTCTATTAGCTGTTTGTTAGAGATGTTTGGTAAAATTAGCTATTTAGTATTAACTGTTTATGTATAAAATGACTTATAAGAATATGACTTTAAAAAAATTATAAGAAAAATCAATTTACCTTCTCCTTGCAAAATTGATTTTTTACCCTTCCCATTTTTATTAATTAATTAATATATTCTTTTTATTTTATTAATAATTAATATGATATTAAAATAAAATTTATTAATAATTAATAATCAACATGGCAATAAAATAAAATTTTATTCATTTTTTTATTTATTACATAATAATACTAATATATAAGATGATCAATTACTCATATTTTATTTATAATACATATTTTATAAATAATTGTTAATTAATAAATAAAATTTATATTTCTACAATTTATCATACCTAGATCATTATTTACATCATACATATATTTATTTATAATTAATTAATATTATTTTACTATACTTTATTAATAATATATTTATTAGTTTTATATGATAATAAATTAAGTCTTTCATTAACTTTTATTTATTATGGAACAATATTAACAAATAATATGTTTATTTTTATATTTTGTTTATAATTCTTTTTTTTGATAAATCAGAAGAATAAATTAATGGCCCAAAATATGTACAGAACGTTCATTTACAAGTGTCGCTGTAGACACATCATGCTAAACTAAGCAAATAGCCGCAGGGCAGACAAAAGAAAACAAAATGAAGACAAACTATAGGAGGACCAAAGTATAGTCAGTCAAAGCAGAAACACAAGGAACAATACCAAGGTCGAAGCAACTATAAAGCCTAACTAAAATAGTACAGCCTAGAAGATGCCAGCCAAAAGAGGCTTAAGGGATAGCCTAACAAGAATAACCGTAGCATCTGAAAGGCCAGGGAAAGCTGTCGCCCATAGGTGATGGTGCTGAACTTCCGAGGGTAGGCAAGGCAAGACATGGCCACCCATGTTTTATAATAATAAATAAATAATTTGATTTAATGATTTTTATTATTAATATTAATTACTTTATAATGACAAAGTAGTTTCTCCTTATTCTTTTATCTCTTACCTTTTGTTTTCATTTTTTTGTGATAGGTGATTAAAGTTATTAACAACAAAAGCAGCTTTGTTGTTATAGGTTGATTAGGTAAGGTGGACAAAAGTGGTCTACGCCGACTTCCAAGAGTTCACTAAGGATGCTGAGTGGCTTGTGACACAACCAGAAGATGAATCTTTTGACTATGTCGAAGGTTTCGTTTTCGTCAACAATGATGACCCGGTAAATGGCTGGCCTTCCATCCATTTGGACTTGGACCAAGTCTCCAACCACCGTCGCCTCCCTAAAACCACCGGCTCCATCTTTACTATCTGGAAGTTGCCCTCCCAATCCATTGACCATAGCACCACGGTTGACACGGTAATGCATTACAATGAAATCCCGTCATTTATCTTTTCTTAAGAAAATTACTATGGAGCAGTAGGTTAGTACTTCAGTGTTCAGACATCTCTCATCTCATCGGCAGAAATAAAGGGTATAATTAGCTTGAATGATTAAAACTTTAGCTAGTAGATGAAAACGCTCCTATCGGTTTACGTTAAATCAACTGATGAAAAAGCTGTTAACCAAACAATTTTATTAGCTGTTTGAATAGTTAATCAGCTAAAAATGACCAATTAGCTAAAAAAATAGCTGACTGGAGGGTAACCAAACGGGGCCAAAACCTTCTTCGCATAGGCTCTTCAACAGCTCTATGGGTATCTTATAAGGTCCTAATATCTTTTCACTCTTCGTCTCCCTTAAGGGACATTCTTAGTTAAATTGAAAGTGTTTTATTTAATTTTGAAAGTAATTTCCTTTCATTATTGATAAATATGTTTCTAATTAGATTAAAAATAAATTTCAAATGAGCTAACACTCATAACTCTTTCTATAACAGTTATAGAGTTCTCTCAATTCATTCTGTATATACTATTAGATGTCAGATACTTATGCAACTACGGTGGATGAGATGAGTCAATTTTAGAAATGATTTGAAAGATTCGAAAAGAAAATAGTCATGCTTCATAATAAGGTACAAATTACAATTTATGTTTTATTATTATTTATATGTTAATTATTTTATAGAATTTTAGTAATAAACTATTGAAGATAGGCAACACCCATCTACCTTATCCAATTCTTCAAGATCCATTTCGAAGGTGCTTATTTTATTCGAGAGGTGTTATAGAGATTTATTAAATTGTCGTTCTAATGCTTCCCTTTGGAATAAAACCGTTGTTTTGATTAGTTGTTGTATAAATTATAAAAGACAGCATAACTCATCTAAGTCAATTAATGATCCTTCTTTACAACAAAGTAGGGTTAATGTACACCTAAAACAAATCTTAGTCGAAAACCAGAGCATCTCTTTATCCACAATCGTGTTTGGGAATGGATAGTGCAAGTCCAGAGCAAAATCATGACAAAACGACCTTTATTGGCTGTTGTCCAGTGTCCATAGCTCTAGGCTTACTTTGTGAAAAGGGTGGGGAAAAAAAAGAGCGACAACTTGTATGCATTTGATACCCCAGTTCGAGCTCGTAATTATGAGATACCGTTTGTCCTCTAAATTGGACCCACGTGCACAATACCCATTTTCACTTTTAGGATTGAGTTGTTTTGTCCTTTTCTAGTGTTAACAGATATACTTAAATAATGAATATTACATGAATTGTTATCTTAAATGATCTAAATAAATTATTTAAAAATAATGATCCAAAATTAAGTAACAAACTTAATTTAATTAATTATATTATCACTATACGACGCACTTAATTAAATTAGTGTAGTTATTTTTTATTTTATCACATTCTAAACATAATTTTTTAAAATATGCAATTCCCCGTAAACTTGGTTTGATTTTCAAGAAAGTTGTCTAATTTTATAGTAGTAAAAGTTAACGCCCGGATGAGTACAACAAGAAAAGGAAAAGAACGAACAAAATTAGATACCATACTTAAGCTAAAAAGGAGAACAAAGCGTAAGAGTGGAGGATTAGAATATCTTTTACTTAATATAATTAAAATATTTTACTTCATATGTTTATGATCTTTTTTGGAGTTGGCTTAGATCTCGCCTTTAATCAAATGTTAGTGTTAGATATTTGAAACAATAGTGGAAAGAATGGTTACACCGTGTCAAAACAAACCTGACTAACTATACTTGAATTATAAGACTATATTTACAATTTTAGTAAACTAAGACAATATAATAAATTATTCTTAGAAAATCAAATTATAAGAACTCTTTGACGAAAATAAATAAATTATATAATACTTGAAAATTTATCCTATAATTTAAAAATAGTACCTTACTTTATATTAAAGGAATTGCAATCAAAAATCGATTTTTGTACTGGCATTTGCATTTATAAATAAAAACAGCTGCTAAAGTACAGTAAAACTTCGATAAATGAATATTTGATAAATTAATAATCTTGATTAAATAATAATTTTCTCTGGTCCCGACTTGAGTTAATGGGATAAAATAATAACCTCGCTAAATGCATAAGATAATAGTTTTAAAAAAAAATTCCTTGAGGCCCACTGAAAATATAAAATAATAATTCATTAAATAAATATGAAAATTACATATATAATTCATAAAATAAAGGACTTCTTAAACAATTTTTATTTCAAATTTTATGTTTTCCTAAAATATGTATCTATAATCAATTGATGCTTCTTTTCATGCGAAGTGAATTCAATTTCATCTTTAACTTTTTTAAGGGTATAAATTATATTCGGCACATTCTTCTCATTTTGAAGTAAGTAACTTTTCAAAGTCTCTACAGCAACAAAAACTTCTTTTAGAGAAACATGTGATATAACGTTACTATCATCTGAATCTTGATTGTCATCATTTTCCATACCCATTACTCCTTAAATAATTTCTTCATCCGTAGGTGATTCCATTAAAGCTTCATTTTTACTAGGATAATTCATAATCTGCTTTACATTCATGACATTTCTATAATATAAATTAGAAATAACTTCATCTAATCTTTGAATGCCTTCAACATCACCAGTTTCTTCTTCTAGAATCATACCTTCCTCGTATCAAATTTTGCAATATCGAAAATAATTTACGATAATTGTGGCCTTCACATCAATGTTCCAAGCAGCATTAATAAAATAGATAGCATCCAGGGCATTAATTTTTTCAAGATTTATTACTCCCATCTCATAGCCTTCCAAGATGTTAGAATAAAAATGATGTCGATAATAAATTTTAAATGATGGAATAATTCCAACATCACATGGTTGAATTTTTTATGTTATATTTAGAGGCAAAAAGAACAATTCAACATTTCTCAAGTCTTCAATAACCTTGGGATGGGCTGGACAATTGTCTACTATAAGCAGCACTTTTCTACCTGTCATTCTATATCATACCAACAAACAAATTCTTGAAAGAGTAATCCAGTCATCCATGCTTTCTTATTGGCTCGATAATGACAATTAAGATTGTTAATATTCATATTTTTAAAACATCTAGGATTAGCATACTTACCAATAATCTAAAGAGGTACTTTATTTGAACCATCCTCATTGCAACAAATAGCAACAATAAGTCTTTCTTTGTCTTTTTTTTTCGTCCTTCTAATTGCTTTGTAGCTAGTGAATGATCTGCTTGCAAACGATAAAATAAGCCTGTTTCATCCATATCATAGATATCCCTCCAATGAAATTTATCCAATTTAGCTCAAATTTCAGGTACAGCTTCTTCAATATTCTCCATGATAACTGAACCACTTTCACCAAACTTTCTATAAGATTTAATCCCATGTCTCGCTTTGAACCGTTCTAGCCAACCACTTGAGAAAGTTAAATTCTGGATTTACATCACCATACATCTTCTGTAGAAACTCTTTTGCTTTAGTTTGAATCATTTCTCCAGTCATGTTCACTTTCTCTTGATATTGGAGAAACTACTCATACAATACGTTTTATAATTTAGGATATTTTGTTGATTTGTGCCTTTTAACATTGTTATTTGTTATCTCTTTTGACAAATACTCTACTGACCTTTTAAGAGTATTTGATATTGTTGATTGACTAGTAGAGAGATCAAACTTTTATTAAATCCACTGTTGCAAATCTTTTTGACTTGAAGAGGGATGCTGTTTTTTATACTTACATAATGTTTTTCTCATCTCATCAGTTAGCATTGACTTTTTTTACACCTTTCAAATGAGTAGTCATAGAAGAGAAGATATAATATATGAATTTTTATATTTTGGCATATGAAGTTAAAGTACATGTATCTATTTATAAACTCTATATAATACTGTGTACTTGAAACAATTCACAACACTTCATATTTTAACACTTCATATTCTAATGTACCTACATACACTTTATTTTGAATCATGCTAACCTAAGGTTAATAAACTTATTTTTGACAAGATTAATAAACATAGATACAATGCACTATCATTAATTAATTGTTTATTTATTTTCTTTTCTTAGTTACGGAAAAAATTAATTGTTTAATTTGACAAATATAATGTACAAAATAAAAATTATTCTATAAATTAATAAAAATATTCATTTATTGATAAATTAATAACTCCGTATAAGATAATAAAATTTCAAGTCCCAAAAATATTCATCTATAGAGGTTTTGTTGTATTTGTCTACTCCACTTCTCTTTACTCTTAATATAAAAGAAGCTAAAATGTTTAAATCTTCCAAACTGCAAAAAAATATAGACTTAAACAAGAAAGATTTGCCTTGTCATGTTATAACATACTATAGTACAAACATAATCGGTGTTCGGTAAGAAATATCAATTCGCTACAGACAACGGAAAATATAATTAACTCTGATGTTTAAGAAGGTAAAATTTGTGTATCAAGAATGAGTCCTTTTTGTTATTTACACAAATTTCCAAAAGCAGAACATCAAAATAAAACAAGTAAAAAGAAGTGAGAATTGTTTTTTAACGTAGTATAATTTTTGTAAATTTAAATTTCTTTGAGTCTAAGCCTATGTTTGGTTAGGCTTATATTAGTAGAGTTTTTGTTAGTAAAGTTTTTTTTTTTCTGTAGATCTTTCTTTAGATGAGTTTTTTTAAGAAATCAGTTGACTATTTGATTATCATCTAAAAAGGAGTTTTGTGAAAAAGTTTCATACAATAGACTGTTTGATATCATAAAAATAAAAAATATTTTTAATTTTAACTATATTTTATTTTATAATAAAATTATTTATGCATATAGATATTATTTAAAGTATATTAAACAATATCCAAAGCATAATATATTAACTATTATATAATTTTAAACCATATGAAACATAAATGAAAATATATCTAACCAAATCTTTTATATAGATTATAATATAAGTAAAACTAATATAAACAATAAATATTAAAACATATAAAAAGTCAAATAATATTATATGAATTCCAAAATAAACGTGAAGATGGATTTGTGGATATTGTGGGAATGATGGCAAAATGGATTAAAAAATAAACTCATTAATTGATCTGAAAAATCTACCTAAAAAAGTTTTTTTTAGAAACTTCAAATTTGAGCTTATTAAAAAGTTGTATTTTGACTGCCAAAAAAGTCATATCTATTAAAGAAGTGCTTTTTTATTTACAGTCAAATATTCATTTAAAAAATATTTTTGTGATAGAGAAAAGTACTTATTAACCTCTTAAAAGTCCATCCAAATAGATATTAAGTCCACCTTAAAGCATTTGAAACTAGATTTATTATAATGAGTTGTATGAATCAAGGTCTACATGTATTAGTCTAAGTCTAGGTTAAAGCATTTGAAATTATATTTATTATAATGAGTTGGAGATACAGTATGAACCGAGGTAATACGTTTTCTCTTGACAAACCTACAAAACTAAAAGTTAAAGTCTCCGAGAATTTAATTAACAAAAATTATAAGAGAAAATATAATATTGAGCAAAGAGTGAGCATGAAAAGAATCCAGATTGATAGAAATAATGATTACTTTTCATATTCTTGAAAATAAATGATCGCTTTTTATGCTAATTTATAATGATGCTACATGTCTTCGTCTATGTGATATTGAAAAATTATAAAATATTTATTTATGTTGTCCCGCAATCATAGGTCCAAAAACTAATTTATATTATGTGAATTGGTCTTTATAATATAATATTCAAATGTTATTTTTTAAATTAGTATTGAATAAACTATTAAAAATACATAAGATTTTACTGCGCATATATTTTAAATAATTTCTTTAATAAATTAACAATTTTAATTGACTTAACAAATAAATAATAAACCTTTTATTGTTATTAAAAATTACCTTCTGTTTTATATTTAAAAGAATATATTTTACTTTTTAGGAAAATGAAAATAACTTTAGCTTATTTTACTTTGTTCCTATTATAATTTTTTTATCATGTTATATCGAATCTTTTCCGCTTATTGATAAAAACCCTACATAAATATCTTATTTTATGTGACCACGTGCATCACAAGAAAAAAAGAGCATCTAAGCCTAACTATATGCCGACTTGCTGGATAAATGAACAAACCCTATAAAGTGATTAGACTTTTTAACGAAACGATGAAAAGATGATTAAGCAAATGTATTATTATAATATACTAATCTCTTCTCAAGGCATTGTTTACGGATTTTTTATTTTCAGTGTGCAACTAATCATCATACTTGGAGCCGAAAGGCCTAACTTAATAGCTGTCCACCGTATTTGATAATCACTACTTATAATAATTATCTATCTTGCAGTGAAGACATATATAATAGCTGAAGTTATTACGATAAAATGATCATTTAATATAGTATTAAAGTGATTATAATTAAGTGATCATGAGTTTAAATCCTACTATTTATTTATTATTCAACACAAGATAAAATGAGTCTGTGTAAATTTTAAACTTAAAAGCTTTCACTTAAGAAAGTGTTAGTGAATATATAAAACTAATTAAGTTGATTTCACACAATATTTTAAGTTATTGTAGTAAAAGAATCACTTAACAGTCAGTCCCTTTTTCAAGGAACCGTGGAGAAGCTTTGAGTAATGAAAATTGAACACCACAAATCAGTCTCACGAGAGAACATGGTCCAAATGCTAATGTAGAGAGGTGGAGATGTAAAGTCCATTTCTTGGTTTTGTCTTGTAGATATAGGCCCTGTTTGGCAATCAGCTGATTACATTAGCTGTTAGCTGATTCTATCAGCTGTTAGCTGATAGCTGATTCTATCAGC
>JANZLD010000236.1:13953446-13965474 GCA_026413575.1 Erythroxylum carthagenense
GACAAAACTGTGTATGACTTCACTGTCAAGGTATGCTTTGTTTCTTTTGTGGGATTTATAGTGTGCACCTTACAAGAGAACAAAACGTTCTTGAAGTTCCCTGTAACGGAAAATGTACAATCTTTCTTGTGACTTGTATTCTAATAAGAAACTGCTTACCATCTTTGTTGTTAAGTTTAATGTTCTCTTTGCTTTCCCTTTTTCGTTGTCATGTGTTACTTGTTTCTCTGTTCCTATTAGATATCATCTTTATCACTGTCGTTGCTTTGTGTCATCATGGTCTCGTTTCCTTCCATGGTTGCTTCTTCGTCTGACACTATTTTTCTTCTCGTTGAGACTTGAGTGTCACCTCTTCAACTCTTTAGATTTTTGTGTAACAATTTGTACCAAAGTTAGGGTCGATGAATAACAATGGTGGCTTGTTTTTTTTTTTTTTTAATGTTTGTCTGTTGGCCGTGTGTCTATTGGTTTTAGCATAAGGAACCTTTGCCCCTCCGACGACGATACAGTAAGTAACTGGTTTTCGTGAATCTCATTGTGAAGTACGATAACTGGGAAAGAGACGGAAAAGAGGCGAATGGCTTGCCATATATCTCTCTGGATCCAACAAGTTGTAAGTTTCTTTCTTTTTTTATTTCTCTTGTGTTTGCATTGATCTTGTAAAAGTGATAGTGTAAGTTTCTCTATCTGGGCACTTTAATAAACTCACGAGCTAGTCCTAATGATCATTCAAAGATCGCCTTTTCGAGTTTTATACCTTATGTGTTGCAGAAGTTGACGTTCAGAGCTCTGAAGATATTATCGCTATCGTTGGCGACGGAGCATAAGTTTCTTGTATTTCAAGACAACGCCAAAGGGGTGCAGACGATGATGCAGAACGTAAACTCTCTGGCACATCACACGCTGACAACTCTGCTGTATCGAACATCCTGACAAGTCTGGTAATAACTCTGCTGTGAGTCCCGTTAGTTACTTGACGTTTCTTGATTCTGCAATCTTTATTATCACATCGTGTTGTTGTTGTTGTTATTATTATTATTATTATTGTTGTTGTTGTTCTTCTTCTTCTTCTTCGGGATTTTAATGAGCATATAGGGGCTGATTCAGACGGATTTATAGGAACTCATGAGGGCTTCGAATACAGCTCTAGAAATGATAGTGGAGTTGATTTATTGGACATGACTATAGCATATGAGTTGGTAATAGTAAATTCCTTTTTAAGAAAAACAAAGTGCACTTAGTGACATTTCAGAATAGCACAACCAAGATGCAAATTGATTATCTCCTTGTTAGAGCAAGAGCTAGATCATGGTGTAAGGATTGCAAAGTACTTCCGACTGCATGCCTATCAACTTAAAATAAATTGTTAGTTTTAGATCTACAAATTAAGGGATGAAGGATATAGCGATTTACTGAGTAATTTGGCAAAATCAGATGGTAGAGACTAAAAGGAGACATGGTGGAACATTTTAAGACTCAGGTTAGGTATAATACAACATGGGCTGTGCGTAGGGATGCGAATCAGATGTGACAGGAAGTAGCCGCTGTAGTGAGACAGACCGCCATAAAACTCCTAGGGGTATCTAAAAGACAGAGGGGCGAATGGAATCTTGATGGTGGTCAAACAAGATCCAAGGGATGGTAAAGGTGAAGAAGAGAGTTTTTAAAGATCTGCTGGCAAGTGCAACAGAGGTGGAGCAGGTAACAAATCAAACAAGGTATAGACTCACAAAACAAAAGGCAAAAAAGATTATCTCAGTGACTAAAGGAGAAGCTTACGAGAATATGTACAGGGATTTGGATACGGTCAAAGGAGCATAAAGAATTTTCAAGTTAACATGAGATAGGGCATATGAGACGGAAGATTTCAACCAAGTCTACTGTATTCGAGATGAAGCAGGACAGGTACTGACAGAGGCCCAAGCCATCAAACGGAAGTGGCAGAGATACTTTTATGGACTTTATAACGAAGACATATTGGTCAACATAGAGTTAGGGAAATCCCTGTGTCGGGATAATTTATAAACGGGTGCTCATAGGAGAGGATCACAAGGGGAGAAATCACAAAGGTTTTGAGGGGGATGGAGAGTAGACAGGCCTAGGGCTAGATGAGATCCCTATAGAGGTATAAAAGCGACTAGGAGCTATAGGTTTTGAATGGTTAGTTCAGCTCTTTAGTGTGATCCTTGAGTTAGCCAAAATGTCGGATGAATGGAGATTGAGTAGGTTAATCCCCTTATACAAGACCGAAGGAGAAATCCAACAATGTCACAACTATCAAGGCATCAAATTATTAAGTCATACCATGAAGCTGTGGGAGAAAGTAATTAAAAAGAGAATCCGGAGAGCTGTTTCGATATCGGACAATCAATTCGAATTTATGCCTGGTAGGTCTACGACAGAAGCAATACATCTACTTCGGAGATTGCTAGAATGCTACATGGAACAAAAAAAGGATTTGCATATAGTTTTTGTAGATTTGGAGAAGACATATGACAAGGTTCCTAAAGAACTCATATGAAGGTGTTTGGAGGCAAAGGGCATTCCTAGGACCTATATCAGAGTGATTAGGGATATGTATAAAGGAGTATTGACTAGCGTAAGGACGATAGGAGGCAACACGGAAGTGTTCTCTATTGGTGTTGGACTACACCAAGGCTAGGCTTTAAGCCCTTTTTTTTGTTCACATTAGTGATAGATGACCTTACCAAACATATTCAAGGAGAGGTACCTTGGTGTATATTATTTGCGGACGATGTTGTCCTAGTGGATGAGACCAAGGAGGGGGTCAATGGCAAGTTAGAACGTTAGAGAGAAGTGTTAGAATTGAAAGGTTTTAGAATGAGAAGATCCAAGATAGAGTATTTAGAATGCAACTTTTTGGGTAGCCAGATGGTATAAGAGGTAGCGGTAGCAATTGGTACTGACATCATGCCACAGAAATCGAGTTTTAAATATCTTGGATCCATCATTCAGAGAGATGGTAGTATCAATAACGATATAGTACATCGTATTAGATTTGAGTGGGTCAAATGGTGGAGTGCATCAGGTGTTCTATGTGATAAAAAGGTCCCCATAAAACTCAAAGGAAAGTTTTATAGAATGGTGATTCGACCAACCATGTTATATGGTGCAGAGTGCTGGCCTACTAACCTTAGACATACGCAACAGTTATTGGTAGCAGAAATGCGGATGCTTAGGTGGATGTGTAACATTACCAAAAGAGATAGGGTACGGAATAAGGGAGTGAGAGACAAGCTACAGGTGGGTAGTATTGCTAACAAGTTGAGAGAGAAAAGGCTTTGGGGCTTTGGGCATGTGAGCAGGATGCCCTCTGATGCTCCGGTATGACGCTGCGAGAAAATAAACCTTAGTGGCTACAAGAGAAGAAAAGGGAGGCCTTACAAGAACTGGAGGGAAGTGATTAAGAAAGATATGTCAGAGTTGACCCTCACTGCGGCAGTGACTAGAATTAGAAAAGTCTAGCGTGATATAATAAGGGTTAACCACACACTGTAGAGCCCTCGCGCCTCATCCTTACTACATAAGGAGTCCTTTTTTCTAGGTGTAGGGGAAAAGATTCCCGCGATGGACATAAAACCGTAGGATTGTCGTATTCTCAAGGCCGCTCAATGAAGACTTATAGCACAACTGGCAACGAGACAAGCTACTGCCAATGGTGATTCGGCCAACCATGTTATATGGTGCAGAGTGTTGGCCTACTAACCTTAGACATACGCAACAGTTGTTGGTAGCAGAAATGCGGATGCTTAGGTGGATGTATAACATTACCAAAAGAGATAGGGTACGGAATAAGGTAGTGAGAGACAAGCTACAGGTGGGTAGTATTGCTAACAAGTTGAGAGAGAAAAGGCTTTGGGGCTTTGGGCATGTGAGCAGGATGCCCTCTGATGCTCCGGTATGACGCTGCGAGAAAATAAACCTTAGTGGCTACAAGAGAAGAAAAGGGAGGCCTTACAAGAACTGGAGGGAAGTGATTAAGAAAGATATGTCAGAGTTGACCCTCACTGCGGCAGTGACTAGAATTAGAAAAGTCTAGCGTGATATAATAAGGGTAAACCACACACTGTAGAGCCCTCGCGCCTCATGCTTACTATATAAGGAGTCCTTTTTTCTAGGTGTAGGGGAAAAGATTCCTACGATGGACATAAAACCGTAGGATTGTCGTATTCTCAAGGCCGCTCAGTGAAGACTTATAGCATAACTGGCAACGAGACAAGCTACTTCCAATTTTTACGTATTTACTCTTTTAAGCTGCATCACTATTATCCTGTCACATCTGCATGTGGGTCTACTAGAAATAGCTTATCTACAATGTAGGGGTAAGGCTGTGTACTATTGGATCCCCCAGACCTCGCTTCACTGCGGGACTTCAGGGTATGATGATGATGATGATCATTTTTTATCACCTTCTACAGCGCTTCTTACTTTTCTTCCCTCTTATAGTTCTTAAGTATAAACTTCTCGCATCTTCTCACTAAAATGTTAAGATGTCTACTCTTAACATGTTTGAACCATCTAAATCTTGTCTCTTTTAAATTTTCATATAATCTTCTCGTATCTTCTCACTGAAGCGTCAAGATGTCTACTCTTAAAATGTTTGAACTACCTAAATCTTTTCTCTATTAATTTTTATTAATATTATCCACCATTAATTTGTCTCTTATCATTATATACCAAATCTTATCTCTTTTAGTAAGGTTGAAGATCCAACAGAACATCCTCATCTTCACTACCATTAACTTATGACAATGCATCTATTTGATGAGTCAATATTCTATCTTATAAAGCATAATCAACCTAATCACTAAACGATAAAATTTACCTTTAAACTTGAGTGATATCTTCTTATCATATATAATTCCTTATGCGCTTCTTTATTTAAGTCACCCTGATTTAATATGATGAATAATGTTTTTATCTATCTCTCGATTGCTTTAGATAATAGATCTTAAATACTTAAAACACTTTTTTTGTGGTATAACTTTTGAATTAATTTATACCTCCACATTGAAAGTCATACTATGGCCCAAAAAATTACACTCTAAGTACTCAATTTTAGTCACGCTCAATTTAAGACCTTTCGACTCTAACATACCACCCCAAAGTTTTAGCTTAACATTTACACTTTCTTTCGTCTCATCCACTAAAACAATATCATCAATAAACAATATACATTGAATTACATTTTTTGGATATTCTTGGTGAGCTCATACATCACTACTGCAAACAAAAAGAGCTCAATAAAGATCCTTGATGTAGCTTAATATCGATAGAAAAATGTTATGTACCTCCTCCTATCTTCTTTAAGTCAGTTTTTACACCTTCACATATATCCCTAATAATCCTAATATAGGTCATAGAGATTTCCTCAACTTTTAAATACTTCCACATGATTTGCTTAGGTATCCTGTATCTCTAAATCAATAAAAATTATATGTAGGTTATGCTATCTTTCTCTGTAATAATTCATTAATCTTCTAAGGAAATGTAAATCTTCTATCGTGGATCTTTTTGGCATGATACCAAATTGGTTCTCCGAGACAAACGTATCATTTCTTACTCTCTTCTCAACCACCTTTTCCAATGACTTTATGATGTGACTAAGTAGTTTGATTCTTCTATAACTGTTACATCTTTGAATGTCTTTTTTGTTCTTTTATAAAAGAATTAGCATACTAAGTCTTCACTCATTTGGTATTTTGGCAAACTAAAAGATTGCATTAAACAGTTTGGCTAGTCAAGTAAGACCCTCTTTGCCTAGACCTTCTATACCTCTATGAGTATCTCATCAAGTCATATTGTCTTTTGACTCTTCATATCCCTCAAAGCTCTTTTAATTTCTTCTATTGTGATTTGGAAACAACAAGTAAAATTATGATATCTCTTGGACATGCTAAGATTACCTAAAGAGATGTTGTCCTTTACGCCTTCATTAAAAAGGCTATAGAAGTATCTTTGTCATCTTCTCTTGATTTCATTTTCAGCAACGAATACCTGTCTTACTTCATCTTTTATACTTCAAACTTGATCTAAGTCTCCCGTTGTCCATTCTTTAGCTCTAGCTAACTTAAAGATATCATTTTCTCCATCTTTATTTTCTAATCGTTGGTATAATTTCTCGTAAGCTCTACTTTTAACTTCTGAGACTATCTTCTTTATCAATTTAACTTTCTTTATTAACTACCCTCTTTTCCTTTGAGGTGCTATCTAATAAAACTTTATATGTAACCTTCTTGATCTTAACATTTTCTAGTACATCTTCAGTTCACCACCAAGACTCTATCTCACTACCCTTAGTCCCTTTAGAAACACCTAAGATCTCTTTAGCTGCATTCCTTAAAAAGATCGCTACTCTCTCCCATATTTGGTTAACATCTCCTTCCAATTTTATTTTTTTCCATATATTACTCTATCTTTAAGTTGTTCCATCGTATACCTTTTTAGGTTCCACCATCTAACTCTAGTTAACCTCCTAGGATTTCTCTTCTTCCTCCAACCCTTAATTATAAGATATAAAACTAACAATCTATGTTTGAGTTGACAAGCAAGCGTTACATATCACCTTGCAATCATTGCAATTAGGTCAATCGCTCTGCATTATATGGAAGTAGTCAATTTGAGTCTTTTTGGTTTTGCTTTTAAAGGTCACCATGTCCTCCTCGTTTTTCTTAAAAAATGAGTTGGTTATCACTAATTCAAAATTTACTATAAAATTTAACAAAACAGCCCCATCGTCATTCTTATTACTATACTTGAAACTCCTATGAGTCTATGAACATCTGTCTGAGGTTGCTTCTATATGACCATTAAAATCTCCTCTTAGAATAACTCTCTTGTCAGGGAGAATCTACTGAATCACTTCATCTAGCTCTTCCCAGAATTGGCGCTTAAGTTATTTGTCCATCATTACTTAGGGTGTATAAGCACATATCATATTGAAAACAACACCTTTCACCATAATCTTTAAGGACAAAACTATATTATTAATCCTCTTTATCCTCACAATATGAGGTATGAGTTCCTTGAAAACTAAGATACCTACCTTATTTTGTTATCTCAAACACCTTGAATACCAAAGTTTAACTCCTTAATCACTTTTGCTTTAATCATTGTCAGCTTTATCTCCCAAATGCACACATTATGAATCTTATATTTGTCTAAAATCTATACTAATTCCAATGACTTCCCTATAAGGGTCCTGATGTTCTAAGAACCTATTTGTAATCTGTCAACATTTTCTCTTCTCTTAGACCCAAAACTTATTGAAGGACTAACCCTTGCTCTATCATCAGAAATTAAAGTCACAACTCCTACCATAATGTCTAACATAAGTAGGTCCCTAAATAAATCTATGATTACTTGAGAAAGGAAACAAGGATTAATATTAAATCTCAAAATGGGCACTGCAATAGACAGATATGAAAATAACAAGTACAATCAACCACAAGCAAATCAAAATTTATGTGATCTAAAATCCGAATCACTAATAGCTGCCTCTCACCTTACTTTGCCACCAACTAAAGGACAATGACAAAGACTAATTTGTATAAATAAATAGAAACTAAATTTCTACAAAATGCTAAAACACGATAATGACAATTAAAAAATCAATAAAAATATTGAAAATTGTAAATAAAAAAGAACCCAAAACTTTCAGTGATTCAATAAAGATTAAAAATTGAATCCCAACAACCAAAGAACAACGAATCAATCACAAAAATACACAATTTGAAACCAGTCACAAGTGCGTCCAATAGTAATTAACCAAAAAAGGTGAAAAAACAAACCAATATGATCTGTTTAAGATACCACACATTGGCTTTGTATATTCTCGTCAAAGTTAGTACCATTTACCAAAAATTCCTCCGTTGTGGGGCTCACTCCAGATTTGCAAAAAAAGAAAGCAAAGCAAAGCGCAAGGTTTTCTAAAAGCTAAACGAAGAAACGTTTGGAACAGAACTGCAAATCAACATGGTAAGACCTAAATTGGTGATAATTTCAACGAATAGATGGCAGTTGAAATAACAACTTAAACTGAAAAAAAAAACCAATCGAACTTCTTTCTTCACTTCAAGAAAATGAAAACTAAAAGAAAATCTTAGAAAAACAAAAGCTTAGGGGTCGTTTGGTTTCATTTTTTATTTGATTTTTTGTTGTTGTTTTTGTAAAAATTGAAAGACCCTGAAAACGTGTTTGGTTGAAATTGTTTTCATTTTTCGTTTTTAAAAATAAGAAAACGACAATAATTTTATGAAAATGTAAAAGACGTTTTCGTATATTTTTTAAACAAGTTTTTTTGTTTCACAAAAACATCAATGGTTCTCTACGCCGATTCAACAGTTTTCAACATCTCTTGCATCTTCAGTTTCTTTTCTTCTACGATTTCTCCAAATATACTCTTTTCCTCTTTATTATTGTATCTGCTCATTTGCTCTTAAATTATTGTTGTTATTTACGTTCAAAGCTTTCTCTTTATTTAGAAGTCAACAATAAAATTCTTCCAATCATCTTTGTCTCGTCTCACACACAAGAAAAACAACAATATAGAAAAGTTGATGAATTATCGATTTAATTATGCTACTACTATAGCATAATTAAAATTAAATGGGTAAATCAGCTTCTCTATTATTCTATTTTAACACACCTGAATCTTGGTATGTGTCTAATTCTCTTTAGATGATCTTTGTTACCAATTTTCTCTTCCTTATAAAGTTCAATTCTCTCATTTATAAATCTCATCTCAACTCGATTAGTTTCATTCTCCTTCATATGGCGGGCCTTTTCTCTATTTTAAGGCACTTGTACCTCTCTTTCTATAATTGGGTAGTCTACATTGGCTGGCAATTCCTTGCTATATGCCCAGATTTGAATTCCAAGTTTTAATATTTTCAAATCAACTCATACGTGTAGTTTTTGCATATCTTATATTCATTTGTATATCCTTATCTTTCTATTATGAGATGTTTGAAAGGTTGTTGAGAGGGTTGGGATTGTGCCAGCATAGTTACCAACAACAAGCTTGAGCTGCACGAAAAAAAAAGCAACAAGATCATTATGCTACAGTAATATGCACATATTACTATAGCATAATTAAAACTAATTCTTTAATTCATCCTCTCTATTTACTTTCACCAGAGAGTCTCTTATTGTCCTTGAAAATAGATAGTGAACAAAAACCTATAAAGTTGTTGTAATGTCAAAGTATATCAGTTGTAAAAAGACTTTGTCTTTCTCACCTGTTGATAGCAAATAGATAAAATTTAGATAGAGAAAGATAAAACCAAACATATTTTTGTTTTTAGTTTTTTTATTACAAAATTCAACCAATCAGATTTTTGTTTTCAATTCTTGTATTACAAATCTCAACTAGAAATATTTTTATTTGTTTAATTAAAAACATAAACCAAAAACAGAAAATAAAACTAAAAACTACAATAAAAAACAAAAATGTAAACAAACGGTCGCTTAACCTTTTGCTCCTACTAAAGTCATAATTCCTAACCAAGCAGTAAAAGGAAAAAGGAGTTTCAAGAACTCGCCTAACAGAACACATAAATTATAAAAAGTAATAAAAAACCTAAATCTTGAAAAGGCTTTAGCAGATCTACTATGGTAAATCAAAATCGATTATGTTTTAGAGATTTTCTATATCGCTCAGGCACCCAACAACCAATCGCAAACACGTAACACGTAACATAAGCCTTAGTTACGTGTCCTGGATCAAACGTGAAAGGTAAATAACAAAATAAATGTGGAAATATGTTTTTGATCGATCACAAGTTTGGAGGATCTTTCCTAGGCTGTAACGAGCTTGAATTCTCAGGACCTTCATAAAACTCTCTCACTAGCACATGGTTAACGTCTTTATGTAGTTTTCTTAAAGCATAAGCTCTCCAAATAGGTCAAAGAATCTTGATGCTTATGAATGACATGAGCAACTGCATGAGATATTTACCTCTTTATTTTCTATATTGGGTTTTCCCAATCACAGGCTCGATATGGTCCGATCCACACTAATCTAGGTCTATTTTCTTTTTCGACTTTGGGCCATTGACTTGGATCATTTATTGGGTCACTTTATTATTTTTATCCTGATCAAATTATGTAACTTAACTGATAAGTTATTGAAAATTGATAAAATGCAATTAATTATTGTCCAATTTTATCGAAAATATCTAACATTCTCCCCTTTGGACAATAATCCATTACGATATCGACTCAAGTTTAAAACCGATTTAAAATTTTGGTTAAGCCATGCTATTGTATTAGTACAAGTTTAAAAATTAAAAAAATATTTGAATAAAAATAACAAAAGTCTAACATTTCATCCCGTAAGGCTTTTGATACCGAAAGATATCAAACACATTTGTCATAGGTAATATAGGTCCAATATAATCACACATATCTAATACCTTACTAACATGAATAAGAAAATAGAGTGTGACAAACTAGGTTGATACATATATGATCTTATAGGTTGATGCATTTTGACTTTGTACAATAACATGTATTACTGAGGATAAAAGATTATCATCTATATTAATAAAGAATTATAATGTCATAATACATCAGTATATATAAACATACAAAGAGCAAATATAATGATCCCTAACTAGCACTGACTAAGGACTTTAACACACATACTGGATACATGTCTTTTGAACATAAGTGGCTGAAGTCCTTTAGTTAAAGGATTGGCTAACATCTCCTCAGTCCTTATATGCTCCACTTCAACGTCACCTTTCTATATCAACTCCTTGATGATCATATACTTGACCTCCAAATGCTTTGACTATGTGATATTCTTATTATTGTTACTAAACAACATAGCAGCAAGATTATCACAATACAACCAAATGAGTTTAGCCACTAAAATTACCACAGACAACTCTAAAATTAAGTTTCTAAGTCAAACTGCCTGTAAAATAGCCCTATAGTATGCTTCAAACTCTGTATGCATGGTCGAGGAAGTTATCAATGTCTGTTGACACTCTTCCACGATATTGCACCATATGCTAACAAAAAAATATAACCTAAAGTGAACTTTCGATCATCTGAACACATAGCACAATCGGAATCTGTATACCCCACGAGACTTAGTTCGTTGACCCTTCTATATGTCAACATATAATCTTTGGTATCCTTTAAGTATCTCAACACTCACTTAACTACATTCTAATGGTCTATTTCGTGGTTAATCAGATATCGACCCAACAGTTTAACAATAAACACAATGTTTGGCCTAGTGCACACCTAAGCATACATCAGGATACCAACTGAACTAGAATATGGAACATTCCTCATAGCCTCTCTCTCAACTTCATTCTTTGGAGAGTGTGCTAATTGTCTCGTCGCGACGTTTGCCCACAGGTCGCGACGAGGTGGCTGATTTTTACTTGACTCTCTATTGATTTTTGCTGTTTTGTTTCTTTTTATTTGCAGGATATGCCTCGCACAAAGAACGTTAGTAAGTCCCAGCGACCCGAAACCCCTTCTCATGTCCTTCCCTCTCCCTCACACTCGCTCGACGAGTTTACCTCTGCCCCACCTGTTTCCCCTCGCCCCGCTGCTCATTCACCCTCTCCTCAGCCTTCTCATTCTTCGCACCACCACCATTCCCCTTCCCATTCTACTTCTCTCCTGGTTGATCCGGAATATGCTACCCTGGCTGCCAAGACTGAGGCCAGGGCCATATTAAAGGAAAAACCGTTTCCTTTAACCCCTGCCACTAACCCTTTTGTTCGCCAACTCTTTCAGCTCCATCTCCCCCTCCTAGCCCATCCCCGTACCTCCGGGAGCTTTACATTTGTCCTCCAGTTTTATACCCACGCCCGTTACTCAGGCTCTTATGGCATTGAGTTCCGTGGTGTCACCATTCCCCGTGCTTTCACTTCCATATCTATTCGGGAGCATTATCAGCTTCCCCCTACCCCCAGTTGTCACTTCTCCGCCCTCATCGATGAGTACCCCTGGGACGATGTCCTTCATACTCTCTGTCCTGAGG